>KK114052.1:292538-383007 GCA_000611955.2 Stegodyphus mimosarum | reverse complement strand
CCTTTAAAAGCGTCGAAAATCTACAATAAATACGCTGAAACAATCAGCAACACAGCTTCAGGCTGTAACTGTAAAGGTAGCTTCACGGCAACACTAAACTTATAATAAACACCGTGGAACAATCATCAATACACTGTCAAGCTACACTGTAAAGGTAGCTTCACGGCAAAGCACTATCTCGATCGCTTTCCGTTCACAGAACTCTCGCGTAGCTTAGCACTCGCAGTGAGCAGCTATTCTCACAACCTCACACTTAATCACACTCTGCTCAACAACAACTTCACAATCTGCTTGCTCTCAGAAACGCAAGGGTTTATATAGCTTTTCTTTAAGTTCCACACGTTTCGAGAAATATCTCGACAGGAAGTTATTCTAGAAGCTTCCCGATTGGACCATGGGATATCGCCTATTTGGTCGCCAAATGGGCGATAAAGTCGCCAATCTGGCAACCCTCCCATACACTATTTTATGGCAACCCTAGTGCTATGCCGGAAAGCTTACATACAGGCGCAACCGCCGAATTTTTCGCAACAATATCATAAGCTGTGGAATATGCATCTTTATCGGATCATAAGTTTGCTGGGATGTACATAAAGGTAAAAGAAAGATTCTCAGACTACAGTGAAAATCCTTACTGGGAGTAGGAGAAACAATTTTCAAATTTAGTTTTTTTTATGCATAATTAAGAAATTTTAAATGTTTTTGAAATTATAGTATGCACCCTTGTTTGCATTTTATAAAATGCCTCTTTCATTTGCTTTCTCAAAAATAATGTGAATTATTCGCATGTAATTTCGTTATAAAAGGCATTTCTCTTATCTTTTAATAGACTATCTGAGCCTTATTATATTACAAATACTTGAATCATATTCTATTACAATCACAGACTTAACTCTTGACAAATTACAATTCCTCCTTTTCCTTCATAATATCAAAATAGAACAAAGCATTTATGAAATATTTTTATCTCATAAAATGTGATTAAAAAAATTAAATCAATCTACAAGAAAGGCACACACAAATTTTTGAGAATATGAAATTTGAGACAGAACCTTTTGAGAAATTAATAACGAAAGTACAATTGCATATTATCTTTTTAACCCATAAAAATTGTAAGTTTCATTCCGTAACATTAACAATTAAGTGACATTAGATTAATCGGGAGATATTATGAATTTACAAAAAAATTAGGAAAGATTAGTTCGATCATGTTTTATTAAAATTTCAGTTGAAATTATTTTGCTTATGAACTTTAAAATAATGTACGTTTTATTAAAAGTATTTAGAATTTTATCGTTAAATTAATTAGTAATTTGTTTAAAACACAAACTGTGAACATATTTAATAATTAATTTTAAAATTTATTTGTTGGAAATGTTTCTACCCAAATCCTTTCTCCTAAAAATAAATTCTGATGTTATTATTTCGATGTTGTTTAAGTAAAAGATTTTAATGCTGTAATTCCGATATCGTAGTGATGTCTGTCCCTTGTCCAATCCAGTCAAACAATGATTAAAAAATACTGCTTAACAATTGAGAAAATACTAAGGAAATATCTTTAACAAGCAGGACTTACTTAATACTTTCCATCATACTGATAGCTATTAATATTAATTTTCGGCGTGTTATTGTATCTTACTTATTAATATTGTTACGTACGTACGAGTTCGTTACGGATTGAACGCACAAGTCGTTAAAAAGTTAACAAAAAATTTATTCTTTTAGCAAGAAATAAATCAAAATGCTGAAATATTTCTTCAGCGATATTCGCACAATACCACAATATCTCAAACGTTTAGCAAAAACTCAATTCAAAACAGATAAACTAATTCTATCTCACAACGAAATCGCTACAGCATTAAGTAAACAAACACCAGTTCGCTTTAAACAACTACAGCTACAACTACAACAACTGAAACAACAACTACGGAGATGAGGTGTTTTAATTCGGCTTTTATAAGCTTTATAATTATCAGCAGAACAATCGCGATTTTTCTGGATGGCAACAGTAATTACGAGATATTTATTTATTAAACAGTAAATGCACACGCTCTTTTATTTTTCTTTCCTTTTTTTTTCGAGGTAGCTTTCTCTTCAAAAATCGTCTGCGTTGCACGGAAAATATAAAGCAATCTTAATCACAATTCTAAATAAATAGCCAAATAAATATGAAATCCGTAACAATATGATAAAATTTATACATTAGATAGTTTTTAAATGTGTTCACATCCTAACAGTCCATTGTCCTATACGTGTGTGCAGATGTAATGAGTTTTCTAATCGTCATCTTGATTTTAATATTCTTTTTATGAAGTGATTAATGCACATTTAAATGTTAATAATTAATAATAATTACAATAATAAGTTAACTTTGTTACATCTGTATCCACTAAGTTACAGATTTTAATTTAGGATCTAATATTTTATTGCTGCTTTAATGAAGGCAGATAATTCTCAATTTACACTCACCTATCAATATTTCCTATAAAAATAGGAATTTTAAATATTTCATAATTCTAGAACACAAGCATTTGGTCTGCTGTAATAAGTATAATAGACTTGTGGGATTACTAAATCAGCCTAATAAATTTAAATTTGCTGAGAATTAAAAATTTAAACTTGCTGCGAGTATTTAAATCTTAATATACTGTTTTCTTTTCATAAAATATCTCTTTGGAATTCTAGGAATTATCTTTTGTATTATATATTCTGTCTGATTTAGAAACTTAATAATTTGTCATCAAAACAGAAGAGGAATATGCCTAAGTAGAACATAAAATTAGCAAAGCAACAACCTTGTGTTTGGCGTAGATTTAGTCAAGATTTCAATCGATTTTTAAGGCAAATAGATATAGGTTCTTCTTCATCAAGAGCAAAGGAATCTGGAAGACTGTCTTGCAAATTTCTTTGCTTTTGATGAAAAGGGACCTGTACCTGTTTGCCCTCCAAATCGATTGAGATCTTGAACAAATCTACCCCAGACATAAGGTTGTTGCTTTGCTAATTTTAATTTTTCATCACTTTGGAAATATATTTTCATATTTGTGAATAAGACTGTAGAGAAATATAATTTTCATACCTTTCTTATGTTAATTACACATGTTTTTTTGTAGGAGACACGCTGAACCTATCGAAATTTATGAACGACATATTGTTTGAAACAATCGCCAATGCATCTGTTGGAGTAGATACAATCTTTTTTCTAGCGTAAGCCATTAAGTATTTATGTGCTCATCGATCCCAATATGATGCACGAATTTTGAATTTATTTCGTTTTTACAATAAGCCTACCGTAACCTTGACAACTCACAAAGTAATTTTTTATTTGTTTACTTTTCAGAGGTTTCATTTGCATTTACAATCGATGGAGGCAGCTGAAAAGGCCTGGAGTTATTTTCTATATTCTGAAATTTATATTTCTAAATTATATTAGGTAATTTCAAGTTTTTCCTACACAGTAACGTATACAACAAATATAGTTACAAATAACTTGGTATTATTAACAAAAATTTGAAACAAATGAGAAAATAGCAAAATATGCTATTTCGAAAAATATAATATACAGATGCATAAATGTTACTTGTATTATTCATAACTCGAGCATATAGAGTTCTTCCAAATGGATTATGCTTTATTTCTCTATGTTATGATCTCAGTCGTCCCCTTAACAGAAGATTCTAATTGTCTACTTAACAGAAAATTCTAATCGTCCTCTTAACATAAATCTCCCTCTTAACAGAATAAATCGTACCCTTAACAGAAATTCTAGATCTAAATCGTTCGTTGTCTTAACCCCTTAACGCATTTGCCCGTGTCTGACACGGGCGAAAGTTACCCGCAAATGTGCAAATGCCCGGGTCTCACACGGGCGAAAGTTACCCGCAAATTTGCAAATGCCCGGGTCTCACACGGGCGCTCTTGTATCTCGCGTTATTTTATTTCTAATTCCCGTCTGAGATCCATTCCTGTAAAAATAGACAGGCTAGATTATAATTAAAATTATTATAACAATGCACTTGAAAAATTAATTGAAAAATACCATTTGCTTGTAATTTTTAACACATACGGTAGTTTTATTTAATAGAAGAGTGAAATCTTCGTTGGTATTGCCGCATTTAAAAATCAAATATCCCAAATATAAACAAAAATTAATAAACGTTTTTCTATATTATGTAAAGGCCATAATGTGAAATCTTGCCTATTACCATTTAACACTGATGGTAAAAATGCGATTGAAGTGTCCCGCAAAATAAGTTGTAACATCATTAAAAGTGGTAAAAACTATACAGTTGTTGAAAATTTGATGCTGCTCAGTGCACGTTTCGAAAGAAATTGTATTCGAAAAATTAAAAACAATCTCTTCTCAAACAATGAAATTTCTTGGAAAAACAAGGACATATCTGATGCACTTTTAATAGGCAGTATTCTGTATATATAAAGAGGAACGCCTGTTGTTTGTTCGCTAATAACTCAGTCACTACTCTAGCTATCGTCACCAAACTTTCTACAATTCTTTTCTGGGTCTTGGAAAAGGTCGGCATCCACTTTTTAGCAAAAAAAGTAGCTAAAATCAGAGATATTATTAATTAAAAACTTGGAAAAACGATAATTTTTATCCTCTTTTTTCAGAGCGGCGACAGTCTTGCAAGCTGGAGATGAAAATCTGCTTTATTTCGAAAGTTCATCCCACTGCTAGCTTCCAAATCCTAGAGTTAGTTAATAAAACATTTCTAAGTTTTGCGATGAAATAAAAATAGCATTGCCTATCATTAAATGCATTATTTCTAATTTCAAAAACTCGTGGGAAGCCATTTCGACTGTTCTCATCTTCGTACGACTTTAATCAGCCGAGATATTAATTAAAAACTCTGAAAACACTAATTTTCGCACACATTTTTCCGAACGGCAACAGTCTCGTGCGCCTGAGATAAAAATGGTTTATTTCGAAAAGTGGTGCTACTGCTCACTTTCAAATCGTAGAGTCTGTTAATCAAGAATGTGTAAGTTTTACAATACATACACACACACACACACACACACACACACACATATATATATATATATAAATGTGGCAAATATATATATATATATATATATATATAAAGAAGAATGTGTATTTGTGCTTGTTTGTTTGCGTTATTGATTTCTGGTCAATTATTGATTTCTGGTCAATTACGAACAATGTTTTGCCACATTTAATCGACTAAATATAGGTGAAATATTGCATGGAACTTAAGCTTTTGCGACCATTTGATTTGAAAGACGAAAACTATTAAAAACTGCGTGCGATTGTTGTTGATATAATTCAAGAGAATTAATTTATTTTTCTATCAAAAATTTTTATGTGGGTTCCATGTCGCATCGGACTGAAAAATGTAAGACTATGAATCGTATTTTTGCATCGTTATTAGAGAAGGATTACAGTGATATCGTCCTCTCTGTTGTTCAACACATTATTCTCAATTTGACTTAACTGGCATCGGGTACTTCCGCTAGTTGAGAATAAAAAAACAGCCATTTTTTTAGTCCAAAAGGAGCTGTTGCGATTTTGCGTTGGTTCGCTACGGCGTATCACTTTTCAAATTGTTGCCATCAAACATATCGCCCTGTATTATTTCAAAAAAAGAAACTGCATATATGTACTGTTACGAATTTCACATTTATTTGGCTATTTATTTAGAATTGTAATTAGATTTGCTTCATGTTGCCTTAGCAACGCAGACGATTTTTGAAGGGAAAACTACGTCGAAAAAAAATAACAATAAAAATAAAAGAGCGCGTGCATTTAATGCTTAATATATAAATATCTCGTAATTACTGTTGCCATCCACAAAAATCTAGAAAAATCGTGATTGTTCTATTGATAATTAAAAAAGCTTATAAAAGCCGAGGTGAAACACCTCATCTTAGTTAGTTGTTGTTGTTGTTGTTATACTTGTAGCTGTAAAAAGCGAACTGCTGTTTGTTTACTTAATGCTGTATTGATTGTAGCGATTTCGCTGTGAGATAGAATTATTTTATCTGTTTTGAACTGAGTTTTTGTTAAACGTTTGAGATAATTGTGATATTGTGCGAAGATCTGTGAAGAAATATTTCCGCATTTTAATTTACTTCTTGTGGAAAGAATAAATTTTTGTTTACATTTTAACGACTTGTGCATTTAATATATAACGAACCCGTACGCACGTAACAGTATGTATGTGTCTATAGTACGATCATCAAATTTTGATTCACTTCCTTTAATGAATTCCTCTTTGAATTCTTTAACCCTTCCCCTATCTATTTATTTGAGCTTCTGGAAGCTCGAATTTTGAATTTCAAATTTGTTTTATTACATACTTCATATTTTTTAAAACTTTAACGAATTTTTGATTAACAAACTCGACGATTTGAAAGCGAGTAATGCCAACAGTGAACGGGAAAAAATACATTTTTATCACTAGCGAGCGAGACTGTTGCCATTCGGAAATTTATTTATATTTCAATTTTAATTAACGCTATAAAAGCACGTAAACAGAGTCTAACACTCATCTAAAGAATTCTAAAGGGGTGCTGTTTTTAAATACTCTGTGATTTTGAGGCTGAATTGAATTTTATATGGCTTAAGTGCGAAGAATGTGATATTTAACAAATAAAGTTAGCACACAAAGTACTAATAATACAAAGACAAAAAAAATGTATTAGCCATTTTACTAAGAAAACAGAATATTGATATGATGAGCTGAGGTAAGGCTGAAAAAATAGGAAAACTTGTCAACTTTTAACACTGCTTCAGGAATTCTAAACGTATACTGCTATGGAGCTTTTAAGCAATTTTGTGATTTTGCTGCAGAACTGCACGTGGCGTAAGTTCGAAGAAAACGATGCTTAATAATAAAGCTAAAAAGATTTTTAAAAAAACGTTAGTTGGAGTGAGAGCAAGAGTAGACTGCTAGACTGCGAATTCAGCGACAGCGTAAAAAAACTTAACAAACTATATGGACAAGCGTTAAAATTTGAAATTTTTAGTTTTTTTTGCAGTTCATGTTAATGAAATCACCAACGCATTAAACCTTTCGAATTCTGATCTGAATTTTTATTTTAAATATAGTACGTGCCCAATTATATATTAATTTTCTTTTCAAATAATTATAGATTTGGAATTTTACTGTGGTATAATGCTACTTCAATTACATTTAGCTTTTGAGTGCAGGTCTAGATCTCATCAATAGTTAATAAATTCATCAATTTTGTCATTTTTTCCTTTCCGTTTTAGGAAAACTGATATTCAGAATACTCTTGTGAATTAATAGCGTTATGTTTTCGTTTAAAATATGTGTTTTAAATCTATTTATTTGAAATAAATAATGCAAATACTAGTCTTTGTTTCATTATATTTTTCTGACTAAAATAATACAATAGTAAGATATACAGCGGTAATACTGTAAGGGGATGAGGGAGGAGATCCTAGATTGAAAGAGGAAGTTTGAAGGGATACGCATAACAGAAAAAGATGGGAACCGCCGTGCTAAAATTTTGATTCAAAGAGAAAAAGTAATAAATATTTCATCAGCTTCCGTTTTGGTATGAATTAAGCTTTTCAATTAACATATGGATTAAAAATTAAATTTATTACTTTTCTTAATGATCACATTTTATTTATACTTTTATTTCGTGCATTTCATAACACATATATGAAGAGAAATTTTATAGTTAAGGTTTAGTAAAAATACACATTTATATAATTTTCTGGGCTCAAAAACAACTGATAAATGGTTCGCTTTCAAATAGAGGCTGTCGATTGCCTATGCCTCAAATTATAAAAGAAATCTAAACTAATATAATTACGTAATAGTGTTAAACAATCGCAAAAGTCTTGGGTTAGGAAAAGGAAGATTTTCTAACCGTTATTTTCGCACATAATAGTTTCATAATATTTCTGTTTCAAATGCAGAATTTTCTCCCATTTTGATTCCGAGACACTGCGTAATAACTAGTTAACTATAAAGCATGGGATTTTTTACAATAGCGAGATTATTTCTATTGACGTGTATATTTTAGTAGCCTGTGTTCTAAACATATAACCGAATTGCAGTATAAATCCGATTTATATGCTTCTTTACCAAATTAAAAAAGATTAAAAACTTTATACTTCAAGCAGAGCCTCATTAGACCAGTTCAGATTCTAGGATACCCTAGGCCACGTTTTCCAGGGACAAACTCTCGTGGATCTTTGCTTTTTTGAGAGAAATGATAAAATTTATGGGAAAATATAGGATGATTTTCGGGCCCTTGAAAGCTGAGGCCTACGTCCGGTTTTCGAGACCGACCAAGTTCGGCTTTTCATCAGGTTCGGTAAACGGATGAGCAGTTTCACTGTGTAAAGAATGCCAGATATTTCGGACTAGGAAACATGAAAATTTATCTTTACTTTCTCCGAGATTCATATCATGGTAAAGAAGCAGTTGGATGGATCTTCCAATTGTAAGGATTATGGATTAGAAGAGGAGGATAATGGCTTAGAACAGGCGAGTATTCACACCGGGGAGAATGGGATAATTTCTTAAAACCAATCTAGTTATTGCCTAGGTGTGAGCAATTAGAACCAGGTTATTATTATACGTACTTTATATGTATTTTTGCTTAAGAATTAAATTTACACGCATTTTTTTTTTTTTTCAGAATGGTGGCATTACAAGTATTAGTCATTTGTTTATTCTTCTTTACTCCAATCCTTGGATCAGGACCTCTTTGGCAAGAATTTGTTGAAGAACCGTTAAATAATTGCAGTGAGAAATGGTGGATGAATTTGCTTTTCATACAGAATTTTCTAGGCCCTTATGACAGCGTAAGTTAAGAAAGAACTGTGAAATCAATCAATTTGAAAATAAAGTTTGAATATTTCCAGTTGTCATATTTTACTACAGCGAGGAGTTTCTATCGATTTATGTAATTTCTTTTAGGTTGTGCAATGACATTCTGAAGAGTATTGGATAATAACAATTTATTTCAATTTAAAATAGCATTTTTGCAAGAAACTTGTACAGTAGTTTGATTAAATATATTATAATTATATGACTTTATGCAATTTCATTACAGTGTCTTTACCATACTTGGGTACTGGCAGCAATGATGCAAATTTTTGTGGCAACTACAGTTGTCGTTTGGTTGATGAACAGGTTAGTGAAACCTTTTATTCAGCATTTTTTGCTGCATATTTATTCTTACCAAACTTATGTACGGCGTGTTGATAATTAGCTTTATTCACTAAAATGTGCCATACTGGATACTGCTATGATTAAATGAACACAACTGTAAGACGCAATTCTTTATTAAGTGAAATATTTCAGTTCTTTTCTGTCGAAATATATTTAACTTAATTTTATTGAAAAGTAAGTTATGATATTAAAACAACTGTTGCGTTTATAGTTCCATTTGGAAAATAAATATGTCTTCTTACGCTTTCAAATAAATTAATTCATTTCTCAGTTTATTTTAACTATGCGTTAATCTTTATGCTTTCAACTATTGAGTTTCTGTTCCAAATTAATGTTAAAATAATATTAAAGAGAGGAAAAATTGTATTTTAACAGTCATTGTCTTTTGCTACTATCATATTTTCGATTCGTTCATTCACAGTATTTATACAGGGTATTTCGATAGAAAGAATGAATGGAATAATAGAACCAGTGGAACGAATTTAAAGGAATAATGGAACACATCGATATGGAAACAAACCCTTTCCAGAAAGCAGGGTTCCACCTTATGCGGTTAGGCGCTAGATGACTGTTTCCGTCCCTTCACACAAGCTACGTTTCGCACCTTAAAAAGAAATTACATTTACTTTTTCATTGTTTATATACCAACACATACAAGTTGCTAATGAAATAGTACATTCCTCATGAGCTTTCAGATTTGGCTATGAATGTTGAGGGAATTTGCGACTAAAGTCTGGCTTAGTGAAAGTAAAGTCACTGAAAACACATGGTTTAACTATGCCTGGTGCTGAAGGTTCCTCAAAGTGGTTGCACGAGGAGGGTAAAGAAGACAGTAATCTTTTCTGATCCGCCAAGCAATTTTTTATCTCTCAACCAAAATGATACTTAGAAAATTTAATGCAAATTCAGAGTAAATTAAATATAGCATATAAAAATCCTCAACTGAGAAGTGAAGCTATATACCAACCAGGTGAAAAAAATAAAAATGCATGAGCAAACTACTATGCATTAACCTGAAAGTTCCCTTTGTCTCTGCATTGCGAAAGATGGTTTGTGAGATAAAACGGAAAATATCTTTCCGCGCCTAGTTACTTAATCTGCGACCATCCATTCTATGATAAAAAGTGCTTACTTTTGTGTTTTATATTACAATCCTTAAATCGTTTTCCTTCAATTTTGAAATACTCATTAAAAATGTGCACTTAAAAAAGCTCAGGAAAAAATAAAATTTTCCTATGGAAATAATCGTAAATTTCAGGGAGATATCGTATCAAAATTTGTCTTTTTTTATATGAAATGTAACATTTATAATTTCATGAATTCTGAAATAGATTGCTTTACTTACAGGTGGCCGGTGCTAGGAATTTTATCTAATGTGTTTCTTATCCTTCTCACCATTGTAGCTGTGGCAACTGTAACCGCTATATTGGATTACCCAGCCACATTCGCCATGTACTTTTACGATTACAGGTACTATACTTTTTGTTTACCTGATTTTCTCTTGCAAATTCAAATTGTGAAATTTGTACTCATGTTTATGTAATTACGAAATCTTTACAACCACTTTTGTAACATTTTAGAGTAGAAAATTTCTGTGTAAAAAGAAAAACATGTATTATAATATTTTGTTGTTTGGTTCCTTTTCTACAACGCTCAGTTAGGTTTTGCTATACACCCCCATACGTCATTTGAATTAGTAAATAGGGAGTAAGAAGGAAAGGATTTCTCATAATTTCTTTCTTTGTAGAGAAATCTGGATGCATCTTCATTCTAAAGTTATAAATAATTTTATTTTACGGTTTAACGGGGAACATTTTCTTATTTTAAGGTAATTCTGTCTAAAATTAAAAATAGCAGAATATTTTAACTTGCCATTTCAAACTTATGTCATACCGTTTACTACTTCGAAGAACAAATTTTATGAAATTGGTGTCATTGTATACGCATACCTTTTCAAAAAACATTATTATTTATTTAACAGTGAATTGTGCTTAAGCGTAAAATTGTAAAACAGAAAGCAGCAATCTTTTGTTTTAAGTAGTTTGTGGTTCTATTTTTCTATATGTTTTCCACTAATTTTTTTCTAACCTTCTCTTTATTTAAGTATGTAATTCCATTAAGAAAAAGAAAGCAACAAAGAATAATAAAACTATAAGAGTTAAAACGAAGAATAAAATTTTTATCTGCGAGTAAAATCCTAAAATGTAAACCATCTGAAGCTTACTTCGATAGAAAAGGTTGAACTTCAAATCTCAAATGCTCGATTAGGTGTAAGAGATATATGCCAGCTTTAACAATTAGAAACTTTTAGCTTTTGTTTAAACGAAAATCCAACTAATAACAGTTACCTGTATTAGTTGTATAGTATATATCCTTTCCGTATGTTGAATATATTATATTATCACAATTAATATGTAAGCCATTGTAACCTTTGTTACGAGTTCGAAAAACATGGATGTACTGATTTCGAAGCTTCTCTATAAACCTAGAGTTCATCATTTTGGTTCATTTATGTTTGCAAACCATATACATATATGTATGTAGTTTGGTTAGCGAAAACATACGTAATCACAGAAAGAGGACTTCGCACAATCTTCCATTCTATGGCTTAGGAAAGATAACTTGTAGCCTTCCAACTTCTTCTGTGGTGATCTATCAGCATAAATGGAATATAACAAACTGAGCGATGGTATAATAAAAATGGATAAAGGCAATTAGATAAATTTTGCGAACAGTTCTATAGATTGGCAGTATCTGCAAGACATTTGCAAACGGTTATTTTGTCATAAGAATCGTTTTCTTGTTCCTGATGAAAAGAAAACTGAGTGATTATCCTCGAAATTGACAGAATTTTACTCCAAAAGCATGGGAAATTAAAACTGTTTTATGATTAATTTTAAATTTTCTATTCGCTTGTTTCTTTCCTAATCAAATCTAGCTAGTTTTGTCTGCTAAGATATCAGCTACGCTACGGCATTATCACAGTAATGAGACAATAGACTAAATCATTTTAATAACAAATGCAGACAGTTTTCTACTAAACGTTATTATAAAGTACTTGGAAAATTTGATTGTAACACTCTAATTCCGAGCAGTTCAACAACCGACTTCGAATTTGAAATTTTTATTCACACATTTTCTCTCTGCTGAGCCACGAAGCGCATGTGAAGTTGAAAACATCTAGTCACACCTGCCTGGATAGTTGGATGTGACTTCCCTTCCTTACTGTAAAAAGATCTTAGCTTAAAAAGTTCTGTAGTACCTGAGCCAAAATGCACTTTGTGTATTTCAGCTATGTTTTAAAAAATAATGTTAGTCCCAAGCATAATAAATAGTTCACAGTTCTAAAAAAATCTGGAAACGAATGAAATGCCTTAGGAATTTAGTCTATTGTCTCATTACTGTAAATTAATGGCAGAAAGAAAAACTTTTAATAAACAATTGGCCATTGAAAAGGGATCTCTGCTACTATAATTCATCTCAGTTCAGTACACGTTTTTTGAAGTGTGAGTTTTACCTCTAAATTAGTACATGCCCCACGAAATGGTCATTTCACAGTTGAGAATCAGGATTATAGTTGCAATTACGTTATAAGGTTCTAAAGACGCTTTTATTAATTTAAATAATGTACCGTTTAGATGAATTTGCTAACACTATTGCTCTGCAAAATGCAGGAACATACTATCGCCAAATCAAAATGTCCTGTCATTACTCAAACATTAGAGGCTAATTAGTCGGTTTTAATATTTAATAGTGCAACAAGATCAGCTTTGAACCATTTTAAACTGTTGCAGATTTGTGTAAACATTTGCTCTGTTTTATAGAATGAATCGAAATCAAAATCATTACTTTCACTTATTTTATTTCCTTGTACAAAGTAAAAAAAAATTGTAATCGCGAAAAATTTAGGGCATCCTATTTCAACGGAAATATCCATTTTGACTATTTTTGTATGACGAGCTGTACGTACGGACAGAATAAAGGACTCTATTTTCCCAAAACATATTGTTAAATGGATTAAAAATGCATTTTTTTCGTGACGCACGTGTGTACATTGCGCAAAAAAACGGGGGGGGGACAGTTCTATATCTCCCGTTCTACAAGGCCGATTGACGAAATTCAAATTGCGTTTTTCATGTCTCGAAAGCGCGACTTGGGATATGTATTAGATTTTTATATAGCATTGTTCAAATACAGGTATTTTGACACAAAATCGCATTTTTTCTAAAATGACATGCTAATTTTTTTCCATATTTCCGTTCTACGACTCAATTTATGCCAAACAGACCAGTTTTGTAAAAATCGCACGAGTAGTTTTTAAAAAATTAGCTCTCAAAATTTTAGCTCCTCAATGTTAATTCAATTTGGTATGTATTTATTAACAGCTCTTTTTTTATGAAACTTACTTGATTCCTTCTTACACAGTTCGAAATGTATGTTCATTCCAATTAAAATTCACCCATTTTTTATGATTTATTTTTTAAATTGCATTTTTAAATAATTTTTATAAATTTTTCGAAAAAAATTTTGAATTATAAGCTATAAAATTTTTATAACCATCTTAAAGTAGGCGTAGTTAGTTCTAAGAATACCTGCAAAACATTACAGCATTTTATTTAAAATTCCGAAGATATACGTGAATTTTTATATTGGCGCGTATTGAAATTTGACATATTTGTTGAAAGCGATAATAACGAAAATGTTGTTTACGCACTTTGTTAAAATTATTTGAAAGTAGAACGATGTGACTTTTTTCTTCTCATCCACAATGTAAAAAGGCACGAACGATGTGACTTTTTTCTCTCATCTGCACAATGGAAGGGAAGGAATATAGGTTACCACATATTAAGAAGTTCGCCAAGTGAATTATTCTTGGCTCAAACTGAAAAAAATTCGCCAAGTTAAAATTTTGAATTTCTCCAAAAATTTCGCACCAAATTTTACAAAATGTAATATTTAGGCATAATTTGAGTCGTAGAATCGAAATATGAAAAACAATTGGTATATTATTTCAAAAAAAGTTTGATTTTGGGTCAAAATAGCTTATTAGAACAAAGCTATGTATAAATCTAATATATATCCAAAGTCGCGCTTTCGAGACATGGAAAACACAGTTTGAATTTCGTCAATCCGCCGATAGAACAAGCGTGAAAGAACTTTTTTTTTTGCGCAGTGTACATATGTGCCTCGCATAACTCAAAAATTTGAAAATTCGTACATAAAGCCACCATACTATTTAATTATCCGCCCTTTTTATTGCAGTTGGTAGCCCCAAAAGTATGTACAGATATATATAACCATCAATCCCTACCCAGCCTTTATTTTGGCCACCATTGGTCGTAGTCATTACAGGAATGTTTTAAAAGAGGAAAATTTTCATGTTTTGGGCAAATAAAGAAATTTAACTTTTAATACAGTCTCCCGGTTTCTATACTTTTATATAGGAATGTTTTTTACTCATTATGAAAAAATAAAATAATAAGGATTTTGTCTCCGGTACTGCAAATTTGACAGTGATATGCCTTAAGGGACTGATTAATTAAGTTTGAATATTTCAAGGAAATAAGTTTAAAGGAAGTGTAGTTCCTTTAAGAGGTTGTATAAGCCATGTGGTCTCCAGGTCAGATTATTTCGTTTAAGTCAAACCCCGTCGTAAGGAACTTCAATGATCGGAAAGTTGAATTCACTATATCTGCTGACTCACTATATCCCATTCTATAAAACAAATTGATTATCTCACACAAAAAAAGTAAAAAACGATTAAAAACACTGATTAGGATAGTTACATTTAGCAAAAGAATCAATAACAACTCTAATTTCTTTTTTTAAAGTTCATATTAAGAGTTAATTATAGTTATTCAGTTAGGAGTATAGTTGAGAATTACGTGCTGTTATTAAATCTGTTTTTCGTTCTTTTCTAGCTTCAATATAGTAGTTTAGTATTCTATTACTCAGTATAGTATTCTAGAAGTACTATATAGCTGTCTTTAAAATACACAGTTATAACTATGAATAATTATTTTCGTCATGCAGTGTGAATTCTTAAGGTATGCTTATTATGTGTCGTGGTTTTTTAATAATTTGGTATTACAGCTGCCTCGTAAAGCCTTCGTTTAGAACACAGAAAAAGGTGTTCACCTTTTCTTGTTTTAGAATACAGCCGTTGTTGTTATTACTTATGCTCACTTGTCTGACAGTTACATCAGTCCAAGCCCACGAAATATCTCGTGGTCAGGAGCTCTAGTATATGCCTGTCGTTGAAAACAGCCTTGAGCACCATACAGGTGACAGTGCTATTTTGCTCAGTTCCGCCCCCAATTTTGATGGAGAGTACCCCTGGTCTCCCACCACCCTCCCCTTCCACCAAACCACACTAGAGGACTTGTTGCATACTATGCCGCACTGACACTATACATTTACAAACATCCATGTCTCACCACTATACCGGTTGAATGGCAAAGGTGAACGTAAAGCAATAAAAGAATTCTTTTTCTCTAGCCTAACAGCGTAAATACGGATGATCAAGGCTTAATGATTTTACAGTTTAAACTTCTAGAATTTCTGGAAAAAAATTATGAAAAATAAAAGGAAAGTTTCATTTGAAGATATCAATTAATTTCTCTTCATATTCGATATTTCTACGTCTGAATATTCGCTATAGATGCATAACATAGCTAGGGAATTGGAAGGGATAAAAAATTTCGGTTCGTTGTACGCAGATTTTGCTCTAGCGATGTGTGACTACATAAATATTATATGATAACTTTTATTCATTCTTGAAATTCTACATTTATAATAGCCATAAGTATGTTTTTATTTTATTTATTTAATTTTTGTTTTATTTATCTTCTTACAGAGTATCTAAACACATGTGGAAAAACCTTTATGTGCAATCCTATACTCATATGGGCCCTTATTGCATAGGTATGCTAGTGGCATACTTTGTTGCTGAGAGTTCTCCTCGAAAAATCCAAAAAGTACGTATAATGCGAAATCTAAATTCTATTTCTTATTAAAATCAAAGAAATAAACAGAAAATCCGCGTGTAGATTAATTTTTGCATTTCATTAAAATATGTTTGTTTGACTAATCAATGCACAAAGTGCATTAAGCGCCATCAGCTGAAAGGAAAGTGTGCCGTCGTGAAAATCTTACGCGCTGGGAACTTAACTACTATTTATGTTACACGTGGGGCACGCCACAAAAACACTTATGCAGCCAGCGCGTATGAATACGGTCGAAATGCGGGTTGTCAGAGGTTTTATCCACTGGACATTGGTGTGTAATTAAAATATGAAAATCATAAAAAAGTAAGCAAACATTTAAAAATTTTTGCTTAGTTTCTCCATTTTTTTCGTAATTTTCAAGGAATGAAATTATAAGGGTGAAACATAAAAAAAAAGAATAATAAAAATAGGGTTCTGGAATTGGAAATCAATCCTGCACGCGGAATTAATTTCAAAATAATCCTGTTAAATTGCAATCAATGCAAGGGTACAGAAAAAGAATTGTTCAGCAATTTTGAATAAGAAGGGCACAGTGTATTTATTGAAAGAGAATTTTATTAAGATAACAAGAATAATTACATAGATTTTCAAATTTCTTCTTGCAGAGTAATCTGTTCTATTCTCTTTCTGACTTGTTGCCATTCCAACCAATAATACACAAAATTGCTTCAATTATAATGCCATTTTATCTGAGCTCAGTATATCCATCCAAGAACCTGGCAACATGTCTGCTATTCAGCTGGCTCTAGTTGACCACTTTGCTTTTAATTTTCATATTACTTTTCCTTTTAATACTCTTCTAGTGTCTGTCGCTTAAGCAACTGTGTCGAGACTCTCTTGGTTTGGTAAAATCCTGCAGCTTTATTACTCTTTTCCTTCTCTGCTTTTTTTGATTATGTTTTTAAAGTCATAAGCAAAATAATTTTACTAAGGCTATCATGCTGTTACCTTATCTCTATTTTTGGCAGAAGACTCTTACTTTTCGCAAGTACCAAGTTTTTAGCGTTAAGTTCTTAACTTCGGACCGAAGTTTAGCAATTAAACTCACTGCAGTGTTACAAGGGATTTTATCTCTTTCACTTGTTACTGATAGCAATTTTCTGTGATTCAGTGCACGTGAATTCGCAACAAATGTAATATTTGCTCTAGAGATGTACGATCCGCTAGTAAACAGTATCAAACAATCGGTTCACATTACAGATTGAGCAAACGGTGATTCGACAAACCTGAAGAGAATAAAACGGACTATTGAGAATACAAATATTTAGCGATAAGATTTTTAGAGAATAAAAAAGAATTTAGACATAAAAATTAACGGGCATCTTTTTTAGAGATCACATTAACGAGAGCTCCTGTTGGAAGCATGTCAGGGAAGATCAATTTCTATTTTAGGGAAGACAGAGATATTTATTCACCCATATAAAAGTACGTTTAATTATTATCATTTCCCAGATTTTTGAACATTTTTATTGCTGAATTTTACTGTTAGTTAAACGAAAAGTTTGGTATTTGCAAGACAATTTTGTTGGTTATATTTAGCGATTCAACTATATTGACAACTAAACATTAAATTTTTCAGATTGACATTTTTTAAGATAATTCTAACATGTTTAGTTATTGACTGAATAATTTAATTTAAATTAAACTAAAAATAAACTAATTATGAAAACGTTTTTGTGTTTGCAGAGAAACTTTTGCAAGCGGGACAAAATTTGCTAATAAATAATGAAAATCTCGTTACTTTCTCTTATTCATTTTATTTCTTACTGCAGCTTGACACATTGTGCCGTTTCGATTCCGAGAATGTTTACAAACATTGACAGAAATTACTAGAAAAAGTTCTCATCACGTATTGTAGAAGTCGGTTCTTTTCTTATCAGTTTTCAACTGCGAAAAAAAACCTCTTCACACATAAATGTATTTTCGGACAAAACAATTATTCTTAGGGCAATAAATCGTAACTCAGCTGATTTATTTTTGACATGTACAATTGAATAAAAGATAATAAAATCTGTATCTTCAAATCTTTTAATAATATTTATATCACAATGTAAACTAATCGACTCATTTATAGATTTTTGAGTTATTATTCACGTTCTTTTTAATAGAAATGAAAGTAATATGAACTGGAACGTACAATAATTAATACTGAAATTTTTGCAACACCGTTATTTGCAAGAAATACATGACTGAAATATCTTTGCGAGCTGCATAAAATGACTTCGGAGACCGCATGTTGCTATTTTCGACCACTGATGGAAATTATGCAGAACCTTTTACGAACAAATTCCTTCTTTCATATTTATAGACTAAAGGTTCTCAACTTTTTTGCTCCATGCACCCCTTTCCCCGTTGCTAGACTATCCCTTGCTAGACCACTGATGGAAATTATGCAGAACCTTTTACGAACAAATTCCTTCTTTCATATTTATAGACTAAAGATTCTCAACTTTTTTGCTCCATGCACCCCTTTCCCCGTTGCTAGACTATCCCTTCCTTTCCAAAATTCGAGAAATACACACACATTTTTCTTTAATTTAGAATAAATTAAACAAAAAAAAGTATAGAAAATATTGATAAATATCAGAACTTGAATCAAAGTAATTTTTTTATTCATAAATTAAAACTAAATCCTAAATAGGTAAATAAAAGAGTGACCTCGTTTCCTATACCTGAAACTTATGAAAAAAACCCTGTGAGGATCCCTGTTGTAGACATTATATATATTTCCTACATTATATACTTAAGGATTATCTGTAAGATATTAGATATGAAAGTTTTTAGGGAGCATGAAAACTCTCTAAGCATAAGGGTACATTTTCGGTTTTCAGAATTCTTTTAACTAATGAACCTATTCAAATGAGCTTTCTCATCGAAACATATCGTTGGTGCTGCCATCTATGAATGAGAACTAAAGCTACGGTAATTGGAATATATAGAGAAATTTTAAAGAGAAGAATGAGTCAACTCTTTTAGACAAGCCCAATTCCTAAGGCATTTCAAAATATTTTGATTGATATGTATGTTAAATCTATAAGATATATAAATTTAATAAAAATTTGTATGATTCTCTCTCTCTCATAGCTTAATGCAGCTATATAATAAAAAAATCATAAATTGGTTTAAAATGGGAACTGAGTTTATTTCTTAGAGGAAAATAAAAAATACAATTCTTAAAAACTTTTAAAAATCCTATCACATATTTTTTTCGTTCTTTTTTTTTCTTTTAATTTTTTTCTTTTTTGTGAATTTTAAATCTTTTATTGTTAAATAAATCTACTACAATATTTTTTACAGCATCAGTAATTTCTTAATATAAATTTGCCCTTTTAGGCAAAATATTCATGTTTATATAAACAATTTTTGGTGAACTTATGCACAAAAAATCCTCAAATTATTAGAAATATAAAAATATATTTTTGTATCGTGCATGCTAAAAATTGTTTGGCATCTATTTATAATTTAATTCCTCTTCTTCATCCATAAATAGATTCTGTGGGATATAGTGCATCTGAAAATGAAATGTCATTTCATAAATAAAAAGAGATTTTTTTTTTTTTGGTACATCGGACTTGACCTGAAACAAATCGGTCGGAAATTATACACATCAAGACATTTTACTTAACAAAAAAAAGCAGCAAGTTAAGTAAAGCAATGAAAGCATATCTGTTAACAAGTTACATTCTAAGTCGATCTCTCGATAATACAAACATAAATTACTAAGGATCTTATTTATTAGAAAAAAATATGGAAGAGAAAGAAAAACTATGTTTAGTAGGTTTTACGGAAATTAATACTGCTGCCATCTATGTGCCAAATTGTAAACTATATTTATTTTTTTATTTGATATTTCAATTATCTTCTAAAATGTTGTTTTACCATTTTTTTTTTTCCTAAGACATGTAACCCGGTCATCATATTATAATTTTATAAAACGATAATTTTATACATGTTGCAGCTGTTAATATAGTAATATTTAACACGCAAGCTATTTTACTGCTGCTATCAATTATGTAATCTGTGTAATAGATGGCAGCACTGAAACACCGGTTTAAGTCTGGTTTTCTTGATTTGTGACATAGATATTCAGTTATAATAATAATTAAATAATATTTTAGACTTTTCTTAGAAATAAAAAATCTTAGACTGATGTGGATTTTATGTAAAACTCTGCAGGTTTATAACGGATCTGATACCGGGTTCTATGATACCGGATCTAATACCGGATTCTATGATCCGTATAAAATTATGAATAAGTATGAGCTCTAAAGAGAGTTCTGTCTGATAGCTAAATTAAAGAACCAATTGAAGATCTTTGCATCAATACATCAATGATTCTTTGGCTCACTCTTGACATATTAATATCTCCTAAGACAGGGGTCTCGAACTCAAATTGCATGCGGGCAGAATGTCAGATCTGAAAGCAGCTGACATGCCAGAAAATTTTTTAATGAAACATTTTATGAACAAAATGACAAACATTTTAACGAAATTTTAAATTCAAATGCTAAATACTTATCAAAACATTTCTAAACAACAATAAGAATATCGCTAAAGAAATAAATTCAAATTTATATTTATTTTCTGTCCGAAATCTAACGCTTGGTACCTGGAAGACATTTTTGTTCACACTTTGTAATTGAAATATAATAACAAAAAATATTATATTTTCATACTAATATTTCTTTCAAACAATTGTAACATACTTAATTAATCATTCAATAACTTACTTCAATCTTAACTAAAAATAAGCATTTTTTTTAATTGAAAAGGTTTTAACTGATTATACATCACTAGCACCCATGCATCGAAGATGCATGAGATTGGAGCATGAAAAAAATTCAAAAATTGAATTACAAAAAGGCAAAACAGTAATTAACCTCATTGCAGTAACAATAAATGTATAGGAACTGCAAAATGGAATAACATATGACTACATTAAGCATTAAAAAAATTTAGTGTCTAAATGTAGCAACTGCATCAATTCTCTAGCTCGCCAATATCGACTGTATATGTTTTCTAGCTTCAACGGGAAACATTTTAGCAAATGATCTCTGTCCATCTTAAAATTCTGGTTGAACAAAGTGCACAAGGGACTATCATATACACCAATGCGGTGCCGATGTTTAGCGAGACAATCATGTCCGGTTTCCAAACAGAAAGCCGGAACAGCGATGAATCTGCAAAAGTCCAGGGGATTACAAATCCAGTCCCTCGCTTTTTATTCTCAGTTTCTTCAATAGAACATTAAAATTTTTCCTCATAGTATTTTTACTATTCCTTTCAGTGAAGTAAATGGTACCCTACTATTATTAGATGCAAAATTTTAGTTCCCTTTCCAGCTAGTTTATCACCCCATTCATTGCTAGTTATTCCAGCATGAGTTGGGATCCACTGCAAGACAACAGTCATCCCTTTTGATTCTAGAATAAAAGAAGTCCTTCTGCAAGTTTCAATAATTTTTGGTTCCGTGACATTATGTGCAGAAATCGTTTGATTGTCTGAAAGGGAGTTTGAAAAAGTAACAATATCTTTGAGTTAGATTGTTGTAACAATGATTTGTTTATTTGTAACTCTAACTGCTTCCAGTTTTTCATCTAAATTGGTCCGAAATGGACCTAGAGAAGGATAGAATGCAAAAAGCTCTGAATACACGCCAGCTTCAACTTTGTCAGACATTTTCGATCCATATAAACAAAAACTTCTGTATGTGTCCCGAGAATATTTAAAAGTGGGCCAAAACTTGAGAAAAAATAATAACAGCCTAGACTCTTTTTCTTATTTATTAAATTTCCATTCGACGTATAAATCCAAATACAGATATTTGCATGTAAATAATTACAAATTAATTTTTTACTATAGTTTGAAATTTAATGGCCTTTCGATTTTTATAAAGTTAATGGCCTTAGACAGAAAGAAATCCTTCACGGATTGTAAACGCTCATTGGTCAATCAAGTTCTTACCTTATTAATATTGAACTGTAAAAGAATGTTATTTACATAGAAATGTATTCCCAAACAAAGTGAATTTTTTAGTATATGTTATGCCTATGTTAAAAATTCGTAACGGAGCTTATTTATTTTTTGACAAGTACGAATAAAAGTTAATCAAATCTTTGAAAACATTTATATCACACTGCAAATCAATTATCTGCATTTATAAATTTTCTGATGCACTACTTATTTTCAGTTTTAATAGAAATGAAAATTATGTAAATTAAGATCTCAACCAACTAAAATATTGAAATCTTTGCAATACATTTACAACAAATACTTAATTGAAATGTCTTTGCGGACAACATAAAATTGCTTCGTGGACCTCCAAGACCACTGATGTAAGGTATAGTTATTGTGTGTCCTGATTTTGCAAGAACTGGGGTGTAATCCTCCCTTTAAAAAGGCTTTTCCTTTTCACTGTGTTCTAAAAACATATAGAGAAAGGTGGAAATGAAGATAAAAGAACATTAACATAAAGATGGTTTTCGTTACTCTAAAAGCTAGAGGAGGATGAATTTAAGGGTCAGTAAACTTCAAGTGCTCATGATTTTTACATTTCTATGAACTCTCGCTTCAGGAAACGTAGTCTGGCATACTACAACCTCATTTTACTTACGAAGCACGTTTAGATTAACAGTAAAACAGGAATTAACAGTAATTAGTAACAGGGAAGTGTTACTCCTTCTTGAACACTCTGAGTTTACATGAAAGTATTCCTCGTAACGGAAATCTAGAATGTTCCTTGTAAGACTAATATTAGTGTTTGTCCTGCAGTAAGTCTTACAGGCGAAAACATTGCAGTAAAAGAAATTTCGTCCTAGAAAACATCTTGGGATAAAGGAAAACAAGGAAAAAACATCACACTTGTAAAACATCGCCGTCAAAAATAAACCGTTTCAAAAACTTTGCAGTTTAGAAACATTGTGCAAAATATCTTGGTAAAAAATAAAGCACTATCAAATCATCGCACGGCGATAACGTCACAAACATGCGTTTTTCATATTTTAAAAGTTGTAAATGTATATTCGCATAACGATTTTTGAGATGAAGAAGGAATGAGGTATTTTAGTTTCATATTTAATATTTTTTAATTAACTAATAAACTTTTGACTTTTGCTGAATTAAATTCAAGCATTCAAAAGTAGTAAATGAGCAGAACATTAATATTACTTACACAGGTTAACAGAATTTTAAGCTTACATAATTAACTAATAAAGAGTATTCATTAATTAATCCTTCTGTAAAATTTTATTGGAATTTATGTATTTTCATGAACAATTTAATCTAAAATATTAGAAACAGGAAGATGAGTAACTGCATGAGGTTACCTCTGTTAAAATTCTTTCCTTAATTATAAAATTCTAAAATATTATTTACTTTCACATTTGTTAAATTGATATTCTCTTAAGGAAAATTAAATCTTATTTTTTTTTCAATTCATTTGTCTTCTAATATTGTCATGTCATTAATGTTGCAATGCATATCATGCAGTTAGTCGTTGGATGTCGATTTGTTTGAGTTATGACGAAACATGTCAGCTACATATTTCAGTAAATGAATTAAATCCTATTAATTGCTACAAGTAACATTATTTTTCTACACATTTTCAGTTTTTGAATGTTTATGATTTCTTCTTGTTTTCTCAGCAATAATTTTTAATTAATTCATTCTTGCTCACAAATCATTATATGAATATGCATTTACAACTTTTAAAACCTGAAAAACGCATGTTTGCGATGTTATCATCATGCGATGACTTGTAGGTGTTTTATTTTTTACAACTATATTTTCGACGACGACATTCTTAAACTGCGAAGTTTTGAACAGCTTTATTTTCGATCACGATGTTTTGTACTACGATGTCTTAGAATAAGATGACTTCTCTTTGTTGCCGTTTCTCCCACGATGTTTTGCATATAAGACGTTTTCGTCTTGTTCTTTTTTACCACGACGTTTTCGTCCACTACGTTTGTGGCGCACAATATAATAAGAGTGTTTCCTTAACAGAAATCCAGTAATATCGCGGTTGAAAATGGCAGAAATTCTGGAAATATATTTAAAATATACAAAACGTTAGTCCAACGTGTCCATAAAATTCATTAGATACGATTTTGATAAATTTGAAAGTTCGTTGTAGGGTAAACATTAATTGTATAGGAAACGGATGGGCTAATGTTTGTTCGTCAAATCCGAGGGCTAGTTTAAAGTCGAATTCGTTATAGCGGGTTTGATTGTAGTTTAAAGCTAGGCTGTAAACTTAAAAAGGATTTCAGTGGAATTCTTCCTGCAGTATTGCTATCCGGCTGCAAAATTCGTCTTCAGAGAAGAAATTTAGAACTACTTAAAATTTTGTTTAGTTCGGTAAACGTTAGCAAGTTAGCCAGTTCTATTTTCGACCAGAAGCGTGTTGTAGTACATCTCCGAAGAGGTTTTTGCTGTAATTACATATAACTGTACTTGACCAGCGAGCAGATCTAATTGTATATTGATAAGACATCACTAAGTTATTATTTGTTTTTAGTTTTCAGTCATACTAACCGTAAGTCATGCTTAATAAAGTTCAGAGTCTTATCTAATATCTTAACGGTTTTCAGTAATAGATGCTCATCAAACAATAGACGTACTTTTTAAAGTCAGCGACTGAGTTTGAGAACAAACTGTTCCTAGTTAGTTTTAAGACTTAAGGAGCTACAAGGCTTAATAATAAATATAAATAAAAACATAGATATATTTCGTTATATCAGGTCTTGCCTTCAAAGTGTTAAGATAATAAGCGCTATTTTATCAGTTTTAATTAATTTTTATAAAAGTTATTACCGTTATTCTAAACAAATGAAACGCTGTGATTTATACCCAAGGTATTCCTATTATTATTTTTATAGCAAAAGTACAAACTACATTTCAGTTTAGTAAATGCTATCTGCTCCAGAGCATATATATTCATATATATATTAAAACTAGATCTTTATAAAATGCAAATAATTAGCAAGAAAATGAGAAAATTTATCGTTAATATAATAACTAATATTTAATTAAAAATTTGAAGGTAGCTTCAATAAATGCATTTTCAATGACACTTCGCATCTAGGGATTGTTTTTTCTCAAGGCCCATGTCCATGTTAAAACGATTTTACACGTTACTCATTTTTAAATTTTCTGGTCTTGTCTTCATCAGGATTGATCTTTTCGTATTTGTGCTCCTTTCTGTGACTGGCTTCATTTATTCACTTAAAATGATCATCATGTGCCATCCATTCTATGATTGACTGTATTTGTTATATATTTACTATTATATTTCCAGCACGTGTCTTTCTTTCTGTGGTTGGCTTCATTTGTTACGTGCTCTGCTATAATATTTGGACTACATCCTTATCACGATGGCCGTCCAATGGAGAGAGGATTAGCCATCTTTTACGCTGCAGTTCACAGACCTTCATGGGCTCTAGCAATCGGTTGGATAGTCTATGCATGTGCAACAGGACATGGAGGTAAGATTTAATTTAAGTGCATTATTTTATAAATATAAAGTATTGAGCAAAGGTTCATGAAAGGTACCAGTTACTCATTGAGATTCGCATCAAATGTAATTTTAAGCACCTGAAGCATGAATTATGCTTATTCTTCAGCAAAAGTCATCATTAGTTACAAGTATCTTTCTTGACAGCTATAAACACTCTCAGCATTTAGCAGAAATCTTCGTTGCACTAAGCTGAGAAATGAGATGGAGTCTATGAATTCTGATTTCATTTCAGATTGTGTACATATTTTGCTACTTTCGTAAAGAATTAATATACTATATTTGTATAATTTAATGAAAGTTTCACACTTGATAGAGAATTCTTTAATGCCTTGACATTTCGTTTTCTATTTGCATTTTATGAAAAAAAACCCGTTTGATGTGTTCTACTATATCACGACTACCTAACAGCTTAATATACTTCTTTTTAAAAAGTTTTAAGTATATTCCGAGCATTCTGAACAATTTGTTGGTATCTGAAGTTGCATTTTCATTTTAACATGCCTTGAATTTTTAAGCTTATCAAAGTTAAACCAAAACAGTCCTTTGTCAAAGTATAACACTGCTTTTGACTAAGGAATGTTATACATTGTGAGTACTGCTGTACTATTAAGATACGTTGGATACTAACTTTCTAAAATGTTCAAGTACTACGACAGAGGTCTGTCATATTTGAAACATACTTTTCTATCGGTGAAATATAAAAACTGAAGCAACTGAAGGAAATAATTTAATTCGTCTGCTATCTGACGAGGGGGCATTCCCTACTCGTCATCACCGATTTCGCTCAAATATTTAGGGCATGCAGATTGGCTAGAAATGAAAGTACCCGAAGTGGGAACTCTAGAGGTCAAGCGTTAGGGGTTTGCCAAGCGGCGGTTGGCGCGGCGGTAAGAGCACGGAGTAGTAATGCGATGATCGTGGGTTCGTATGCAGACTTTTTTTTTTCTTCTTCTCAATTTTTATGTTATTCTTTTTCCAATTAAGCGAGGAGGTGAATATTTTATTTTATTTATTTATTTCTACTGAAAAGGCATCGAAAAGGGAAAAATTTCGGACTTTTCAACAAGGGATAGTAATTAAAGAGCATACGAAAAGAGTTTGTACATGAAAATTCAAAACCTTATTTCTCGCCATTCGATGATTACATGTGTCTGGATGATATTTATCGTAGAAACAGGGGAAACAATAATTGTTTCTGCATCTAGCACATGTTATAAAGCCGCATTTTTCCAATAACATCGTTGTTTCAACGTCTCCACAGAAAAACATACTTGATTGACATTCATAAAGCATTCTCTCTCATTGCAAAGTTTAGAAGCGAACCACGCGTAACGTAACATGTTACCGAATATTGGAGCGGATAATTGATTTTTATGCAATCTTCTCGAGGAGTTATTTCTTTTTCTTGCTCGATGAGATAAGAACAATTTTCTATTTTTTTAATAACGTTTTTTACCTGACGATAAAAATACACATCGCAGGGTTGCACCAGAGGGAATTACTTTGATGCTACATGTTGACAATCCTTCTTCATCTTGGAAGAGTTCGTCGTATAATTGCGGATTTGTTTGTCCGGCTCGTTAAGAAAGCTCTCTTGTGAGTTCCAAAATAAAGGGAAAGGAAATTCATCCTAATTTGGGGGACGCGTATGGAAATTCTTCCTCACCAGCGGTTAAGTGGTAAAGCCGCAGAATACTGATATTTCGACCCCAGCTTGAATTCTAGCGACAAGCCGGATTTTTATATTTTTACCCATACTTATTTTGCAATTTTGTTGTGTTTTCCCCTACGAATACGATCCAATTTCTTTTAGAAAATGTTTCATAAAAGCATCTCTTGCCCCAGACACGTGGACCTCATTAGTGGCCGAGTGCTAAAGACCACTGAACACTAGGTGTTCCACCCGTATTCGATCACAAGTAAATGGGCTGGCTGCATGGCTGAGTTTCGTGGCTTTCTCATGTGTTACGTGGATACTTCCTAGGTTTCTTCACAAAGAAATGCACGAAGGCATCAGGCCTCTTATTCGTATACTACTCTTTAGCTCTGTATTAGTCAATTAATCTAATTACATCTTAAGTAGATAGCCGCCATGTGCTTTGTAATAATGTAATAACAAAAAAATAATCCTTTTAGAGCAGACTTCAAATTTATAAAATTGAAGAATATGTAGGGAATTTTGGCCTTCTCACTATGTGCCTTTATGACATCATTTCAGCACGTCCGGCTAGCATCGGAAGATATGGAATTCGCGTCCCGGAAAAGACATTGTTCATCTTTCGTGCTTTCTGCTTCAAAAACGCTTAATAAATTCTACGAGTTGATACTGAATACTTCTAAGTCTTTTTCTTAGTTTAAATTATTTAACGATACTCTGAAAAAAGATAATATTTTTGTGCCATTATTTTACAAAATAAATAAATAACTTATTAAGTTTTTATCAACTGACCTGGACACTCGCAATAGAGTTTAGCAAACTGTGTAAAGAAAAGAGGAATATACATTTTCTAGCCTTAAGTAGCCTTCCCTTTTACAAGCATTTTGTAAAAACGAAATCAGTCTTTTCAGCTAACAATCAAGATTGTTTTCGCAACACTCCTCTTTAACTAATGAGTCCGTGAGTAGATGATTAGCAAAAGTTAGAATTTCAGAGAAATAAAAGCGCTTAATAACTACTCATTATATATATATACATATGGAAAAATATGAAGTATAAAACATCAGAGGAGAATATCCTAAAAATAGAGCTTTCATCAGTAGCGCTCAGTTTTAGCCCAACTATAATATGCATGTATATATATATATATATATTAAAACAAATATAGCTTAAAAACTTTCTTAATTGTCTCATAGCCTCACCACAAAAATAAAACAATAATTTTGTAACACGGAACCACCAAAATATGCAATAAAAATTACAAAACCGAATATTCCATAATACTGAAAACACTGAAAAGTACACTGAAAAGAAAAAAAAGGGGGGACGGTTCTATATTTCCCGCTCTAATGGGCCGACTGCCGAAATTCAAATTGTGTTTTTTCCGTCTTCAAAGCGTAGCTTAGGATATATGTTAGATTTATATATCGCACTGTTCTAATATACGTATTTTGATACAAAATCGGATTTTTCTGAAATAAAATGACACATTTTTTCACTATTTCGATTCTACGGCGTAAATGCCTAGATATTAAATTTTGTAAGTTTTGGTGAGAAATTTAGGGAGAAAAGTAAAAATTTATCTTGACGCACTTCTTTCAGTTTGCGCCAAGAATAATTCACTTGGCTAACTTTCTAAGTTATAGAAACCTATTTCTATATCCCTTTTTCTTACTGAGCACGAGCGGAAAAAAAAAGCTACCGTTCATTCTTTCAAATAATTTTATCAAAGTGCGTTAACCACATTTAGCGTTATTATTGCTTATAACGAATATGCCAAACTTCAAAACGTGCCAAAATATAAATTCACGTATATCTTAGGGAATTTTGAATAAAAAACTCTAAAACTCTTTTGCAGGTTTGCTTAGAAGTACATCTACCTTTAAGATGATGGTATAACATTTACAGATTATAATTCAAAGTTATTTTCGAAAACTATTTTAAAATACAAATTTTAAAAATAAATCATAAAAAATGGGTGAATTTTATTTGGAATGAACCTAAATTTAGAAATGAGAAAGGAGGAATGAAATAAGTTTAATAACAAAAAGGATATTAATAAATATATACCAAATTCAATTAACATAGAGGAGCTAAAATTTTGAGAGATAATTTTTTAAAAACTACTAGTACGATTTTTTACAAACTTTGCAGTTTGGCATAATTTGAATCGTAGAATCGAAATGTGGAAAACATTTGACATGCCATTCAGAAGAAGTCCGATTTTGCGTCAAGATACCTATATTAGAGCAATACTTAATATATATCCCATACATATCCTGAGTCGCGCTTTCGAAATATAAAAAACGCAAGGTTAATTTCGTCAATCGGCCCAGTAGAAAGGGAGATATAAAATTGCCCTTTATTTTTCTGCAGTGTACGTGATCAAGATTATCCAAAGTAAATAAAAAGAGTAAAGTAATTTTGACATGTAAAATAGATTAAGCTTGTTAAACATTTTTAAAAATACTTTCTGTCATTTTAAAAGAAGATGAAGCCATCCTTTAGAGAATTACTTTATCTAGCTTAATTCCATTTAAAAGTAAAGATTGCTTTGCATAAATGCTTTTGCACATAAAAGTTACTTTACGCATAATATTGAACCATTTATTTGATGTTACCAAATATTTTTTTTCTTTGTTTATTTTCGTGTTTTTGAGCTGTTTCGTTATTTCCGTTTTATGGTTAGATTATAAAGTAATTAAGAAATTGTTAAGCTATTTTTATATATCTAAATAATCTAGACATATATATATATATATATTAAATTCATAGTTTAAAAGTAGAGCTCAACTGAAGAATTTATAAGGAGAGAAATGAAAGAAAACTTGTTGGATTCACATGTAGCAGAGATAATAATCAAAAATCAGAGTTAGAATCATAACATCACTTTGTATCTGATTATTATTCCTCAAAAATTGCTGATAAAATGCTTTATTTTAAAAGTAAATTTGGCTTTAGTAATAAAACATACACTGCCGCTTTCGAATAACACCAGAAAATTTGTCTGAAAATAACTTTTCATAGTTTTTTTCTTTACCCTACTTGAAATATACTAACATTATGACAAAAGGAGATTAAATTGTTAAAGTTGAATCACAAATTTCAATTAAGAAGTGATTTTATTTTAAGAACTGAGAAATGCGTAATTTAAACCTAAGTAAGCATTTAAAAATTAAGAGAAGTATTTTTACTTTAATTATATGTTTCCTATCAAATTAAAATATCTTAATGCCAAGGTATTAAAAAATTCATATCAGGTTAGAAAATACGTATCACGATTAAACTGCAAATAAATTCAAGGTCATAGTATCAGCCATCGTATAGGTTACCTTGTAGTATATAGAATTACGAAATAATGATGGGATTATAAGATATGTTTGCGATATTAAGGTTACAGGTACCTCAAAAGTTGTATTTCAAATCTTTTTCGTGTCTGCAAATGCAATTAAACCTTGAATTCTCTATGTTTCTTGTTTCTATAACCTAACTAACTCAATTTTTTCTTACTATTGTTCCGTTATTTCCAGCCCGAAATACTAATCAAATTGACATCATCAGCTAACTCATATCAGTCAGTGAATTTACATATTAGTACTTTTCTCTTTGCGGAAACATTTGCTACCAGGTTAATTTGTCTAAGAAGAAGAAAATTAAAAATAACCAATTGTAGATAACACGCAATGGGATAGAATTACATAGACAATTTTCCTTATTCTGCAAAAGTTGACGAGCATGTAGTTAATGCAAATGGCAGGAGGAGGAGCATATATATTTTTTCCACGATATGCTTACTACGTTCTTCACTTAGCAGCAACCGTAAAACTTTAATTATGGAAATTAAATTTCAACTGTGTTGAAGATAAATTTGCTGAAAGCGGCTTTCCGCCTTTAACAGGTGCACCGAAATTTTGCTTGGAGCTATGGAAATAAAGAAAAACGTTAAAGTCTCTGAAAGAAACAAGTTGTCTTTTATCAGTTATAAATATAAAAGATTATTTTGTATTCTGAATCGTTCAGTATTATACCCTGTAATAAGCTATCCAAACTTTTGAATGTGAATAAAGGACGCGTAACGTTCTTCCCCTTCCCCTTTTTTTCTTTAATTTGTACAATTACGTAAGATTCAATCAATTCATTTAAATTTCTTAGTGATTTACAAATATGACCTCATGATCTCTTTTATTTATGAGGCTGCTAACAATGAAGTTTTAAATATTTTAATTTAAAATCCAACTTTATTAGCAAATGTCTAATAGCTAAAAGGAAGTGGAAAGACCTTTTAGAAAAACACCACAAATTGGGTTAATTACGTTAGAAATTCTAAATGTGTTAATTTTAAAGATTATTTTTTTATCCTGTTGATGGTATAAATATCTAAATTTTGGAATTACCAGTTTGACCACTGCTGTAGGATTTATGAAAAAATTCGAGAACTTGCAGCCACTCGGAAAAAATGAGGGCGAAAATTAGCGTTTTCACGAACAAACACACACACAGACATTCTTCTTTATATAGTACTAGATATTAGAAATTGCAATTAAAATTATTTGTGCAAAGGTGTCTGCTAATTCAACTGAATTACCCAGGGCAGGTGGCGAGGACGCCCTTTGCTTACTGCCCCACGGGGTTTCCCCCTTCTACTTGCTTAATTGCTTAAAGTAGAGTGCAATGAAGGAAACCACTAGCGGTACATTTCTTTCTCTGCTCAGTGGTTTCTTTTTGTCGAGAAAGCCGTTTTTGTGCAACTTTAGCTTCTTTTCTCTCCTCTTCAGTGCTGTATTTTCTAGGAGGCATTCTTAAAAGAAATTACGTTAAGACGCAGTTTTTATGTAAAACAGATGATTGCCAATGAAAACAAATGTTCACCTTCCCCCTGACACTCTTAATTTGCGTTCAGTTGTAAACCATTTCATAAACAGATGACTGCTAATGCAAACAAATGTTCACGTTCACCCAGGTACGCTCGATTTGCGCTCAACTGAAAATTCAGTTTAAAATACAATGTCGGAATAAAATCGGGAAAAATTTTGAACTCTTTACTCGAAAGGATATTTAGCAGAAGAGTTGGTAAACCTACTTGATGAGATGTACTACGCACACTTCGTTAGTTGGTTTCGTGGCCTTTAATTTCTCAACGTTTGCAAGTTTCTAGGTAATTCATATGTAAATATAGTTAAATGCATAATAAGCAACAATTGTATGAATTAAAAATATTTAAATACCATGATAATTTAATTAAAACAATGATAACTATTGTGATCAAATTTATTTTACTATTTGAATGCCGTGGCAACTTCACCCAATTGGCTAGTACAGATACGCAAGCAACCAATAAACTATCGGCGACAAGCAGACACTTAAACCGCATATAATAAAGATGTTTAGCGAAATGACTTTTTCTCCCATACATGCTACTGATAATCCTTTTTAAAAATCTGCTTGCTTTAAAAAATCTTATTCAAAACATTTTTGCTAGTAATTTGGTCCGAGATTGGAATCCTGCGTGGCTGCACAGACGTTTTCGCAGTTTTCCGCATATGTAATGCGTATACGAGCCAATTTCTCTGAGAAAGTCCTGCACCAAGAAATACCTTTCTGTAGGCAGAAAGTCCTAGAGTGCTTTGCTACAATCAAATAAACCAAACCAAACCAAACAAATCAAAACATATTTGTTTAAAAGAAAATTTTCATAAAGTTCTGAAAGAAAACTTGCATAAGCATTCGAATACTTTAAACAAACAGTGCGTATTTAATAAAAACATGAACTAAACGGAAGATTCAGTATTTCGTTGGATATGCTTCAGCAACAATTTCGCTTTTCATTCGCTCTGGCATGGATTCAACTCATTTCAATGTTAGAATGTTTCATTTTGTTCCCTTCATCCAAAAGAATTGCTTTTAGCAGAGCTTTCAAAGAAATATCATAATTCCTCATTCTTTCTTCCAACTTACTTCATACATGTTCGACAGGATTTAAATCCAGAGTGTGTGGAGAAGTTTTGATTATTCCAAAGACGCCCGAATAATAACCAAAAGGGAATACTTAAGAGAGTATGTTCGAGAACATTATCCTAAGAGAACTTGAATGTATTTCGCATTCTAAGTTTTTTTTAAGTATTTGCAAGTTTTCATTCAGAATTTTTATATATTTGTACTGATGTAGAGACATAAGGTATTTTGAAGCAAGAGACGGGAAAAATTAACAATGCCCTCCCCGGGACTCGAACCACGGACCTCTCGAATACGCGGCGAGAGCGCTGACCACTACACCACGAAGGCATGCAAAGAAGGCGGGAGAAATACCTTATGTGGGGAGGTAGGAGGGCTGGACAACTACTTTATTCTCAGTTCACTTACCACATGTACCTGAAAAAGCTAAATAAAAACAACATTCTAAAAAACAGATAATTTAATTGAAAAGAAATATGTACTTAATATGCTGCCACAGACTCTAAAATATGTGGAATAATATACGACAATCAGAATTTTTCCAGTGCATCTTGTAGTGTATAAATGTGTTTCAAGGCTATTGTTAATCGCAAGTTCAGCCTAAACAATTTGTAATATATTCCTTGAGTACAACTATCTGTTTATGCATTTTATTAATTTTTGCGTTTTGGTGTCTGTGTGCAGTATTCTGTATGCGTCTTTACTTTATAATTTATATTATTATGTGTGTATGTGACTGGAGATTAGGGCGCGAAATCGCCAAATCCTCATGGTAGAGAATCATCATCATAAGAAAATCTTTTTTCAGGTTGGGAGACACTGTAGTGACATTAGATTATTTTTTAATCGGGAGAAAGGAAAATGCCCTCACCGGGACTCGAATCTCAGACCTCTAGAATACGCGCCAAGTGTACTGACCATTACACCACACTCTAAGTTGGCGGGAGAAATACCATATTCTGATACATATTATTTTTTACGAAAATTAAATTTCTTGTCCCAGAAACAACGGAACATCCCCATGCCATTACGCCTTCACTCCAGTGCTTAACAGTAGGGGACAGGTTTTAGAATTCAGTTCTTCATTCGGCTATCGCCACACATTAATTCATTTATTGGGCCCAAAGTTTTACTCGTGTGCAAATATAACATTACTGCAATATGGTAAATCTTTACCTGCCATGGATTTTATCAATTTCACCCCTATTTTACTTGTTTTCTCATTCACGAAAAATTTCCTTCCTGTTGGTCTTCTATCGTATCCATAATCCAGTAAAACTGATCAAATGTGTCCGAAATGACTAACAGTTGCAGGATTAACACTCCGAATGACTGATAATTTAACAGTTTCGGGGGGAACATTTATGGAAAACTGTTTTCCTAACTCCATTGTATCGATTGCTTAACGTTAACTTGTTATGTGGTAAACAGTTCAGCGCATTTTCTGTAGTTCCAGGCAATTTCCCTCACTTTTTAACATCAAAGCTAGCTGAAAGTTTTACAACAAGGAATCTTTGGATATTTCGAATACTTTTACCATATTTCTAATGCGAATAATTAAATTTCTAACAGAACATGTCATTAATTTGTAGTGTGCCAATTTCACATCTAATATGGAACTGTTAATATACACTCTTTTGTAAGACAATCGAAGCACCATGAAGGAAATTGTTGTTTTTGATGAAATTGAATATGTGCATAGCTCATACACAGATAATAGAATGAGTAAAAAATCAAGGTCATAGTGCTTGTTCACGGCTCACAATCATCCATTGAGTGTTCAAATTAGTAGTTGGCTTAACCGCCCCTGGCGGCAATGCATCCTTGAATTCGACGAGGCAAGGAGTGGTAGAGGTTCATAATGTCACCCTGCGAGACATTCTGCCAGGCATTCATCAGTAGTTGCTCCAGATCTGCGATATTTAGTGGTGCCCGACTCTGGTGGCCTACCATGTCCCAGGCATGTTCGATTGGTGAAAGGTCTGGTGACCTTGCTGGCCAAGAAAGAGTATCAACCGCACGGACACAGTCCAGACATATGCGAGCGCTATGTGGCCTGGCATCATCTTGTTGGAAAATGGCCCCAGGATGACGTGCCATGAAGGTTAATGCAACCGGCCGCAGGATGGTATCAACATATCGTTGAGCTCTTTAAGATGTATGGAGGATGACTAAAGATGACCTGCTGTCATAAGAAATAGCGCCCCACACCATCACACCAGGCGTTATGGCTATATGCGTTTGTAAAACAAAGGCTGATTGGGATCGCTGGTCCCGTCCTCTCCACACGAACACGGTGGTCATCTGCTTCAAGAGTGAAGCTGGATTCATTGCTGAACACTATACGATGCCAGTCATGATGATCGGCTGCGAAACCACTCCAGATGACTCCGCGATGTTGTGGGGTCAAATACACACGTCTTAAAGGCCTCTGTTGAGCAAAAACTCGCTTCAGACAAGCGCCGTGAGATGGTGGACGGTACCACGGGAGGTAAAGACGTTGCTGTAATGTGTTGAATAGTCGACAATGATAGCGTTGGGGCGATTTGGGCCTGGCAAACAATAATCTTATCTTGCCTCACATTTGTGGTCCTTGGCATTCCAGAGCCTTCATTTAGTCGGCAATTTCCTTGTAGCAAGCATTGCTGCAAACATCTTTGAACAGCAGTGTCTGTACGATTCAGGTGGCAGCCTATTGCTCGGTATGACCACCCAGCTTCACGTAACCCTACAATGCGACTAAGTTCGAAGTCGTTTAGTTGTCTTTAAGGTCTTCGATATCGTCGTAATGGCGTCTTTAGTTGCTTCTTTACGGAATTACAATGGCAGCAACAAAAATAAAGATAAATTTTCCGCCTATATTACTGGTTTTATACTTTGCGAAATGCGCGCTATGATCGCAATTCCTGTGCATTTGCCTTGAAACTTTGATTATTTGCATGTTTGATCAAGGTGTTTTCGCATACCAAATTTCGTCACGATTGTAAAAGTACTTCTTGGTGCTTGTTGTTTTTTCCCTGCAAAAGTGTATTTTGCTAAATAAGTAATAATTTCTAAATACAGAGTATAATTCCTGTCATGTATATTCAATTAAAATACAAAGTTATAATACAAAATATCATCTACCAAAAGATCTAAATAAGATTTTGATAGCCCGAATTAATATGTGAGTTAGTGATTAGCCATTTGTATTATTTCATTGTGAAAAATCTTCATGATATTTATTTTGCAAAAAACAAGTCTTAAAATAAAGGAAAAAATGTGTCGGACAAAATTTGAAGTCTCTGTTTGAACATTTAAAAGAAGATTTATACACATACATTTCAAAAATGGATGTATCCAGAAACAAATATGAGCCTCTGTATAAAAACAAAAATCTAAAAGCTTTCAGACTTTATATTACTCCCAAAAAGAGCGGCGTTTTTCATTTACATGCACACTTTTCGAGAGATCTGGGCTAAAAATTTTGAAAACTGCATATTTTTAGAGTCTCTTGCGCTGGAGATAGAAATGCGTTTTTGCGTACAGTGTTGCCATTGCTCGCTTTAAGATCGTTCATTTTGTTAATAAAAAATTCGTTAAGGTTTTACAAAATTTGAAATAGACAATAAAACAAATTCCAAATTTGGGCTTCCAAGTGTCCATATTCGGGTGAGGGACTGCGTTATTCAAAATTTGATGTCTCTAGGTACCGTCGTGCTTTCACAGTGCAAGAAACATGCACACTTTCATTCAGATTCTTCATTATTTAATTTATTTATATATGATGCAGGGCGATAATATTTGGTGGCACCAATTTAAAAAATGATTCCTCATTTATAGGGAAATGACACAAAATGCCGTTTCGAGACTAATAGCCTGCGCTAATGCTCGTTTGGGCTAAAAGCAGAGAAATTAAACTCCCTGTAAGTCATGTAGAAATCCACAATCTGAACATTTAAATTAACATCAATGTTCTGCTCCATAAGAATCGGAAAATATCCATGATAACAGTAAAACGTTTAAACCAGGAATTTCAGAATAAATCTCGCTTATACAAAATATAGAAGCAAGCGCATTAAATCTAATATTAATAGCAACCATCGTTTAAGATTGCTTAATCTTTTTTCCCTTAAAAAAAGAACACTACATTCCTTATTTCCTAAGATTTTGCAAGAAATATATTGATATTATTATGTGTAACTAAATTCAATTTCGTTTTGCTGAAACTAATTCATAAGTAATGAGATATTAAGTTTCTTATTACTTACTGAAAATAACAGATAAATAAAAAGAAAAACGCCCAAAGGTACGTGTTTTACTCGCCCAAAGGTACTACGCCCAAAGGTATGTCTTTTAATGTTTTGTGTGTTACCTTTATTTATTAAATATCATGTTCTTTGTACCTAAACCATAAAATTCAGTTTAACAGCAATATCGCAAAATACCTTTAAAATGAGCATATCTTTAGAATATCCGATACACAATCTCGCGTGCTGGAGATAATTTTTTTCGTACATTGTTACCATGGCTGGCTTTGAAATCGTTGAGTTTGTTAATCAAAAATTCGTTAAAGTTTTACGAAATATGAAACCGATAATAAACAAATTCCAAGCTTGGGCTTCCAGATGCCCATATTCGGATGGAAATGTACGTTATTCGAAATTTGATGGCTCCAGATACCGTTCTTTTATCACAATGCGAGAAACACAAATACATTTGTGCCGATTCTTCATTATCTAATTTTTTAAATATAACACAGGACGGTAATATTTGGTGGCAGCAATTTGAAAACTGAACCTACATTTATAGTGAATCAAAGCAAAATGCCAAAAAGAAATTAATAATCCTCCTGGGCTAACGCACTTCGGGCTAAAAATTAATAGCATCATTAATGAATTAAAATCTAAAATTAATTGATGTAACTAATTCCGGGTTTTCCAGTTTAGATTTTTATGTTTAAAATACATTCCGTAGAAAAGTTTGGAGAATATAAGAAGTTTAACAATGTTTATGTTTCATCTTCTTACAATAGACTATAAGAAATAAATTTATTGCTGCGTAAGATCGAGTTGAACTGAACTAAAGTAATAAAAAATCGCTTCCAACTAAATAATCGTATTTATTACTAGCCCAAAATTGGTTATTAGTCTCGAAATGGGGAATCGCTATCAAAGCGCTGTTTCGCTTTTTATTTAAATATGTTTGTTATTCGGCAAAATGTAAGCTATTTATCTTTCAGATCGAATCTTCTGTTATGGATTAGCAAATTAAGCTATTTGAAAGCAGCAAGTCCAGTTTTTAAGAAAATTCGTTGTCTTACTTTTGATTGGATTGATTTAAATAATAAAAATGCATTTAATTCATGATCTATATAATTAAAAATATTCAATATTTCGACAGAATGAAGTTATATATATTTTTTAATATTTATTTCTTGTAAAACTTTAATTAATTTTTTATTAACAAACTCAAAGATTTAAAAATGAATAGTCGCAGCGCTGTACGGAATAAAACATTTTATCCCCAGCGGAACTTCAAAAATACGCTGTTTTTAATCTTTTGTGATTTTGCTGTTGAATTTAATTTTACGTGGCGTAAATAATGTTCATAATAAAAAGACAAAAAAAGGTTTTGTAAGACATCTTGCTAAGAAAACAGTATTGATATCATGAACTGAGAAAAAACTGAAAAAAATAGAAAAATGAATGCCAACACTTAAAATTGCATTGGGAATTCTATACGTATGCTGTTATGCTGCTGTGAAAATTTTTGTTATTTTGCTGTTGAATTGGATATGGCGTAAGTGTGAAGAAAACGATGCTTAAACGATGCTAAAAAGTCCAAAAAAAAGAGGTGGTTAGCAGGTGTGAGTGCTATAGCAGACTAGTAGACTCGCGAGCTCAGCGACTGTATAAAAAACATAAGAAATCCCTCTCGCGCGACCGTTAAAATCTGTAACACTTCAGACTGTTTTTATTGTTTATTAACTGATATCGCAGAAATTGAAAGAAGTCGCTTCGTTACATTACTCAAGAATTTCTATATTGTTTTATTTACCGTAACTTACTATTTTTAAAAATCAGCTGAAAAAAAAACCTAATTAAAGTTCCAGTAATTCAAAAAGACTGAACTTCTACGAACTTTCAGTAAATGCGATATATTCCTTATTTTGCAACCGCATTATTTTTTAGACTGCAGAAGATAATTTAATTTAAAGGATAAAATTTGAAACTAATAATAAACTTGTTTACACTGAAAAGACTGCAATCAACCTTTTGTATTTTTCTCAGGAAAAATAAAAAACTATTGATAAAAACCCTTAGCAAAAGGAAACAATCTAAATGAAATGTATAATCATGAGTAATATCTGCTATCTGTATGAACGAAAAATTGTTTAATTTCAAATTTAAATCAGTAAATAAGATATGAAGGAAGAAGTCAGGTAACAAAATACAAGGAAATCTTTGATACATATAACCAGATTTTCCTCTAATCATCCATTCAGAACCAATATACTATTGGTATACGTTTTGTATATCATGTAATGTTTAACTAGGTATATAATTTGTAACTACGGCTAGACGAAGATACAAAATTTCCTTTAATTTTTTATCTTATTTTGTCTCCTATGACGATAGTATGCAAGCACATGTTGGCAGCTTAAAATACGCGTGCCAAAGCTAAAGCACGTGGAGTAATTTTCAGTCGCACGTTGCGTGGAATGAAACAGAGTAATAAGATCTGATTAAAAATTGAATTTCTACTTATATAAACATGTAATCGTTTTAAAGATGGTCCGGTTTTCCCATTCTTTCAAAGTAAAAGTTGCAAAAGGAGATAATAAAATGGTCTGTAATCGGATGAACAAACATTTTTTCATATTTCTACAAATTTTCAATTTTTTATTTAAATTTGAATGAAAATAAAACACTAAATGATATTCGAAGGAAAATTTCAGATAACAGCTGCAAGAAAACCTTTGCTATTTATAATCAAACTTTCCTTTAACTTGTTAATGCAATAGTTATTTGAATGAAACTCTATCAACTTATACATAAGAACACATTTCCTCATACGTAGAAGCTTACATACGAGTCCATACAAAGAAACTGTCTAAGCCCAATTTTTCACATACAAAACTTGTATGAGTGCACACAGAAGGATTGTCTAACATCTATACATTCAAAAACATGTCTATAACTAACTGAAAATGATCAAAAATGATGTGTACTTGGTATTATAAAGTGTCAAAACAAAGACAAGTGTTGTATCTGTGTTAGTAACTCAAATCAGTAATATAAAATATTGATAATAATATTAAAATTTTACGTTTGATGTAATTCTTTCAATTCTCAGGATTTCTTGATTTAATAACGTTAGACTGCATAGTAAAATTTCAAAACAACGTATTCCGAACTTAAATTTTACAAAGAATAGTTTCGGCGTTTGCTCCTATATAATCATATATAGCTGAGGATATATGTTATTTATTATAACTGTATAATTCCTGTATAGCTGCTTTTATAATCAGTTGTGAGTAGCTACTTAATTTATAACTTGACCACTAAAATTATTCTTAAGATGTACATCACAAACGTACTGATTTTTTCACTGTCGATGAGTTATCACACGGACGACAATCTTCGACCTAACATGCAATATAAAATTCAATAAAACTTGCTTGGTAGGCTACAACCTCAAACGAGAATGTATAACTAAAAAAGCTTCATTGCTTTCTTCAGAATAATGTTTAATAATTAGGCGATCTTCCTTGAACTATTAGAATTTTTCAGAATTAAATTCTATCAAATAAGGCACCTGACTATTTCCTTAGTTAATCACTAGCCATGTACACTGCGGGGGAAAGGCTGCAGTTCTGTATCTCCCGTTCTACTGGGTCGATTGACTAAATTCAAATTGCATTTTTCATGTCTCGAAAGCGCGACTTAGGATATAAAATAGATTTACATATAGCATTGTTCTAACATAGGTACTTTGATACAAAATGGATCTTTTTCTGGAATAACATACCAATTGTTTTCCATATTTCGATTCTGCGACTCAAATTGTGCCTAAATATAAAATTTTGTAAAATGCGGGGCGAAATTTAAGGAGAAATTCAAAAATTTAACTTGGCAAATGTTTTTTAGTTTGAGCCAAGAATAATTCACTTGGCAACTTCTTAATACACAGCAACCTATTTTCTTATCCCTTCCATTGTGCAGGATCGAAAAAAAAAGTCACATCGTTCCTACCTTTTTACATTGTGAATGAGCGGAAAAAAGTCACATCGTTCTCCCTTTCGAATAATTTTAACAAAGTGTGTAAACCGCATTTTCGTTTTTATCGCTGTCATGATCCTTGACCAATTCATCTCTTCGGGTTCGTTTTCATCCACTTATGAATGTTATTCGTCGACTCTATTCGCAGAAATAAAATTCGCACACTTCTGCAGGTTTAACGATAACATGAACTACATTTTATTGAAATATATATATATTCTTTTCACAAAGTATTTTTTTTTTTACAATTACATTAAAAACGCACAACTATTACATTTAACCTTTCAGTTTTTTAATCATAACACATCAACCTTTTCTTTGGAATACAAAAATAATCAATTCAAAAATGTTTTTCACGAGCCTCCGTCTTTCTCGCATCAAGCACGTTTTCTTCTTCTCGTAGCCAGATTTTGCTTTCTCTCCGCTTTTCAGATAGACAGTTTTTTTTTACACGAGCAGGGCTTGGTTGGTAGCTTCCTCTTACCGAGCATGTGCATGACACGCCCCTGCCCAGAATGAAATTTGTCCTTTCTTTAGGACGTATTTCATTAATCAATATCCAAGCAAATTTTCTGTACACTACTTTTACACAATACAAATCTCGTACAATATTAAATAAAACAAAACAGAACAAACAATATAAGATACAATCATACAGAAAGCAAAGAAAAAAAACAAATTATATTACTCATATTATATCTGATCCAGACGTGAGAGAGCATCAGCACTTTGGTGCTGCATCCCTGGCCTATGACTAATTCGCAAGTTCCATTTCTGCAATGCCAAAGCCCACCTCGTCAATTTTGGACTTCGAGGAGTAGTTTCGTTCAAATATCTGAGAGGATTGTGATCCGTTATAATTTCTACCTGAGCCCCATAGATCCATTTATCAAATTTATTCAGGCCAAATAAGACTGCCCAAGCTTCCTTCTCAATGCTTGCCCAATTTTTCTGAGTTTGAGAAAGCTTTTGGCTTGCAAATGCAATAGGACAATAGTTACCACTCTCGTCTCTCTGGGTTAAACAGCAGCCTACCGCCAAATTGGATGCATCACAATGGATCTGAAATGGCTTTCCAATATTTGGTGTGGCCAGAGATGTCGCTTGGCACAAAGTATCCTTTAATTTGTTAAAAGCATTCTGTTCCAACTCCCCCCATTGAACAATATTGGCATGCCTCTTCTTAGTCAACTCTGTCAACGGTGCCGATATTTCTGCATAATTAGGAATATAAGATCGATAAAATCCCATTAATCCTAAAACCGATCTCACATCTTTTTTTGTGACTGGCCTGACGAGTTTTCTAATTGCTTTGACCCTTTCTTCATCAGGACCATGCTTGCCTCCTCCAATTATATGCCCCAAATATTTGATTTTTTTAGCTGCAAAAGCACATTTGTCCAAACGTACAGAAAATCCTAATTTTTCTAAGGTGTCCAGGACCAGAGAAATGTGTTTCAAGTGTTCCTCAAATGTTTTCGAGAAAATCACCACATCATCTATATATGCCTGAGCATAATCGCTATGACTCTGTAAAGCACGATTCATTTCCCTCTGGAATGTCCCCGAGGCTCCTGATAAACCGAAAGGCATTGTTCTCCACTGGTACACTCCATTAGATGTCGCAAATGCAGTCAAGGGTTTGCTCCTTTCATCCATTCGGATTTGCCAATACCCTTTTCGAAGGTCGATGCTTGTCAGCCAGTTAGCTGCACCCGCTACAAAAACCAACTCCTGCATGTCCTTCATGGGAAATGTTGGAGTTTTTGTAACAGCATTCAATGATCTAAAATCTATACACATTCTAACTGTAGCATCCTTTTTCACCACACAAACTATAGGATGAGCAATTTCTGACTCAGAAGGTTCAATTAATCCTAATTCTAGTAACTCACGTATCTGCCCATCTACTGCTTTGCGATATGCCATAGGTATTCCATAGCAGTGGGGTTTCTTCCTAATAGCAGTAGGAATAAGTTCGATCTTGTGTGTACCTACTCGGGCTGGTTGCACTGGACGTGTAAATAATGTTTGGTATTTCCTCAGTAGCCCTAAAAGTCTACTCCTTTGGACCGAATCTAAATTAGACATTTCTAATCCTTCCAGAGATTCAGAAAAAGTTTTTCCTCCCTTGTTGACAGGTGTAGATTCAATTTCGCCAAACTCTTCTTCTCCCTCCAAGATAACATTTACTGCTTGAGATCTAACTACATAAAGTCTAATCTTATTCTGATGAACATGCCTTTTGGTTCCATCGGGCATTCGTACTACAAAAGAGTGAGGACTTTTCTGTTCCAATATATTTGCAGGACCCTGCCATCTAGCGTAAAGCTTATTATTAGAATCGGGAATCAAGACTATCACCTTATCTCCCACCTTAAACGTTTTTACGGTAGATCTTAAATTATGATAGTGTGCTGTCCTCTCTTGTTGAATTTCAGCTGTGAGCTTTGCCTGCTCCGCTGCCTTCTCAAACCTAGCCTTTAGATTTTGTAAATATGTATAAACAGGAGTTGCATCTAATTGTAAATTTTCATGTTTTCCTGTCCATGATGATTTTAATATCGACAAAGGTCCTTGAGGTGTCCTGCCGTACATTAGTTGAAATGGAGCCACCCCAGTTGTTGAGTTGGGTACTTCTCTATAGGCCCACAACACATAAGGAATTTGCAAATGCCACCCCCTACCTTCTTCTCTGATGACATGATGCAACATTCTTTTTAAAGTACCATTAAATCGTTCAACTAATCCATTAGATTGAGGATACCCAGGGGTCGAAAACTTAGGACTGGCCCCTATTCGTCTCTCAAATTCTTGAGTCAAATCTGCTTTAAAGTTTGTTCCATTGTCACATGCAATTACATTTGGAATACCCGTTCTTGAAAAAATATGTAATAACTCCTCACAAGTCGACTTGGCAGAGAGGCTAGTTAGGGGTATTGCTTCTGCCCATCTGGTATGCTGATCAACTAAGCATAATATATACTTATGCCCCTTAGAGCTGGGAGGATCAATCGGACCTATCACATCAATGTTTACAATTTGGAAGGGCAGATCTGGCCTCCTTACTGGGGTGATTGGTGTTCTATCAACAGTTTTAATTGGTCTAGTCAACAGGCACTCTTTACACGCCTCGCAAAATTTCTGGACATCTAACCTCAGACCTTCCCAATAGAAAGAGTATCTAATTCTCTCCACAGTCTTCTTTACCCCCATGTGGCCACTAAACACCGAGCAATGTGCTAACTGCAAGACTTCCTCCCTTCGACTCTTAGGTACAACTAATTGTCCCACGCTTTCCCCAAGAACTTTGTCCTTATGAAAGAGAAAGTTATCCACTGTATAATAATTCCCCTTTCCTTTTTGAGCATTCTCCCATGCTCCTGCCAGAGATTCACAAGTCTCCTGCTCTCTTCTAAAAATATCCGCTGTACATAGTCTTCCTGACTGAGGTTCTTGGCTTTCACTTGATTCCACCTTTTCTTTCTCATCGAGATTCCTTCCCACACTAGTGTTTCTTTCTAGTTTCCCTGTGTTTACCTTCACAGACTTTTCATTTCTCCTAACCTCTGGGATGTTTGTGGTTTCTTCAGGTAAGTTCTCTACCACCTCACCTGTGTCATGTAACTGACCCCCTAACATGGTGAATACTTCCGGAGGAAGCAACACATCCTCTGCTAGAGATTCTGCAACTGCACACAAAATCTCTTGATGTGTGACACTGGAACTTTCTCCTACAGTGATACCCAGTGGAATGTTTACCAAAGGGCATTTAACAGCTGGACCAAATATACCCTTCAAATATATGCTCGATCCTTCCTCCAGTTGGAGATTTTTGGTTAACTCCTTTTTAACCACCGTAATTTCTGTTCCTGAATCAACGAGGGCCTCCCCTATTGTTCCATTCACACTAATAGGAACCCTTTTCAACTTACACAGCTTATAGTTGTTTACATTCCCTGGCTTCCCCAAAGGATCCACACGAGCTACCACAACTTTGTCCGCTAGGATATCATTATCCTGACCTTTTTTTACCCAGTTTACCCTAGCTTTATCCTTTTCCTCATTTCGGTTATACTGCCTAGAACCTTTAATCTGAGGACAGTTCCTTTTAAAATGCGAAGCTGAACCACATACAAAACATGTTAAACCTTTAACATTCCCTGTGTTTTTCCCTATGGTTTCTGACTCATGCCGACCGCTTCGTCTCTCTTCGACCTTAGGTTTCTCACCTATTACCTCATTTAGCATCTTAGTTTCACAAGCTTCCCTACGTACGTTGTAGGACTTCCCTTTAGCCGCAAAGAATATGTCACACTCCTTTCCAAGCTCTCTTGGCTTGAACCACGAGTCTCCCTGCCTTATACCTATGTGTACTGCAGTTTCTGTATCAAGGGTCTGGTAGATTTTGTCCGCTACCACCAACTGATTAAGACCTTCAAAGTCTGTCACCCCCCTTGATTTCACATAATTTTCCCACATGGCAGTAACTCTAGTAGAAAACTGGACAAAGGTCTCTTCTGAACTTCGTCTTGCTTTCCTGAAATTCTCCAGGCATACCTGAGGTGACGGTTTGAATTCTTTCAACACAGTTTCCTTTATTACTTCATAATTCCCATACTTATCCTCCCTTATCAATGTTAATAAATTTGCCGCTTTATCTCCCAAAAGGTAAATCAAAATTTTGGCCTTATACTCATCAGGGACACTTTCATTGATATAAGCTCTTTCTAAACTGGAGAAGAAATAGTCCCAGCCATCTGCTCTACTTGGAACCTTTACTGTCAATAACCTGATTGTTCTCGTTAACTCTTCTACTGATCTTTCCTTCCCATTCTCCCCCCGTTCGGGTGTGGTACTCCTATTCAAGTAACGATCCTGACAATCTACCTTATACTTCTCAATGGCAATCCTCTCCTCTGCCTCTAACTTTAGTTTATATTCCCTTTCTTGTCTGTCGCGTTCTTCTTTTCTTTCTACTCTTTCGCGTTCTTTTTCTCTTTCTTCCCTTTCCTTCTCCTCCTTTGCCTCCCTATCTGTAATGATAACACTCAGAAGGTCCTTTGCTACCTGCTCCTCATAGCTTTCACTAGCAAGAATTTTTTCCCTCAAGTCCAAAATTCTAAATGTAGGCAACACTTCAACACCAAACTCTTGTGCAAGGGCGACTAGATCAGCCTTTCTATGTTTGGTCAAAAATGACATTATGGGACTTTATGTTCAACTTAATTAAAATAACAGAAAATCAAAACTGAATCTCTGTACATAAAATTTTACATCAAGTCTTGAACTTCTAGTGAATCATAAACACCTGGTATCTGCATTAAATATGCACAACATCCAAATATTCAATCAAATAAAAAAATTAATGAGTATATATAAGCAATCAAAAATTAATGAATGCATGAGAATTAATGCAATCATATCTTATAAATAAAACACAAGCATTAGTTAAATTAATACTCATTCACTCATACAATAAAAGATAAATGCACTTTCAAAGTAATTCAAGTATCATATGATAATCACACTGATAATTCCTGTGTTATAAAATACTTCTTTAAGTGTACCGTTACATTAACAGCAAATGTTTCATAAAAAATGATAAATAATACACTTAAACGAGAGAACCTGGAAGAAGATAACTGTTCCACTTAATATGCTTCGCAGCATTCGTAAGGCATTTACTTGAGCTTTTTCCGAATCGACAAATATGCATCCGACCAGCTGCCGCCACTGTCATGATCCTTGACCAATTCATCTCTTCGGGTTCGTTTTCATCCACTTATGAATGTTATTCGTCGACTCTATTCGCAGAAATAAAATTCGCACACTTCTGCAGGTTTAACGATAACATGAACTACATTTTATTGAAATATATATATATATTCTTTTCACAAAGTATTTTTTTTACAATTACATTAAAAACGCACAACTATTACATTTAACCTTTCAGTTTTTTAATCATAACAGATCAACCTTTTCTTTGGAATACAAAAATAATCAATTCAAAAATGTTTTTCACGAGCCTCCGTCTTTCTCGCATCAAGCACGTTTTCTTCTTCTCGTAGCCAGATTTTGCTTTCTCTCCGCTTTTCAGATAGAAAGTTTTTTTTTTCACACGAGCAGTACGTTGGCTTAACTGTTCTTTCATCAGGGCTTGGTTGGTAGCTTCCTCTTACCGAGTATGTGCATGACAATCGCTTTCAACAAAAATGCGAAATTTCAAAACTCGCTAATATGTAAATTCACGTATATCTTCGGAAATTTTAAATAAAAAGCTCTAACGTTTTGCAAGTATGCTTCGAGATACATTTACTTTAAGATGATCGTAAAATGTTATAGGTTCTAATTCAAACTTTTTTCCAAAAATTTGAAAAATTATTTAAAAATAAATCATAAAAAATGGGTGAATTTTATTTGGAGTGAACCTACATTTCAAACCGTGAAAGAAGGAATCAAGTAAGTGTAATAAAAAAGAGATATTAATAAATACATACCAAATTGAATTAACACATAGGAGCTAAAAATTTGAGAGTTATGTTTTTAAAAACTACTCGTACGATTTTTATAAAACTTGGCAGTTTGGCATAATTTGCGTCGTAGAATTGAAATATGGAAAACAATTGGCATGTCATCTCAGAAAAAGTCCGATTTTGTGTCAAAATACCTATATTAGAACTATGCTATATATAAATCTAATACGCATCCAAAGTCGCGCTTTCGAGATATGGAAAACGCAATCTGAATTTCATCAATTCATCAATCGGCTCAGTAGAACAGGAGATATAGAACTGTCTTTTTTTTCCCACAGTGTACCTACAAATTTTGAGCGTCAAGAAGAAAAATCGGATTTCTCCGACAACTGCTAGCTCTCTCTTCAAACAGGCTGACACTAGATCGCATAGTCACCACGCAAGACATAAATCGCTGCTAACATAATTAGCTTCTGAATTCTCAGACCTATGAAATTATGGGTTTGAAATTATGAAATGAATTATTTATTATTAATCGAAATTATGGGTTTAGTCGCATCAAAGAAGAGATAGGACAGAATTTAGATTAAGCTGTACTTTTAGTAAAACTTCAAATAATCTTAAAAAATTATTGGAAACATGTTACTAGAAGGTTATATTAATCTGGTTCAATATTTGTGTATAATTATGTTACCATATTTTGCTTGAAACTTCCATACTATTTGAAAGAATAAAATAGCCAGTATTAGTATTAACTGGACGTCTCATCTGATAGGATAAGAGACCATTCGCAGCAAACTTGTTCGCGTTTCAGAATTTAAAAATTTAAAGAAAGAAGAAAAAATTGGAAAACTGTGAAGTCAACAGAATATTAAAAATTTTCCTCTCCCGTCTAACCTCTGTCTGTTAACAAGCGAGTATAGGAAATTTTGGTATTGTTCTTTGTCTGCATCTGTCTGGCCACAGATAAAAGTCAGGTCACATCATCTTGACCTATATGAGCCATTGTTCGTAATGTTAGCATGAATACTATCTGAAAAATCAATTTGTCGTTCCAGAGCACATTGAAATTACGCGTTTAGTAGCATCTAGAATACGGCTTATAATTGTTAAATTTATCAAGCCTGAAATTATTACAGAAATATTCGATATTTAAGATAATCTAAAATGGTAATCTAATATGATAATCTAATATGATAATATGGATAAAATGCGACCACAATCATTCCGGCCAGCCCCTGTTTATCAGATTTGAAGTCCGAGGTAAAACATATAACACAAGGGCCGCTCTATTTTTTTATCAACATAGTAAATGCCACTGAGGTAAATAATATTTTATCGGAAGTACGTTTGATTTAGAGTAGTTCACGAAATAACTTAATTACAACTCAGCACATTTCCTTCAAAGTTACTCGAACAAAAATGTGTATGCTCCTTTTTTTATTATTTTTTCAAAGCTTTCTATTCTTGGCTTATTAAAAACTAAAATACTTTTACATAATTAATTTTATATATATTGACTATTTTAATATTTTATTCCTACTTTTAATACTATATTTTTAAAAGATAAAGCTGAAAAAATACGTATATTTGTACATATTTCAAGTACTCTAAGAGTATGAAAGACACCTTGAAAGCGAGAACCAAAGCATGTGTCATTTTGCTCCTGTGCTTTAAGGCCCTGATTCTGCATGTTAAAAAAATCCGGATAATTTTATTGCCTATCTTTGCAGAACACTTCTGCGTTTAATAGAATATGGGTGACAGAGAAAATTTTATTATCTAATATATCTTGCTTTATAGCAACAATGGTTATAAAGGGAAAAATAGTAATAATAAAATGCTTTAATTTCCATAAGACAAAATACATCTTTATCCTCCTAATTGGGCAGTGCAATTCATTTTTATTTTCTTAAATACAAAAGTATTTATAAATCGACTAAGGCAAAAACGTGAAGTTAATTTATTTGCACTACAACTAGAACTCTACCACTCACTTTAGGATTTAGTAAGTCTCACATTGTACATTGTTATTCTCATCTTAACAGATCAATCCAAAGCTTTACTAAACCCAGCCAGCATAACAGCCGACATTCAAATTACACAGCTCCATATAAGACATGTGTATATAGAAGTTTTTATATTCTCATCATTGGTGCAAAAACCCCTCGTTACTTTGTTTACAGGGACGATATTTTCCACGAATTGTGTTAAGATAACAGGTGCTACATACACAAATATATATCACATTGATTTTTATACATTGTAAGGTTCATTTTAATATCCTAACGTGTTCTTTGAAATTAAATTACTTTTCTATCAAGCCTCATTTCATTTCCTTACCAGAATGTAAATTTCCAGTGGGCGCGATATTCAAATGAGGTAGAAAGGAGGAAGCATTGAAAGGAAGACTTTGGAAGGTGAAATTAGAGCGTGTTCTGCCAGCTTGAAAGCCACATTACTAACTTTGATCCTCTAGCGACTAAAATTCTGCGGCGTTGTGGTTTTCTTACCATTGGGCTTTTACGCCGACTTAGGTCAGAGCTAGGTGAACGTGTCAGGACTGAGTGTTCTGTGCATAGCTTTGGCAAACATTTTGAAGTAACTCCTTAACCTAAAGTCCTGATCTGGAACAGGGAGCTGAAATCAGCTTTGTTCTGGTGTAGATACTGTGCTGGAGAATAACTGCACTTGAAAGGGATTTAAAATCCTCTTTTATTAAATCAATATTATTTACACACTTCCCAACTCGGGAGGGATACAGAAAGTAAAAGACCACACTTGGACCTAACTTAACAATCAGATAAATTTGATACTAAAACTAAATAGAAATTTAATTAAACTTTGCTCACAGAGCAAAATCGCGGAGTTGGCCTCTAACTAAATGGTGCGTAGCAAGAAATACTAATACTAGCGCACTTCAATTTATTTCAATATGCAATCACGTAGTAAGCACTATGGCTTAGCAATTACAGCTGGTCAGGCGAACGTCGAACAGAATGACCGTGATCTGAGACTAAAAGCTCTCTCACACTAAGAGGTTTCTACCTCTGGTTTAAATAGTACTTAGCTCTACTTCAAATTAGCATAAGCTGAAAACGCGCGCTTCTTCTCACGGGAAGTTGAAACAGAGAAGAGATAGAAAGATTTAAATTAAAATAAAACTTTGTTAGTTTAACTAAAACCTTACAAACGATAAAGCCGCTAGGTTATACGTAACCGTTTGAATGCCACGTGTCTTTGCTGTTTTCCCGTCCAAAAGTGCCAAGGAGCGCTTTTTCGCTTGCTGTATTCTCCGATTAAAAATGCCAAGGAGCGCTATTGCGCTATTTTCTGTTTTTATAATGTTGTAATTCTTTCAATTCAATGTTGTTCTGACATCTTTCTGAGCATCAGTATAGATATCAGTGTCTTTAAATCATATAAAAATTGCGTTTCGCGGTTACTTCCACTCCATACAATACTCATACATACTCCGAGCGTCGCCGGATCGTGTCGCGGTTATTGGCTTGGCAGCCTTAAAGCGCTGGCAATTTTCGAGCGACACAGAAGAAGCGCGAAATCGCTCCTTGGCACTCAAACAGTTAAACTTCATTAATTTTATCAGTTATCTTTGATTTTAAGAGAAAAATGTTAGCTTTTGTTTTAGGTTACACAAAAGGTCCTTAAATATCCCTTCTCTGTCTTTATAATATTTATAACACACAGTGAAAAGTCATTAGAGATTTGGTCTAATTGTATACTTCGGTAGAAGACCACATCCTATAGCCCTACACAGAGGGTATAAAAATTAAACATCGTAATAGAATTAAAATGGGGAAATAAATTCATTAATATAAAATAATAGACGAAGTTACGCATTTCAATTACGCATAGCTAAAGTTGAGCAGACACCACGAAGAATGGTACAGTACCGAGAGTGTATCTGGAGTATGATCATGACTCATAAGTACTGATACGTTAAATTAACTTAAGAATAAGCAATATAACTCATTCTAATACGAAAGTATATTGTATATAAACTTAATAAATACTGGTGTATAAATACTGGTGGTGAAAAGTGTAAAAAAACACTTAGGGATCTAGCTAAGTAACTAAGTACCTGCAACAAACTCTCAGTACCTTAAATCTGTGATCTGAGTTCTCGCCTTCTGCATAAACAACTGTAAAAGCACAAAAAGCAATAAAATGCATTACTTTATCTCACTAAGTTGTCTTTTGAAAAACATTTTGAATTAAAACCTATCAAAGTTAAACGATCATCTTAAAGTAAATGCATTTCTAAGTAAAGTAGATGTTTTCACACCTGAAAAAAATTAGAGTTTTTTATTCAAAATTTCCTAAGATATACGTGAATTTATATATTGGCGCATTTTGAAATTTGGCATAATTGTTATAAGCGATAATAACGAATGTGGATTACGCACTTCGTTAAAATTATTTGAAAATATGAACGATGACTCTTTTTACGCTCGTATACAATGGAAAAAAAGGAAAGGAAAATACACTCTATAATAAAAAAAAAATCGGCGCACCAAGAAGGATTTGCCCGTTGGAGACAAAAATTGGCGGATAAGAAGCTTATGTGCAGAATAGAAAATGATTAAAATTTCAGAACAATTGAATGACTTATTTCAGACTCACATAGTTACAAAGTAACGAGCTCAATAAGGTGTTGACCCACCTCTAGCCTGGATGCAAGCTGCTATACGGCGTGGCATACACTGATAAAGCTCCCGGATAGTCTCCTGCGGTATTTCTTGCAAAATTTGCTCCAATCGTCGGACTAGGTCATCCACATGCCTGGTAGAAGCAGTCGCCTTGCTATCATATCCCAGACATGCTCTATGAGAGAGAGAGAGATCTGGCGATCTGGTTGGCAAAGGAAGTGTTTGACAACCTGTAAGACAGTTCGTAGCAACATGTGCCGTATGTGGTCTGGCATTATCTTGCTGAAAACAAGGTCAGGGTACTGCAAAAGGAACGGTAGCAAAACAGGTCTCAGAATGTCGTCGACGTACAGCTGTGCTGTAAATGTGCCACTAATGACTACCAAAGGGGTCCGTCTATCAAGGGAAATGGCACCCCAGACCATAACTATTGGTTGAGGAAACTCTGTGACGTGCAGTATTAAAAGCAGAATCGGCCGCTGCTCTGCACGTCTCCAGACGTCTTCGATGATCGTCACAACACAGTTGGAAGCGGGATTCATCGCTAAAGATTATACATCCCCATTCAGCATCATTCCAACCTGATCGAGCCAAACACCACTGTAATCTGGTTCGACAGTCGGCAGGCGTGAGTGGCAGGGGGCACAACAGTCGGTAAGAGCGTAAATTTCGCTCTATCAGCCGTCTGTGAATGGTCATGGTGGGCACTCGTGTGCGTGTCGCACGTCTGATGGTTGATAGCGATGAATCAGGCGCTGTGACAGCTGATATGACAATCACTCCGTCCTCCCGATCTGTTGTGGCCCTAGGTTGACCGCTGCCATCATGACGCTGAAATCTGCCACTATCCACACATTCTTGCCAGCATCTTCTAATCGCCGCATCATTTGGACTCATATGATAAGCGACTCTCCGATTTGCCCAAAGTGCCTCTTTTAATCCAATGATATGACATCTTTCAAATTCTGACAGTTGCTCGTAATGAGCTCGAATCCTGTGGCGAGGCATTTTTTCAGTCGTTGAAAGGTATCGTAAATCGCAATGCGACAAAGATTTTTGAGGGCACTTCATGAACAGCTCCTTATATACATCTGCTGGATGAGCACTTACGATGCGCTGGAGATCGCACTATCCATTCATTGGTCACGAAATTTCAATCATTTGCATGTCTGATCAAAACGTTTACGCATACGAAATTTCAAAGCAATCGGATGATTCCTTCGTGGTGCGGAGTGTTTTTTTTTTTTTTTTGTTATAGAGTGTAGGTTGCTTTAAATTAAGAAGTTCGCCAAGTGAATTTTTCTTGGCGTATACTGAAAAATATGCGCCAAGATAATTTTTTGAATTTCTCACCAAATTTTACAAAATTTAACCTTTAGGCATAATTTAAGTCTAGAATCGAAATATGGAAAAAAATGGGCATGTCATTTCAGAAAATGCTCAATTTTGTCAAAATACCTATGTTAGAACAATGCTATATATAATCTAATATATATCCTAAGTCGCGCTTTCGAGACATAGAAAATTAAATTTGAATTTTGTCAGTCATCCCAGCAGAACGCGAGTTGTAAAACTGCCCCCTCCCCCTTTTTTTTTTCTTTGCGCAGTGTACATTTCAACTGGATACACTATCAAACCATATCTATTTAAGATTACAACATTTCTTGGGTCTTGGTTACAACCTAATATAAATCAAGACTAACATACCATCCTGGACAAATATCCTGCAAATTTTCTCATTCATGCAGTGAGATGCTAATGCAAGGATTCGCTGTAGCTGTAACGCAGCCTTTGTACCTTTGTACTACAAATTATGATATTATGATTGTTCTTCTTAGTTTAAACTACACCGCTTGGCAAGCGAACCTGCATAAATCTCTGGACTGAGCGAATACGTGAAGAAAAGACACCTAAATTAAGTATGTATAGTAAATTCTTGAATGGTCGTTATAGAACTCAAATAAAATTATTAAATTAAAATTATCAAATAAAAATTACCTCAAATGGTCGCACTGCTTAATGTGTCCTAGTGTGGGAATAACGGAGACTTGCGAATTGCTAGAATTTGCCCCACCTGCGTTTTTGCTTACATGCCTTTAAATGCTTCGCAGTAATTCATTGAGAAATCCGACAGCTTTCTGTATGTGCTAGCAAACATTTCGAGCACATGATGCTTGATTGCTTAAGAAGGAGTCTTAAATGGGATAATGCTTGACCATAATATTTCACGAATTTTGAACACATACGAGTTTGCTTTTTAAGGAAAAGATAGATATCAGAACCTAAAACAGTTTGATTCCCAGTACTGCACAGAATCATCTTGATTGCCAATTGTATGAATTATAGCAATGGATATAAACCCAGAAGTAAAAGTGTGACAAGAGAATTGAATAAGTAAGCTTTCGGAAAACGAAAAATTTAGTCAGGCGTTTAAACTGTTTTTGTGAAGTTAAACGAATATTTTAACCTTCGTTTCAAATTACCGAGTATTTCTTTTCCTTGTTCTTAAAATTGTAGTAACTACTTGTCGTAAAAATTTCCTTCTTTTGTCTTGTAAACAATATTTATTGCAAATTTTTAACTTTCATTTGAACATTCTAGCTAAATTTCAGGCGTGCTTTCACTACTGTAAAATTTCAATCATACTTTTAACCTCTAGCGCATTTTATCGCAGCAATATCCGCCTTCATCCAATCCATATTACGCTAAGTTCCCCCGCTAGGGCTAAAGGTAAAACAAAAAGCAAATTTCTTTAAAACTTTTCTTTATTTCTCTTTCATTAAATACCCTTATGTATCTATAGCTTGCTACAGCAATAATAAATAATAATCCCTATAATGATTTAAAAACGTTAAAAGATAATAAAATAAAATCATAAATCTTGCATAAGTTTAGAATTTTTTAAATTCTATTTCGACTGTAGTCTTCATTATTGCCAAAGTACAAAAATTTTATCAAGAGTTTGAATCTGTGTCTTGCTATTGTGTCGTTAGCAATCGGTGTTTAGGGTTTGGTAAAGCTTGATGATTTGAAGCTCGGTTGATTGATTTTTCGGACTTTCGAGCATTTGAAGTTGACATACTTACATTCTCAAAAGACTTATAATGCACTTATAATTAAAATAATATTTTTTAGAAAGTTAAAAGAAACTTTTTCTTTACTTATACATTTATTTATGCATTTATATTAATTAAAAAATATTTTAAAAACACCAGTGCAAGTAGTGATTTATCTGATAGCTTCGACCTAATTTTGGTGCAAAAATTGTTGGCTACGGAAAATGCCCTCTCAGAATCAATCGACGTTGGTTTTATACTGTAAATAACTTCAAGTAGCCGCTTTAAATTTAAAGTCAATTCACCATTACTTTTTGACAAAGTAAATTCTTGACTTAATTTTTTAAAGCAATTATCTTCCGGTAGTTTGCTGGTTGGAGCTTCTAATAGTACTCTAAGTTGTTCTTTAAGAGAAGCACCAACTTTGGTGTTTGTTTTTGGTTCACTGCTTGATTTTTAATTTGATGAACTTGGTGATGAATCTGGTGACGAAAATTAACGCTTCATCAAAGCAGCTGCTAGTTTTATAGTAGTTTTTGGTGGCGTTAAGTTGTTTAGTGAATTCATCAAATCTATGTTTTTGTTCATCCTGCTATTGATGTAAAAATCGATATTTTCAGAAAGATTATTACATATTTCAGATTTTTGTTCAGTTAACTTTTCTCGAATAAAGTTGATAGAAATATATGCTATTCGTAAAGTGGCTTGTTTTTCATCCATAGCGTTAAGTGCCACTTCAATTGGTTTTAACGTCAAGACTATCGATTTTATTAATTCAAGGTTTAAATATGTTAAAAGACGTGCAGATCCAAGTTCAATGAGTACATCCTTTGTAACGTCATACAATTTTACAAATGTTTCAAGCATTTTCAGCGTGGAGTTCCATCTGGTTTTACAATCCAGAGAGAGTTGCTGCTCTGTAATTTTTCTCCACATTTAGACTTGAACAAATCTGAACGCACAACAGAATTTTTGAAAAAAATTACAACTTGTCTCACAATATTTATGTTTTCCTTGAACGATTCATACTGTAATTCAGTTTCATTAATGTTCAGACCATTATCAACATCATCAAAATCATCAGTCTCTCCTGAACTTTCGTCTATACTTTCTTCTGTCTCTGATTTTTCTTTATAAAAAGTTCTTGTAACGGCCAAATGCAAGGCATGAGCAAGACATGTTTGATAAAAAGCAGGTGATTCTTTTCCGAACTTGATCATGACACTTGCTCCATCCACAGTAGTGGATACAATAAAGTGCTTAAATGATAGACCAAAAGATTCGAGGCGCTCTTCTACGAGTTCTTGCATTTTTTTTTTTTTTGCATCGCAATTTTCAAAAATTCTTACCAGTCCAAGACTGATGCTTTTTTTTTGGCAGGCAGTATGCGGATTTATATTCAGGAATCTCCGGTTACCGATGCTCGTCCATTCATCCATGCTAATGGAGAATTTCTTTGATTCGGCAATATCATTTTTAATACCATTTTTGATTTTTTATTTCACAGTTTCCATATGGTTATGAACAAGAGCCATTACAGATTTTCGTTGGCTGGAAGCTTCATACCCCTTAAGGCCAATGATTGTCGAATAAACTCTGACCGAGTGATTTGACGAATTGATAAACCATCTACTGCAGCCATTTTTACAAATGATCTCTTCAATTGATGTTTTGGTTATGAAATTATCCAAAGTTTTTGTTTTTTAGCTGTCGTTCCTGCCTCTGCTTTGTCAACTTCAATGTTATGAACGCTGCTTAAATGACGATGTATTGTTGACGTATCTCCATTTAAAATGGAAATTTTTTTATTGCATTCATTGCATTATGCATAATTTTAGTCTGCCTTGGCGAAATGACTCCAAACGGTTGATATTTTTTTTTCGGCATGATTACTATTCCATATCAATTAATTAATTTTTAATTTTTTACTTATATTAGGAATATGCGTACGGCTGTAACTCCAATAATATTAACCACTTTTACCAAAATATTTCTACAATTTCGACTAAATTTGGTGTTGAGATATTAGTAATCGCATTCTTATTGGTTAAAAGGAAATATAGCTTTCTGTCAGGTCCGAAGTATTCCGAAACTTAATCTCATTCTATTTGTTTATGATTTGTTAAAACATGATCTGCTTGTATCTCTCTTTGTATTTCTGCTTGTGTCTCTGCGTGTATTTCTTTGCGTATTACTCTGTAATAAATGTTTGTTTCGCGACACACGGCATTTTCAATGTTTAACAATTTGTAATTTTGTTTTTTTTACTGATACTAAGAAAATCATTATTTAATATTAGATACACGTTACTACTTAAAATTAAAAGCATATTGTTTCTATCGGTAAATATTAAAAATCCTTGCATTTCTATGTACTGAACTGTATGTAGTGTAGGCGGCAACAAATTCATCCCTTTACCAAAACAAGTTTCAACATTGTTCAGGTAAAAGTACTGGTAAAAGTAAGAGTATTATTTTGCTGTATATATTTATAATCCTTTTATTGTTTAACTTTACTTATCCGTAATATAATTACAAAAGTTTTAGTTTTTATGTATTTAAAAAAGAGCAGTTTTATGACTCCAATAAAATGTCTTCTAGAAAGAAGAAGAACTCTTTAAGAAATATGTTGACAAATAAATCAAAAATAAAATACAGAACAAGAAACATTTTGTATATACAGAGCTCGAAAGCCCGTTGGGCTTTGATTCGAGTATCGAGTACTCGAAAATGACCAAAAATTATCGAGTATCAAGCTCGAGCCTAAGCTCGTTAAAAACTCTAGTCGGTGTTGCTAACACTAAATCACTTGACTAATAATCTTCAAGACAAGATTTCTTGATAAGTACTAAAAATTTTGACTTTCTTGGGTAGCATAAATTAGCAAAAATCCTAACAGACTTGGAGCAAATTATTGCTTGGTCTTAAGTAACAATAGAGTCCTGAGAAAGTTTAAATCAACCTATGTATTAAATCAGAAGGTGAATAAAAAAAGCACTTCTCGTGCATGAAAATGTCAACCACTGCATGACTATGTAGCTTAAAGTAACAGTCAAATTCAAAAGTTAAATTTAGTAGTTAAGACTAGACTATTGATTTAGCGCGAAGTTGATTAAAAACTTCTCACTAACGTAAAAATATGTATGCCGGCGGCAATACACAAAGCCGAAAAATTGCAATTTTATCAAAGTTGGCAAAATCTATTAACATGGCCTAGAGAGGGGGAAACACTCTCTGTATTGCAATCCAAAGCCCTCGAATACCGTCTAACTAAATTTGCATCCTGGTGAAGAAATGGAAAAGAGAAGTAAGAGTAAATCTGAAATTATGAATACCTGGTTACTATAGTACCATTGTAAAAATGATTCCCAAAACTTTCTCCCATTCTACAACATCGCTCTCAGGGATGTACATTACCTTTTGGTTTGGCTATTGATTCAGGAATACTTTGTTCCGCATACTGTTGGTTTCTGATACAATGCTTTAATTAATTTCTTTAGTGACAAAGAAACGAAAAAATTCTATTGGTCGTGAGAGGCCGAAAGGTCTACATATTCCAGTTACATTATTACAGTGCTGCCCTGAAAACTAATATCGTTGCTAGGCGTATGATTCGCTCCAACTTTAAGCCATTATATTATATATATCCTATTATTGAAACTAGTTGAGAATCGTCAGTTTAACTTTCAATAATTTCTGAAATACTTTCTATTCTATCAACATCAGTCTTCAAGCCTGAGGCACAGTTAATTGACTCCATATTTGCTTTATCTCTGTCTGCAGCTCCTTCCACATCAACACTGTCATGTTTAGTGCCTGAATCGAAAATACAGTCCTTAAGTTTACATGTGGTTTCCTATCTGAGTCCATGTCATCAAAAAGCTCTTCGCCAGTTAAACTAAGATATTTTATTGGCTAATCAATTGAAAGAAGCTTTCGTTTACCCAATTTTCTTTAACTCTCTAACCGGCAAGGCTGTATATATACGGCCAAGAATATTTTTGTGATATCTGTACGAACGTATATATACGTGCATATTAAAATATGTCAAAGAAATTTAGGCAATATATTAAAAGTACATAAATCCAGGTATAAAATGCCAGGAAACCTTTTACATTAAATCAAGAAAATAAATTTTTCTGGTAGTAGTTTTGGGAAATTTGTGCTTTCTTAGCGAAAACCCTGGCCGGTCAGAGGGTTAAAAAGAAAAAAACGTAAAAATTGCGCAAAACACGTCAAATGTAATAAGTTGTGCGGATATGAAAATTTCGCCAGAACTCTAAAAAGTTTGCGATTAGTGTCACTTTGTAGAAAGTTTGTGAAAACATAATGATATGGATTGAACTGCGTTTAAAAGTTAGTCACTGGACACGTTTCAATAATACAGAAAAATATTGTGTAGAGCACGAGTTATATCATCTCCAGCGCACAGTAAATAATCTTGGAAAACGAAATATCTCGTCCCTCTCGGTAGTTAGCAGCGAAGATGACAGCTACAGAAATTATCGGCACTAATTCTTGCATTATTAGCTGAATGTAGAACAGATAATCTAGGCACAGAACGAGGGAAATAAACTCAAGAAAATAACTAATTGTAGAGCGAAACAAAACAAAATCTAAAATTTTTGTTATCATTTTTATTACTGTTTATTTATTCTGCTTTTATATTTACCTTGTTATTACTTCTTATCAAGGCAGTATTTTGTATCGCAGGAATAAAGCAACATTCTCGCCATTTAAGAGTTTCCTAACGAAATTTTTCGAAACATTTGCAGTTTAAAATCAACGATTTTACGAAACCTTTTGCTATCTAAATTTTATATTAACGTTACCTCGTCTTCTCGATACGCTTGGGAAACACAAAAGCAATTTCTAACAACTCGTATGTCGTAACTAAATAAGTACTATACAGTTTTTAACAGAACTTTTATTTCTGTTAATGAGTCGAATTCTGGCTATGTAATGAATGATATTAATACAGTTTACGGATTTCGTTTTAATGTATAGTGCTTTACATGCACATATTTTGCTTAATAAATTAATTTTTTTAAAAAAGATCTTACTGTATTACAGTTGCTTATCAATACTGCAGAAACTAAATGTAATTTTGAAACCCTTCTTGTCAATACTAGTTGCCCATTAACAGTATTGCTTGCCGATACTAGCAGACTTACTGAAACTTTGAAAAATTACTTTTCTCTTATAATTCATAATTCTAGAAAAAAACTTAATAATATTGAAAGTACTTATACAGTGGTTCAATCTGTTTTTCCCAATGCCCCTTTTCTTTATGCTAGAAGCTAAATTTCCCTCCATTCCAAACCTCGAAAAATACATATATGCGTTTATTAAGTTTTTGGTTTAGATAATTTGTTAATGTATTTTACGTATTTGACAACGAAAAGTATGGGAAATATTAATAAATACAAAATTTGAATAACATTAGTTTTTTACTTTCATAAACTAAAGCTAAAATTAAAGTTAATAACGCCTAAATAAAAGGCTGACCACTTTCTCCCTTTAAATTATAAAATTCCCCTCTCATTAAGAACCTTCATTTCGCAAAAGTAAAAAATCTTCTCAAAAATTTCGCAAAAGTAGTGGAAATTCGGGCCACCTTGAAGTTACAATTTTGTTATAATTAAAGGAATTTATAAAATTATGGCATCTGATTGTTTTTTAATCACAAGCACTTCTGCACTACGTAACTGTAAGCAAAATTAGAGGGGTAATTCTAGGCGCTATTTTTTCGATGTAAAGCAGTTATTTCTAGGCCGAAAATTCCTCCTCACCCTCCATGTTTGATGAGCTAATGTTATTAAAGACACATGAGTCTATGAAAAAGGAAAGTAATCACCTTGTTTGATATTCCACTTAAATGCATATAATTTACTATCAAGTCTCGAGTAAATAGGAGGATAAATCATGTTTAAAAATTTTATGCAGTTCCAAAGCGATAACAGTGTAAAGGAGGGTAAAGAATGATTTATAACTCTACAACTAAAAATATTTTCCTTAATAAATGAATTAATATTCTAGATCCAAAATGTAACCCTGACTTACGCAATACATTGAAAATATCTTCCTTTAAACACAAACAAATCTTGTTGTAAACAGTTTTACGTACGTCACTATTTTTTTCAAACCTGCATTGAGGAAAGCTGCAAAATGTCTAATCCTAGAAATTTTAATAAAATTGCAGCTATTTCCTCTTGTTTAGCCTTAAAATATCAGGTGCCAGTTCTCCAGGTTTTAACTGGAGATTCCTAGTTTAGTGGATTAAAGGACTACTGGATCCAGGTTTACTGGATTTTAATTGAATTCTCCAGGTTTTAACTTTCTGGATTTTTCATCACATCCCCCGATCTTTCAACAGATCACAGAATTCCACCGTTTTTAATTTTTTAACCTCTGTTAAAGATAATGCTTCTCAGCAATAAATGAAATTTATTGAATTAAGATTAATTTTACGTTACTTAAACTGCGTTAATTCCATTTTTCATCTCTAGTGACATTTAGGAAAATTTTTCTCATTAAATTTTCTGGACCTCAATTAACCTAACCTACTGTAGACATTTGCAGAACTTTTTAATGAACACTTAACTAATGTTTAATCAATTAATATTACATATATTTACTATATTTCACATCAATATGTGGTATATTACTTTTTAAATGCACACACTAGTTTGCACATTAAATGCTAATTTATTTCAATCGCATTTAAATGTACTTTGTTAAATGAAAGCTTTTCGTCATTATTCAAGATATTCTCAGTACAAAACTGTAAGAAAATTACGAATGAAACTCTCCAAATAATATAAAATTTAGCGTATCTAATTAAACATTTATATATTTTGCTTCATAGTCTTATTTTAAATCCTTCAATAACCTGGATCATGCATTATAAAGGGAACTTAGGTCGATTTCATATTTACTTTCTTGTATGTAGTAGAGTAGTATTGAAGTAGAGTAGTAATCACGAAAAATTTTGGATTCCATATTTCAACTAAAACTTCAATTCTGACCGCTAGCGAATGCACGTTAACAATGTTTTTGCATGACATCTGTAGGTAAGCACAAGAATAAAGGACTGTTTTTTCCCCAACTAATTATAAAACTCATTTAAAATGGATTCAGAAGAGACTTTTTTCGTGGCGTCTGTACGTACGTATATACGTATGTATGTAGCTCGCATAATTCAAAAACGAGTAGTTTCAAAACGTTGAAATTTTGTATATAGGGACTGCTATAACATTTAGATGTGCACTTCCCATTTTGGTTGCAATCGACCGCACCAAAAGTATATAAATATATATATGTTACTGTGAAAGACCGAAATCTGGAAAATGTCGACTTTCACCGGTGAATGTCAACATTCACAAAGTCTCTTGGTGTATGCCCGAAATATTTTCCAAATACTCTTATTTCTGACTTACACCAGTGAATGTCGACATTCACCATGTACTAATGGTGAATGTTGAATATATGAGAATATTATATTTTCTTCTCCGTAATTCAGTCGCGAAAAAACACACAAGCACTTAAAACACACAATACATTCAAAATGAGAAAGGAAAATAATAGAAGTTAAAAAACTTAATTATACAGTACGTTCTAAAAGAGAAAATAAAGTAATAGTAATAAAAAACTTACTAAATCATGTGATTCAAATCTTATTAATTGAACAACTTAAACTATTATGACATTTTGCACAAGAGGCCCTTGCTTTTACAACTGCATTTATGGAAAACAGCCAGTCGCCTCTCTTTTCAACCTACACCAGAGCATATCTGTGACTGTCGACATACACCGGTGAGGGTCCGAATGTACAAGAATGTAATGCAATATTCGATCTTTCACCGACGTATTTGGCGAATGTTGACATTCTCCGGTGAAAGTCGACATTCTCCAATTTCAGTCTTTCACAGTAACATATATACACATATCCGTTACTCAGTGAACTCAGTTTCTTTATTCTTATATGTTTGTAAATTGTGCATTTTTTGCTATAAAAATGATTGAATTATCTTGTCTTACCTTTCGATTAAGGTTTTCATATCTTTGGTTAAACTGCATGTAGAATTATCAACAATTTAAAAGTTTTGTTTAAGTGCAGCAAAGACTAATTCTTTATCTTAGTAACCATATTTGTTCACATTTGAAACTTAGCAGTATAGTGGATTTGTTGCCAATCTAGAGAAACTAAGTTTCGCAACAACAAAGTAACGTCTTTTTTTATTTTTGCGAATTAAATTATGCTTAATCCATTCTGGAATTATCATTTAAGTTGTTGAATTATCCCATATATTGACTCAGCTTAGCGTCCACAACAAATTAGGTCAGTTTCTACGCTTTCAGTGTCTTTTTGCCAAGTGAGACCAAAACTAAACTTTCAGTTTTGTGCACCTCAATATCTACCTTCATGTCCGCTGGCCGAATCGCTTGTTTTTGTGTAGAAACTGAGATTTTAATTGTAAAAAAAATTTTTTTAATTGTTTTAACTATATTTGGTGTTTTATGCTTTTCAATATTTTTCAATTTTAATATAGATATTTTGAGGTTTTATGTATTTTTGCCTTGTCATGAAGTGAGAGCTGATTTAATTGAATGAGAAATATATCTCTAATGAAATTCGAGAAAAACGTTTAAATGAAGTGCAGGAAAAAATGCATACAATTTAATATTCCGTACAAGGAAGTCATGTGGTGTACACATCAGATTTATATTTGAATGGTTTCGCCACTCAGCGTAGAAAATTTCTCTGAAACTCTCGGTTTTCCATATTTCAACTGTTCCTGTTACTCTTTTCTGAATGAACACATTGACTTGCGATCACTGATAATTTTGTTATACCTTAGCAGGCAGTGAAGGAATGAAGATTTCCAGATTCTCCTGTAAATTCTCTCAGCGTGACTTTTTCAAAGCCAGATAATTACCAATCTCAGAGAGGTATTTACTAATTTAAGTTTTCGAAAACATTTCAGATATCACCAACTCAGTGCCATATTTATTCAGCTAAGCAGATTTAAGGTATCAATTTTTCTCCTGCAGTGGCTATTATCAAATTTCCAACAAATATCTACATAAGACTCGCTCCTTTAAATCTTTCTCTAAACCTATGTGCACATGCACGAAGGCAAATTTTCACGCCTTACAGTGGGGAATTTTCGTTTGTCTTATAATTAAATTAGTATAAAATGTTTAAATATCAGTGGAAAATATTAGAGCAGAATGTTCATTTACACACAACAGTTGTAAAGTGTTCGTTTTCGTGTAACTGTATTCTCGGTGTCTAAAGCTATATGGGCACATGAAAGGCACCCCGGTAATTTATGTTTAAATATACGCATCAGCATAGGATCTGTATATATGTCAGATTAGTATCAGTACAAAGTGTTTATCTCAGTGTAAAATGTTTATGTATAGGCTGCTGTGTATGTATCAGTGTATTCTCAGTGTCTAAACTAACGTTAAAAAAATGCACCAGTTTAATTTTTGTTTATGTTAAACAGCATAGAACTTATTGGTGTCCCAGCATAAAGTCACTGTAAAACGTTTAAATGCCTATGCAAAATGTCAGTGTGAATGCTTATGCATGCACAACAGTGCATGCAATAGTATCAAACAGACTTTTACGTATAAGTGTATCCTCAGTGTCTAAACCTAACTGCCGTAAAATGCACCAGAGTAATACATGTTAAATATCCACAACAGTCCAAATTTTTCTATGTATCATTAGTATGTTCAGTATAAAACCTTTAAATGTCATTTAAAAAATCTGTGTAATATGATTATGTATGTGCAACGATGTATGCATCAGTGTAAATTAGATGCTTTGCATTAGTGTATTTTTAATGTCTAAACTCATATGCGCATAAAGTGCACCAAAGAAAATTATGTTTTTAATGAGAAGCAGTGAGGAATTTATATGTCTCAGAGAAAAATCAGTAGAAAATGTCTAAATATCAGTGTAAAATTTTTAAATATGAGTGAAAATTCTCAAATATTAGTATACAGTATCAGATAATAGAATTGTCAATGCAACAGCATTATCGCTGTACAGCATTGCTAGTGTAACAGCATTGTCAGTGTACAGTATCAGTATAACAGCATCTTGAAACATGAAACTGTTCGCTTATACCTTGTCCATGTACGACCGTATCCAGTCAAAATTTCCTATTAAATTCCCAACGCTGCGCTCATGGGGCGCGATGGAGTTCCTGCGTTGTACAATTAGGGATTCCTCACCATACCCGAATAGCCCTTGTAAGCCGTCCAAGTGTCCGGAACCCCTTGCTCTAAAAATAAGTCACATAGTTATATATGCATATCTTAAAGAAATTGACACAAAAGGTGCATATTACAGCTCCAGACTTAATATACATTAGGTAATCCAGTCACAATGCGAAAATGATTTCACTTCAAGAAAAATAACTAATTGTTAAATAAAAGAAAAAGTACACTGGTGTGCAAAACTTAAGTAACAATGTAAAAATTTAGCAGATAGCCATGAAATTGCAGAAAAGGAGGTCTGGAGATCAGTACAATGAACACGTAAGTCAGTAGAAACGTCATGCGTATGCAAATATCAGCAACGAAACGTCAGAGGAGACGTGAGCGTACACAATACGCGTGATGTCAACAGCAGAATAAAAGGAAGGACGAGACGCAATTCAACATATTCGCTGCAAGTGCCAGTGAGTCAGTTCGTGAAATATGGCTAGAAGAAATCACCTGGACGACTTCACACGTGGAATAATGATCGGAAAGCTGGAGGAGGGTGTACTGTCACCAATGTAGCTGCAGAGTTCGGAATCAACAAAAGTGTCGTTTCGCGAGCTTGGAAGACGTTCCAAACCACAGGTACAACTGTTAGATAGATTGGTGGTGACCGTCCGAGGACGACATCTGCAGGGGATGACCGATATACCGTCCTGCAGGCGAAAAGAGGCCGACAGCAGTCAGCAAGCGCCATTCCTCAGCAACGGGCGACAAATGTCGCGGTTTACTGTAGCCAGACGCCTTCACAAAGGGGGCCTATTCGCCCGCCGTCCTGAATGCTGCCTCCCGTTGAAAGTCGGCCACCGACGCCACCGTTTACAGTGTTGCAGAGAGCACAAAACCTGGACAACTGATCAATGGAGTCGTGTCCTCTTTACGGATGAGAGTCGGTTCAATACCAGAAGCGATTCTCAACGCGTTTTGATTTGGAGAGAGGTCGGGACCCGGTTTTATCCCAGTAACATCAAGGAAAGACACCGTAACGGTGGTCCTGGAGTTCTTGTTTGGAGAGGCATTATGCTGAACGGGCGAACTGAGCTCCACGTTTTCGACAGAGGGTCTGTAACCGGGGATCGTTATTGTGAGGAGGTACTCCTTCCCCATGTGCGTCTGTTCCGAGGTGCCATTGGCCCAGACTTAATTTTTATGGATGACAATGCACGGCCACATCGGACTCTTGCTGTTGAGGAACTACTGGAAAGTGAAGATATCACTCGAATGGATTGGCCAGCGTACTCCCCAGATTTAAATCCCATCGAACATGTGTGGGATGCTTTAAGGAGACGCATTGCAGCACGCTTACATCCTCCGGAGAACACCCAGCAACTCAAACAGATGCTGATTGAGGAATGAGCACTCCTACTGCAAGAAATGTTGCATCAGTTGGTTCTGAGTATGCGGAGACGGTGCGAAGCAACCATTGCAGTGAGGGGAGGGCATATCCCATATTAAGGAACACCTGCTTGTTGTTCTTCCTCTTGGATAGACAATCATGAGTCACGATACTATGCGTTCAATAAAACTTGTTTTTGTTTGATTCCATACCGTATGCATTGTATTCCTTTTTCAGCTCCGATTCTTTCGTCATCCTTCACATACATAATACTCTCCTTCATTTCTACATTTCATGTCTCTCAGTTGATTTTTCGTGGAGTTATGGCCAAAAACCCTGCTGTTGCTTAAGTTTTGCACACCAGTGTATAAAATTTTTATTATTTATTATTTATCATGCTTTTATAATTACCGTATATTTAATTCTAATTAAAACGCATTCGTATCGCAAAAATAAAGTAAAATTAGAGGAAAATTAGAGTCCGAAAATTCCCTCTACGTTTGCTTAACCAATGATATAATCAATATCATCAACGCAAGGTAAAAAGAATCAGCTTGCTTAATATTCCGTTTAAACGCAAGTAATTCACTATCAGTGATACATCTCTAGAATAAACCGAAATTTGAAAGGAAATCGAATTTTATGCAATTTCAAAGCAATAGCAATCCACGTGAATGAGGATAAAAACGAATTATAAATTACACAATACGCAAATTCTAGTCTTTCCTTAAAACGTGACTTTATATTTCAAATTCAAAATGCAACCCTTACTTTACATAAACAACCGCAAAATTTTCTTTTAACCGGAATAAAATTGCTCAATAAAATTGCTCAATTTAGCACTTGTTTAACTTTAAAACCTTTCCTTTGAAGCCTAGAAGCCAATATTCCTAGTTTTGCTCGGGAGACACATCCATCTTACCATCACATCTTCCGATTTCTGGTACCTCACAGAATCTCCCGGTTTTTAATTTTAGACTTTAATAAGGAAAATAATTTCTAAGAATAAATAAAATTTATTGAATTAAATAAATGTAAATTGCACTAATTCCATTCTCCACCACATATTTGATTTTGACATATAGTGATTTTTAACATACTTTTTTCATTAAATTTTATTTGACCTAAATTGTCTTAAGTTATTAAAGAAATCTATAGAACGTTTTAATAAACACTCAACTAATCCTTAAATATGTTAATATTATTTTTATTTATTTTGTTTTACAAGAATATATGGTATATAACTAACTTCATCCACACAACCATACATATATTAATTATTAGTTTTATTTGCATTGTATTCAAAAGTTCCTTGATAAAAAAAATTTTGCCCCTGAGCCCCTGAGCAAAATTAGTTAAAAACATGAAATTTAGGATATCTATATAAATATTAATATTTTTATAACAAAATGTTATAAATACTTCAGTAACCTAAATTATGCATTATAAATTGAATCTAACGTTTTTTTTAATGTCTTCGCAGCGCCATTGAAAGTCTCCTGCAAATTTCTGGTTTCGTGGCGAAGATCTTCTTGTTTTTCATATTTCATTGTTGGCAATTATATTATATTCCCTTAAATAAATTGCAGAGTATTATTTAATTTTCTAACCCCTTATTTTAAGTTAAAGTTCCTTTCAAATCTCATTTCATTTCTCTACCAGAATGCAAATTTTCAGCACGCGAGATATTCAAATTGGGTGGAAGGAAGGATGTATTTAAAGGAAGGTTTTGGATGGTGAAATCAGAGTGTGATCTGCCTGCTTGAAGGCTACGTTACTAATGTGTCTAGCGATCAGAATTCTGCCACGTTGAATTATTCATGCCATTAGGCTTGTCTGCCATTAAGCAACTTCGAGTCAGAACCAGCTTGCGCGATAGTAAAACTGCTAAGTCGTTAAGCTATATTTAACTTCATCAGTTTTTAAGTTATTCATTACTTTTCCATTTAAGCCAAATTGTTAGCTTTCATAAGCACGAGTTAGTGCCGAGCTGGCATTAAATTGTATTTAAGTTTATAAAGGATTCTATACACCTTTCTTCTGACTTCAAACAGTCTTCAATGTCGGGTGCATTTTATTATAAATAGCATATACAACGTTATAAAATATATTGATTTATGACGCTCAATAGATTTCCTGTAAATTCTCTTTGATTTATATTTCCACGGAGAAATATTTACTAGGCAAAGTGTTTTAAAACTTTTTAAATACTGCCCTCTCAGTGGCAATTTTGATAATTTCGAAGATTTTTAACAGACGATTTCTTTATTGCTATGACATTTTCAAATTTCCAAGAAATGTATTCATACGCAAGAAATGTATTTATAATTTCAAAATCAGTCACATAGCTATACGTCAATGCTCAATTTATACACATAAAAACTGGAAACACAAATTAAAAATATTACAAAATGGAAAAGAAATATGCTCACATTTACAATAACACATTTTTTTTCAATTCTGTTTAACAAAATAATGCCTTTCAAATATAAATAGGTGCATACAATATATGAGGCATTTTTGCTAATTTTATAGCAATAGCAATGTGTGTTTCCGTTGTTAGCGCATTTATCTCTGATTTTTGAATTAATGTCTGCATCTTAAACAAAACCTTCTAAAGATCTTTTTCTTTCTGTTCTAGGTGTTGTAAACAGCTTCCTGACTTGGAAGTTCTTTGTTCCTTTAGAACGCCTGTGTTACTTAGCTTACTTGTTGCATGTTCCTCTGATGTACTACCAAGGCGGAATTCAAAGAGAACGCGTGTATATGGGTCATTATAATCAAGTAAGTGAAATTGTTTTGTGGGTATTAGAAGTAATATTTGAAATACACGGGTTATCGATGACTTACAGAACTTCTTATTGTATTACTGAGAAGGACTAAAATTAAACCTACGCGAAAGATTCTGCGCTCTTTAAAATAAAAGTGTATTTCTCCGGTTCTTAAAACATTAAATGCAGGTGTTGACAAGTGAGAGCTGGATACGGACACCCGGGCGGCTTACACAGACTATTGGGTATTGTTCGAATCCCGCAACTGTCCAGAACAACGCTCTCCAGGTGTCTCATGCGGACTGCATCGGAAGTTTATTTCAAAACAGAAAAATTGAACTTTGCCGTACAAAGGCTGGTTGCATCGTACAAAAAAACTTTCGTTGATACTTGCTTACATACATGAGAGGAAGGATAATTGGTAAGCATACTAGATAAGCATACCGATTCATAATAAATAAACATGATGATACATAATCATGCAACTGAATTGTTCAGTGCCATGCATACGATTACTGATACTGATTGATAATAGAGAAACATACATGATACATAATCATATTACTGAACTGTTAAGGTCCCATACATACAGTTACTGTCCAAACGCGGATTATGGAACTCGGTTTTCCGCACGCGTATTTTTTCAATTGTCTCCATTTAATTCGTCGAAGGCTAGAATTTGAGTTACACGCGATATGCCGCAGAGTGTCCGTCGCTTTGCAATAGTCTTATTTTAATGACTGGTTTGAAAATTTCTTCATTATAAAAAGTCAAACGGATGCTTCACTTGCCAAATTGATTAACTCCTTTTTTAATTTTATTAAATTTTAATATCAAAGTACTTGATTGGATCCAAACTGTATAACTGAAAACAAATTTCTCTAATAATAAATATTAACACCACTAAATGACAAACATTTTTTAGCCATTAAATAATAAATAATTTCAGAAACCAATCTGATTAACTCCATATTATAATGCATTTATATCATAATAAAAATCTAATTAAACCCGCTGCTTTCTTTTCCCTTTGCTTGAAGTTTATTGAAATTGCTTCAAAGTACAGAAATACAAGCTGAATCAATTGAAATGAAATTTCTGGTAAGCGACACAGTTACTTGCCTAATGATTCACAATTTGCTATAGCAGAATCTCAAGCAAAGAAATTCCAGAGCAATTTTTCGCCAGATGATTCGCATAATATAATAAAGACCTATAAAAAGAAAGCACCGTTTCAGGTGTTTCAAATGACACATCAGGATGTTTTCTCTACAAGTACTTAGAAAATTCTATCAATAATAGAAAGGTAAACGTTACAGGGATACCAGTAAATTGGCTCAAAATGCACGGGGTAACATTAAAAGAGTCGAAACCCTACATCATACAGTTCAAGTTTGATTTTAACGAATATACCGAATTTAATGCTATTAATATAAGAAGATGTGTAGCAGGTAGTCTGAAATGTCTGGAAAATGTAGACCATCCTTTATTGCATCTAACAGGTAGAGCTGTGACAAAAGAAAACAGGAAGGATATGATGGACTTGTTGAAATTCATACCTCCTATTAAACAGGAGTATTATAAAACTTTTAAATACAAATCGACATGACGGGAGCTCAAATATAGCTAACGAAGAAGACTCTGTGTATATTGATGATAAATCAATTTAAACAAAGTAATAATGCTCGTAATATTATGTAACAATAACAGAATATTTAATATTCGTTTTTGCTAAAATCTTTAATAAACATATATCCTAACTAATATTATAAATGCGAATGTGAGTTTCTTTGTTTGTTTGTTACGCTTTCACGCCTTAATTACTTAACCAATCATAATGAAATTTTCAACAAATATTTTTGATATATTAGAAAAGGTTATAAGCTATAAAATGTATTTTCTCTGTTCAAACTTAAACTATATATTAGGTTTAATAGCTTAAAATGATTGCCGTTTTATAAACATTCAATGTTGAAAGTTTCGTGACGATAAGTTAAACAATGCAGAAGTTTGTCTGCGCGCGCAGATGCGTGGCTTATACCACGCAAAGATTTTATAGCCTACATCCTTTTCTAATATATCAAATACATTTCTTGAAAATTTCATGATGATCGGTTAAGTAATTAAGGCGTTAAAAGGGAACTTTTATTAATTAAGCATTTATTACTTTTCATTTGTTTAATTTAACTTATTATTTAAAATCCTTCAGAATTTCCGGCTTTTGGCGCTTCTTTCACAAATATTTTTCAGTCATTAGGAAATATACGTAGCAGTTTTACTACATTTCGTGGCAATACAAGTATTTTTTAAATTCAAGAAAAGTTTGAAACTTATTCAAACACAGTTTAATTTTTTACAGTTTTATTTTTCGTTTTCGAAATGCCTCGCGAATGTAAATCTAGCATGTCCAGGAATTCATCTCGGGCCCGGGCAGCTAAAATTGCTCGATCCCAAGAATCTTCCGTGCATGCACAATTAAGAAACAAGAACAAGCAAGGCGACAATCAGTTTTGAGAACTGATGAAACAACTTCTCAAAGACAAGAAAGATTAGAGGTCCAAACTTCCCGTCAAGCTTCTATGAGAGCAGCTGAGACGTCTCTTCGAACGCAACTCCGCTTGACAGAACAACTTGAACGACAAGCTGCTCTGAGAGCCGCTGAAACGTCTCCTCAAACACAAATTCGTTTAGAAGAACAAGCTGAAAGCCAAGCTGCTTCAGAGCTACCGAAACACTTCTCCAAACACAGATTCTCCTGGAAGAACAAGCTCAATAACAGACATTTATTAGAGCAAGAGACACTCTAGAACAATTTCAGGCGAGAAGAATCGTTCATACAGAAATGCAAACCGAACACCGGCGAAATTTCATGCATAACAATTGGTCCGTATTTAATGATTCCGGACTTCAATACGATCTTTCAATTGATACCATAATCACCCATTAATTGTTATAGATTCGATGAGTAAAAAATGCCAGTTTTGCCATCCTTTAAAATGGAAAGATGAAACTGCAGGAATTTGCTATTCCAATGGTAAAGTTTTGCTTTCCTTAGTTAGTAAACCAGAAGAGCCGCTGAAAACTCTATATTTATACGATGCAGATACATCAAAGCGTTTTTTAAGTAAAATCAGAAAGTGCAACTTTTGCTCCCAAATGACATCTTTCGGAGTAGACAAAGAGATAAGAATGCTAGGGTTTTCACCAACATTTACTGTACAAGGCCAGATATAGCATTGAATTGGTTCACTTTTTCCAACAGATAATGAACCGCATAAATTTTTGCAAGTTTATTTTATGCGTCAAAAAGAAAATGAAGAAAGCCGTCCTTTTCAGTATATTGATGGAATCGAGAGAGATATAGATTGAAAATTCAAAGAATGTTACATGACCACAACGTTTTGATAAATACCTTCAAAATTGCAATAGAAAACTGGCCTCAAGACGATTATAAAATCGTCATTCATGCTCATCGAACTCCACGTGGCGAACATGAGACGCGCTATAATGTACCGACAATTAATGAACTTGTTGTCTTGGTTTTGACGACCCATACTCTCCACGAGATATAGTGTTACGAGCACATCATAATACACTAACACAAGTAGCAGATACTTATAAATTTTACGATGCTTTGTAGTACCCATTAATTTTAGTAATTTTTAGTATTTAGATCGTATTTTTTATATCATTTTCATATTCCATAGATTAATCCAAATACAAAACAGCCAGTTCCCAAAAAAAAGGTTCCCGCATGGATTTTTACGCCTATCACATGATGCTTCGAGAAAATGATTTCAACCTCCTTCCTCGGTCGAAGCAGCTCTTTCGCCAATGTTTGTAGATATGTATATCAAAGTAGAGAGAGACCGCCTTCGTTATATTTCTTTAAACCAGACATAATTACGAGTTGAAAATTACATTCACCTACAAGATGCAATTAGCACAGATGTTAATATTAGCCCCTACGACTTAAGCAAGATGTTTATTCTTCCCTTCACTTTTGTGAACAGTCTCCGCTATCTGCATGAATACACACAAGACACTTTCACCTATGTACGCATTTACAGCAGGCCTGACCTATTTGTAACTTTTACCCGCAATCTTTCATGGAAAAAAATAACAGAAGAGCTTATGCTCGGACAAAGAACCACTGATCGACATGACATAGTGGCCGCGTGTTTCGTTTAAAAGTTCAAAAGATCGTTAATGTAATAACAAAAGGAAAATTATTTGGAAACGTCCAGTGCTACATGCACTCCATTGAATGGCAGAAATGAGGTCTACCACATGTGCAGATTTTTATTTGGTTAAAACGAAAGCTAAGATCCAACCAAATAGATAACATTAGATGCGCCGAAATCCAGGATCCAGAATTAGATGAGAATTTGCATGACATCGTAATCAAAAAATTGATTCATAGTCCCTGGGGAGCTCGCAATCCAGCATCACCTTGCATGAAAAATGGCAAATGTGCGAAAAAGGTTTTCCCGGGAGCTATTAAAGGAAACAGGGCGCAAGGATAAGACACCTTTATACAGAGCAAGAGTACCCGAAGATGGTGGTAAAAGAGTTACGTTTCAAACTCGCAGTGGTGTAATCAAGACTTTTGAGAATAGCTGGGTTGTGCCATATTCCCCTGTTCTATGAAAATTATTTAATGCTCACGTTAATGTTCAAGCCTGAAACTCTGTTCGTGCGATTAAATATATCTTTAAATACTCGTATATCAATAAAGGGAGCGACCAGGTGATCTTCAATCTGCGTAACGAAGGTGTGTTGCAGCCTCTGAATGAAATACAAACCTATCAAGCATGGCGATATGTCAGTAGTAATGAGGCAGCCTGGCGGCTCCTTGATTTTCCATTACATGAAAGATATCCGATTGTTGCACATCTTGCCGTACATTTAGAAAATGGACAGCGTGTTTTTTTAATGAGAATAATTTTCAACAAAGAATTTTATCTCCTCCAAAAACCACAGTGACCGACTTTTTCCAGCTTTGCCAGACAGATACTTTTGCGAAAATATTATTGTATTCCGAAGCTCCCCGTTATTATACATGGAACAACTCAAAATAAGAATGGCAACGTCGCGTTCAAGGTACGCCTGTTGAAAATTGGCCAGGGCTTAAATCATCGGACGGTTTTGGGCGTGTCTACACCGTCAGTGTAACTAATTTTGAATGTTTTTGTCTTCGCATTTTATTGCGTCATGTTCGAGGTCCAACTATCTTTAAAGACCTTAAAATTGTTCATAATTCAGAATGTCGAACTTGTAGAGAAGCATGTGAAGCTCAGGGTCTGTTAGAAAATGATAACCATTGGAACGAAACTATGGAAGAAGCTGTACAATGTCGATCACCAGATAAAATCAGGAAACTTTACCCAACCCTTATATCATCTTGCTATCTTTCTAATCCTCAAACTTTATGAGATAAGTACATGGTGATATGCAAGTACATTATGAGACAGGAAGGACATGGTGGAAGATATTTTGTGGCGACTGGAGCGATAACATGCACATATGACTTTTAACGAGCCCATCTGTAACGAATCACTGATCATAATTGAAAACAAGGTTTTGACAGTGGTGGGAAAAAGGCTTCAAGATTTTGGAATGCTTAGTCCATGACGATCAGACTAAAATTACTTTAATAATGAAATTGCTCGAGAATTACACTACAATTTCTTTGCATTACAACAGCAAGTAGCAGAATTGGTCCCTCAGTTACTTCCAGAACAAAGTCCGGTGTTCCATCAGGTGTTACGTAAAATAGAATACGGGACGGTGCACCTTTCCTTCTCTACGCTACTGGAAAACTGAGAAAATGTTTTTGCTAAATTTATTATTAGAAAGACTAGAAAAGACTAGAAAATAGCGGTTGCTGTACCTTCTTCTGGTATAGCTGCTGCACCATTGAACGGCGGCAGTACTGCACATTCCGTTTTAAAATTGCCGTTGAATTTTGCGCAGAAAGATTCGCCCATCTGCAATTTCAGTTAAAATAGCTCTCGAAGTAGGAAGCTATGACAACGTAAGCTTTTAGTGTGGGATAAAAGTACGGTGTCTTACAAAAGAGCTATAGAATCGTTAAACCGAACTCTTCAGGATTTGTGAGACAGTACAGCTATCATGCGAGAAATTGTAGTTTTATTGGTGTAATGGTGATTTCCGAAACACTCTGCCAGTAATCCAGAGAGATACACCTATAGATGAAATCAAAGCTTGTCTCAAATCATCAAGTTTATGCGCGAAATTTGAAAAATTCAATCTTAAAACAAATATGAGAGTGCATCTTCATAATGATGTAAATTCAGGGAATTACGCAAAGACACTATTGAAAACTGGCCATGGATGTTTGGAAACATATGCTGAAGGTTGTATTTTACTTTCAGAGGAATTTTTTAATTTGGTAGAAAACGACGCAAAAGTTTACCCGCACTTGGAAGAAAATTTAAATAGTGATCACTGGTTATGAGCAAGAGCAATTCTAGCGCCGACAAATGAAATCGCAAACATTGACATTTTGAAGGAGTTGCAGGGAGAAATAAAATAGTATTTGTTATTAGATACAATCATGGCTACAGAACAAAGCACTTCATATTCCGCTGAGTTTTTAAATTCACTAGAGCTATCAGGTGCACCCTCACAGAAACTCCAACTGAAACTAAATGTACCGGTTACGCTTATGCGAAATATAGATGTACCTCGACTGTGTAATGGAACGAGCCTTCCGATCACACACTTAGAGCAGAATATAATAGGTGCCACTATTTTAATAGGTGTAAGAAAAGGGGAAAGTGTTATCATACCTCGAATCCCAATTATCCCCACTGACCTACCATTTCACTTTAAAAGACTTCAGTTTCCAATCCAACTTAGTTTTGCTGTTTCCATTAACAAAGATCAAGCGCAAAGATTACAAGTAGATGGAGTGCATTTGGAAACGTCATGCTTTCCCCATGGTCAACTACACGCTTAGACAAAAAAAAAAGACGCACCACGACGCACCGAGAAGATATAAAGCAAATTGGGCACTGGGCACAAATTGATATGCATGCCGGTTTCGACGGAAAATGGAAAATTTTACATTTTGGCTGACAATGGATGAACAGTTGTCGCTACAGCGCATCTGATCTGCGCAACTGGTAGGATATTTAAGAGAAGAAATTACGATTCCAGGTCATAAATTCTTCACGAATTTCATTCCGTGTACTCTAGTAAACAGTAACTATGCCGCATACAGATGCGCGAACGATATGCGCAGATGTCAGAATTTGAGAAAGGTCGTGTAATTGGGCTCAAAAAAGCCGGTTGGTCTTATTGGTGAATAGCTCGATATCTGAGCAGGAGCGATGCCACTATTAGACGATGTTGGCAGGAATGGTTGAACCATGGCCGCACACAGCGTCAAGAAGGAAGCGGTAGGCCTGGAGAAACGACAGAACGTGAAGACTGAGCAATCGTCAAAGCGGCACTCACAGTCCCAGATGCATCATTATCATCGATTGTACGTGCAACTAGTGCTTCAGTGACCGCAAGGACCATTCATAGACTGCTCACAGAAAGGGGGCTGAGGTCACTGCGCCCCTTGCGCCGACTACCATTGACCTCTGTACAACGTCAAGCCAGTTTGCAGTGGTGTGGGGCTCATTCTCACTGGAATGTCACTGACTGGAGTAGAATAGTCTTCAGTGATGAGTCCCGCTTTGAACTGAGCCCCGATGACCAGCGAAGGCGAGTCTGGAGACGCCTTGGACAGTGGTGTGATACCAACCTGACTGTATTTCGGCAGACAAGACAGCCGACAACCAGGTATGATAGTCTGGGGTGCCATTTCATTTCATAGTAGGACGCCTTTGGTTGTCATCCATCTCAACCTTACAGCACAGCGGTACGTCGACGAAGTTCTAAGGCCCGTTGTGTTGCTCTTCATGTCACGCCACCCTGGGCTTACATTTCCAAAAGATAATGAACGCCCCCACACTGCACATATTTCTACTGCTTGCCTTAATGCTTTCCGAACATTACATTGGCCAGCAAGTTCGTCGGATCTCTCTCATATTGAGCACGTTTGGAGCATTATTGGCAGGGCCCTCCAACCAGCTCGGAATGTTGACGATCTAACGTGCCAGTTGGACAGAAGTTGGCACGATATCCCTCAAAAGGACATCTGCAACCTCTATCAATCGATGCCAAGCCGAATAACTGCTTGCATAAGGGCCAGAGGTGGACAAACGCATTACTGACTTTTTCACTTTGTGAAGCTCTACCACTTCACTAAATCATCCAATTTTTCTCAAACTGTAATCATGTGTTTTTCTACATATGCATCACTTATACCGATTTTCCCATTCGGATAACTCCTTCTTGGTGCGTCTTTTTTTTGTCTAAGAGTGTATATGTTGCCTGTTCGTGCGTATCCAAAGCCAGGAATTTATATGTATTAGCGCCGTTTATAAAAACATATATTATACAGAAGCATCCTAGAATAATACTCTTATTCGTGCTCGTCTGAAAAAGAATTAATGATTTTAACGTTTTGTTAATACTTTAAACTTTTTGAAATCTTGGTAATGAAAAGTATTTATTTTTGTAGTGAGATATCTTAATAAAGCATGTTTTGCAGTTTTTTAAATTATATTTTATTTTAGAATTTTTTAGTAAAACCAAAAAAAACCTAAGATTGAAATGTTTGATATATTCAAATCGTACTTTAAAAATTATGCAGAATAGTGTCTTAGCGACATCAATATGGATTTCTTTTCATCTCAATGAAGAAGCCCAGTATTTACTGAAATTTTACGCTGAGTGTATTTTTAACTTAAAAAATATGCAATAGTAACTAAAATTTATCCTGATTATCCTGGTCAGGCAATAAGAAAAAAAATCAAATTCTTTTATTTTATTTTCAATATTCTTTGAAACTTATTTAATTACATAAACGCGAGCGAAAGCTAGTGTATTTATATAATAAAGTTTTACGCAATAAAGAAATAACTCAAAAACTGATTTGGAATTAATTATTTTCTTTCACGTGTCAAATCGATTAACTGCCATAATCACGAAAAAATTGTATTAATAGTAATTATTACCCCAAGTATATTCTATCTTATACTTTCTATATGTCATTAGATAAAAGATGTGTCTGCGGTAACACTGTCTACATCGTATTTTTGAATTTGTAATGTAAGAATAATTCTAAAAAATAATATATAATATTTTATCATTTTTCTCAACTTCTAGTTTTATGAAGTTAATCGATTTGTCAAATGAAGCATTCAAATATTGCTTACAACAGTAAAACTTAAACGTTAAAGTTCTATAATTCTCGATAATGCTCCACGAGAATGGTACTGAAAACCCTCACAACACTGCATCCAAATGTAGCGGTTTTATTTCTTGCACAAAACGCCACTTCCTTAACCCAGCCAATGGATAAAGAAATCATAAAATCATCCAAGATCTATTATGCCAGGTATGCTTACATCACCGCAAATAAAGCATTAGAGGAAGGGAAGCACGACACTGTAATGACATTTTGAAAGCAATTAAGACACTGTATAGAAATGATTAAACTCTCATTGGAAGAAATAATTCATTAACAATGAATATTTACTGGCTTCAGCGCTAGGCAGACGTTTCACTAATTTTAAAGGATTTCTGTTGATTAAAACTGAAGCCAAGGAAATCGTACAAACTGCAAAAGCAATAGGCAGCAAAGGATTTTGTGATATGGAAGAAGAAGAAATTAAAGAATTAGTCAAGCTTGACGATCGTGAAATGAAAAAGAAAAAATGGACACCAGCGACGGTAAGAGCAGCGGCAGTGAAGATCAAGAGTCTTAATGTACAAGAAGTTACACGAATTGTTAAAAAAGGCACAGAACTGTCTGAATTTGTTATAGAGAATGAAACAAATGAAGAAGGCATTTTGCGAGAGACATTGAAAACTTCGGTCTCCTTACGAGTTGCGTAAGAAAATGCCGAAAGCAAAACTTACCAGGCATTAAAAATAATTATATCATATACCTACTCATTAAGCAGTAGCAGAAATCCATTTAATAATTATTTATTTCAGTTTTCTTTTATAGTTACAATAATACTTAGATTTGTATAAATTACACATGATTTCTTAATCAGAACACTTTTTTTCCATAAAAAGTTAACTTCGCGAAATCCGATTTGGCCCTACGTACAATGTTTATGATGTAACTGCCGCATTCAGCAAGAGTTTACTGTATTTACATAGAATGATAACAACTTACAATTTACGCTTTTTAATAATTTGAAAATAAATCCAGAATAATTAACAGAGTTCCGTGGTCTTATTTGCTTGCTAACTGATAGGCAATAGGAAGTACGGTGTAAAATAAATTTAAAAATAAATGCAGTAATGCATATGTAGAAAAAATGTAATTATATATGATGTATACAAAATCCTGCTGTGTTCTTACCCGGCCTTTATTTTGGTAATGGTAGACATGTACTTCCATTTGTAAAAACATTTTAAAGGACACAAATATTCATATTTTAGCATTTTTAAATTTAAGGAAATTAGTTTAGTAAAAATTGCGAAATCTAACTTTTTATATGTTCTTCCACACCCTATATTTACATTTGCAAAAAATTAATATCTGCTACGAAAAAAATATAATGTAAAATGTGAGACTCGCCTAAGTCACTAATTGATCGAGGTATTTCATATTAAAATTGGAAATCATTCTCTGAGACCGTACACAAATTGAAGAGCGAAATGTTTGCATTTGTACCTAGATAAAAATAAAACATCGTTTAAAAGAAGGTTTCTTATGTTGAGAGATAAGTTGACGAGCAGCCCTATGTAGACTTTTGTGCAAAATATTGATCGAAAAATTTTTTTTTTCAAAATGAAGATCTTAGTCACAGTATCTTAGAGACTTCAAGGGCTAGAAAACACTATCAGGCGTCAGTTCCGCTCGTAGTCAGTTCGGAGTAATATTTACATTAATCAAAATTTTAAAATATTTTTTCTTTAACGAATTTTTTAAGATTATCAGATTATGATTTCAAATTGACAAAACATCAACATAATATTAATAAGGTGTTTTTAGATCAGTTTTAGGCGACAAAAATTTAAAAAATTACTTGTGTAAAAATCCTTTCGTCATACCAAATCTAACAAAATTATAGATTAAGTGCATTAGCATTTCACAAAAGAATATCATTGAATGACATTTTAGGTTTAAAACATCAGTCTCGAATTATTTTAATTTATTTACCAACCGACCTGCCAATGCATAACGACGCCAAAAACTGGAAATTTTGAAATTAAAGTTCTCGGTCAATTTTGTCGTACGGGAATCAAACTTTTTGCGTTTTATTTTTCACAACTAGTACGAAACTTTCTTAAACCTGAGTGTAGGAACAAAAGAACGTATAAGAAGTTGGGCTATATATAGAGACATTAGGTTTATTTTGAAACAGGAGACTCGGCGGAACTCGAACGTCGGACTTCTCGAATACGCGCCAAGTGTGCTGACTTGGCGCGTATTCGAGAAGGTTACTCTCGAAGGAAGTATTCGAGAAGACTTGGCGCGTGTTCGAGAATTACACCACGAAGGTATGCTAAGAAGGCGGGAGAAACACCTTATAGAATTTCGTCATTTTTATATTGGTTTCTTTAAATTTAAAAATGCCACAGTATGATTATTTGCATCATTTAAAACGCCTTTGTGCCGCCTAGACGGTATAGTGGATAGGGAAGCCTACTGCGATACCGAAGTGCTCGTGCGATACAGAAGAGTCCGGATTCGAATCCTCGAGAACACATAGATATTTGTAAATATTTAGTGTCTTTGCAGAATGGAGGCACTCTAAATATATGGTGCGCCGAATGTCCTCTCGTGTGGTTTGTGGTACGGGAGAGGGGTGGGAGATCCTAAAATCACCTTCCGGGAGCTCTCCCGCAAAATTGGACTGGAAATAGAGGCCCAACCTCCTTGAGGCTGTGGTAACCATTCTTCCATTAAATACATGGACAAGACAACACCAAAACGTTTTTTTTAACTAGAAATAAATATGTCTACGATCAATAGATGCAAAAATGAAAGGCCGGATAACGAAGTTTGTGTGTACAGTCCATACATTTATTTGCTAACACTATTACATATATGTTTTATAGAAATACGCTTTTAAAGCCATTTTGAAATGTTCTTGTTTTTTTAATTTCTTAATTTTATTTATATAGTTATCTGTTCATTTACTTATTTATTTATTTTGCAGAATTATATTTCCATCATTTTAAAGCTCATTAACATTGAGCTTCAGTTATTTATTTATTTTTCAGTTTTTGTTGTTTGTTGTCTTTACTTTGAAATGTGTTTTTCCTGCGGAAAGTGTCCTATGATTGAAGAATTACTTTATTGTTTTGGAATTTTTGACAATATATTCTCAGTATCCGTAACCCTGATCTATAAACCAGCGTGACAACATGAAGAGTTCTAAACTTTCTGCCGTATTACTTGTAAAATTTGAACAAAGTTTTTTAATTTCCTTTAGATTGAAAAAAAAAGCTAAAGAATCAATCTTTAGATTGCAGTCTAGCATGTGATAATTACGTTTACCATTAAATACACTCTTTTGTAAAAATATCGAAGCACCAGGAAAGAAATGGTTGTTTTTCGTGAAATTGAATATGTGTATAGCTCATACACAGATAATATAATGATTAAAAAAACAAGGTCTTAGTGCCTGTTCACGGCTTACAATCACCCATTAAATGCTCAAACTAGTAGTTGGTGGAACCACCCCTGGTGGCAATGCATCCTTGAATTCGACGAGGCAAGAAGTGGTAGAGGTTCATAATGTCGCCCTAGGAGACATTCTGCCAGGCATTCATCAGTTTTTGCTCCAGATCTGCAATATTTTGTGGTGCCCGAATCTGGAGGCCTACTATGTCCCAGACATGCTCGATTGGTGAAAGGTCTGGTGACCTTGCTGGCCAAGGAACAGTATGAACCGCACGGAGGCAGTCCAAAGTTATGCGAGCGGTATGTTGTCTGGCATTATCTTGTTGTAAAATGGCCTCAGAATGACGTGCCATGAAGAGTAATGCAACTGGCCACAGGATGGTATCAGCATATCATTGAGCTGTTAAAGATGTACGGAGGATGACTAAAGACGACCTACTATCATAAGAAATTATTGCAGCAGGGGTTATGCCTCTATGCCTTTGTAAAACAAAGGCTGATTGAGACCACTGGCCCCGTCCTCTCCAGACACGAACACGGTGGTCATCTGCTTCAAGATTCATCGTTGAATACTATACGATGCCAGTCTGATGGCAGCCATGATGATCGGCTGCGACACCACTCCAGACGACTTCGCCGATATTGTGGGGTCAAAGGCAAACGTCTTAAAAGTCTCTGGTGAGCGTAACCCCGCCTCAGACAAGCATCGTAAGATGGTAGACGGTACCACGAGAGGTATAGACGTGGCTGTAATGCGTTGAATATTCGACAATGATACCCTTGGGGCGGTTCGGGCCTGGCGAACAATCATCCTATCTTGCCTCGCATTTGTGCTCCTTGGCGTTCCAAAGCCTTCATTTCCTCGGCAATTTCCTTGTAGCAAGCATTGCTGCCAACATCTTTGCACAGCACTGTCTGTGCGCTTCAGGTGGCGGTCTATTGTTCGGTATGACCACCCAGTTTCAAGCAACCCTACAGTGCGACCACGTTCGAAGTCGTTTACGTGTCTGTAAGGTTTTCGATATCGTCGTAATGGCATCTTTAATTGCTTCTTTTAGGGAATTGCAATAGCAGCAACAAAAAAAGATAAATTTTCCGCCTCCGTTACTGATTTTATATTTTTCGAAATGCGCGCTATGATCACAATTCCCGTTTATAAGCATTGAAACTTTGATCATTTGCATGTTCGATCAAGATGCTTTTTCATACCAAATTTCGTCACGATCGCAAAAGTCCTTCTTGGTGCTTCAATTTTTTTGCAAATGAGTGTATTTAAAAAATACATATAAAAGTAATAAAAGTGTCAAACAACATATTTTTTTAATTAACAAATAAGATTAATGTGTTACATCCGACGTTACAAAAATATTTTATTAACTATACGAGATCCGCATGTGTTCATAAAAATTCGGTATGTTTTTTAAAAATGTATGATAAATATCCGTATTAGTAGGAATCAGGCTTATTGCTTTCTAACGGAGTTTAATAATGAATACAGATTTACTAAAATTGAAGCATAATTTGAAGACTTTAAATTTTTCTGAATGGCAACACAGTGACAATGCTTTCTGCGTGAAGAAGAGTTAAAAATAAATTCGAGGTCTTCTGATTTGTATAACAAAAAGCAGAGCTTGGCAAATGAATTCATTTCATTTTTCTAATCCGTCAGTCTGACTAAGACAAAATTTGTATGTTGAAAGAGAACAGTACGCCTTCTTTGAGATGTAAATATGAATACTTTTGTTCTTCATAAAAGTTTTGTTTTCCTTTTATATGAAATATTCTCTTGAATTCATAATCATAATCAAAATCAAAATCATTCTTCAAACTGAAGCATTTCTTAAAATTGCAAATTGAAGTAAATTTCGAAAATTTTTAAATTGTGTAAAATAAAAATTCAAAACTGAAGAGCTAGGTTCCCATAAGCAAAAATTTTCAGCAACCCAATATTGCAGAATTTGATTTAAATAACAATAAAAATTAAAGGAGTCATTTAAAAATTGCCCGGTTACTTTGGAAGAAGCACATACATATTTTTTACTTTTCTGTGCACTTTAATGCAAATTTAAAAAACTTCACTTAAGCTTTAAAAAGCAAATTTGCGTCATATGGTCAAACGGAAATATCACCTTTTCGATATTCTACCACAAATTATTTCCATAACGGCTAGCAGTTTGAAATACTTTAAATTCTATACGATCCCCAAATGTATACCATATTTCTCTTAAGATGGAAGAAGAAAAATATTACAAATCATAAATTACTTTTCTAGCCACATTACTGCTTTAAGAGATCCTAATTAGCTGCGCAATACTTCGACATTATTTTTTAATTTTAATTTTAATTTTTTTATTATTTCGTAATTAAATATTTTGCTCGCGTACGGCAAAATATAAAATTAGCACAAGTAACATCGAATAAAATAAAAGTAGTAAAATCATAAATTATTTAATTTGTTCTACAATTATTCTTCTTATTTCGCAACTGAATATTTTCGTTGAAAGGGACAGCATAAAAAGTGAATTTCTGTAAGTGCGTAACAAAGTGTGAAAATAATGTGATATTTTATACCGTTTACAATAAATCTTTTGCAGAAAATTTGCATTTAGAACCAGAGAGCTCAAAAAATAGAAGTAGAAAAACAGATCAGTCTCTTTAAAACGTCCTATTTATGTTATTTTGTTTATCATGTTAGCAGATTATGATTTCTTGTTTCTAGTTTTTTAAGCAAAATATGGTCTGCTGAACTATTTTCGCTCTTTTTGCTTCCTTGTGCAAAGTAAAGAAAGTATTGTAATCGCGAAAAATTTCGGGTATTATATTTCAGCGAAAATATCCATTTTGAAATCTCTTTAAATCCGCTTAAACAATGTATTTTCGTGATATCTGTCCGTACGAACAGAATAAAGGACTCTTGTAAAATGGATTTAAAATGGATTCAGAAGCTGTGCTTTTCATGCCGTCTGTACGTAGGTACGTATCTATGTGCATTCGAAACTCTGAGCAGAATAGTGAATTAAGTCAGTTTTTACACCAACTCCAGTGTCTTTTTGCCGAGTGGAACCAACTTGCCCGCTGGCCGAATTGCTTGTTTTTTCATAGAAACTCTTATTTTAATTGTATAAATTGTTTTCTAATTGTTTTTTACTGCTTTTGGTATTTTACGTTTTCTGTATTTTACAATTTTCAATAAAGATGTGTTGAGTTTTTATGTATTTTTGCCTTACCGCCAAGTGAGAACGGAATTAATTGAATGAGAAATATATCTAATGATATAAACCTTAACAAGATTAAGATTTTTTGAGAATTTAGTGTAAAAGTGCCAAATACTAGTAACTGCTCGCTTTGACAATTCAAAATTTATGGAGTCTTATATTAAATAATGTACCATGCATTTACCATCTAAGAGATGTGGCAACTTTTGCTATTTATCGAAGCATTAGATGTTTAATTTATCTCTGACGCCTGCCCAAGTAGCCATTATCAAAACAGCTGTTGTTCGACATGACATAAGAGTCATAAAAAGTCAGTCTTTCATATTAAAGCTGCTTAACAATTAAGCTATTTAAACGTGAACAAAGACACTTTCTACTTACGGTGCACACCAACGGTCGAGGCTGGCCAACAGGCTGGCTTCATGGACTTTTTCGTGTTTTTTTCTAAGTTTAATGTGTATACGAGTCCAGTGTCTCTTAGAAAGACCTCGACGAAGGCTATCCTACCTCTTAAATAGATAGCCTTCCAGTGTTTTGCTGTAATTAAATAAACCAAAAACTACTCATGTAAATCTTTATCTTAATTTTAACGAAGTTTTTAATATTCAACATGCATGATAGCCCCATGATCATTTTGATGTATGAATTGTTTTTATTGTATGTTGTATTCTGTTACATTAATAAATGAATGCAAACCAGTTTCTTTCATAAAGTCCTTTGTGAAGGCAACCATAGTCTTAAGCAAATTCGTCGCGCGTTTTGCTATAATTGATTGAGGAATAGTTAACAAACTACATTATTCTAATTAATAAAAATTAAGTTTAACACCCTTTATTATGTACTTCGGGGCGAAATATCCAAATAATAAATAAATAAAATGTAAAATAAAGTATAAATAAATGATTAATTGCTACAATTATGAATTAAATTAATTAATTAGTTTTAATTTGGGCAACTTACTATAAGTTTTTCAAAAGAAAAATTTTGCCAATTTATTATTTTGGGATGGTGCTGTGATATATTTCAATATCGTGTTATGTTAATTTAATTTATAGCAACAAGAGTAATATGAGCGATTTCCCATAAACTATGTATGAACAAACTTAAAGCATTCCCAAGGAGAATTTTTGTGTTTTTTCTTGTTCAGAAAAATTATAAAATTACATTTCCAGTCACTACGGCACATCAGTGGGCTTAACTACAAGACATTTCAAAACAAAACTTTAAAAGGTAATAGAAGAAACCGAAATAAACACTTTTCATTATAAAATGCATGTTCTTACATGAACCAGTTAGGTGCTGGAGACACTTCCCATTTCCTTGTACCCACAGTCTTTCGCAATGCAAAGGAATAGAACACTTTCAGAGGTGCTAGTATAAAAAAAAGGTTATCTTCGTTATTCTTTTCTTTTACTTTTTTTAGTTCAAAGGTGCAATTTACCCAGAAGGACTATTAATTTCGTTCTGGCATTTTTCATTGATTGACTAAAAGCGTTGTTTTACTTTTCAAATTGTTGCCACTAAATATTATCTCCCTGTATTATACCTAAAGAAATTAAATAATGAAGAATCTGCATAAATGTATGTATGTTTCTCGCCTTGTGATAAATCAACGGTACCTAGAGCCATGAAATTTTGAATATTGAACGTTTTCACCCGAATATGGGCATCTGGAAGCCGGAATTTGAAATATGGAATTTGTTTTATTATCGATTTCATATTTTGTAAAATTTTAACAAACTTTTGATTAACAAACTCAAGGATTTCAGAGGGAGCAATGGCAACGTTGTAAAGAAAAACGATTTTTATCTCCAGCACGTGAGACTGTGTATCGGAAATTCTAAAAATATGCTCATTTAAAAATTTTTTTGCGATATTGCTGTTGAACTGAATTTTATAGTTTAACTGCGAAGAACATGATATTTAATAAATAAAGGTAACACATAAAATGTTAAAAAAAACGGTACTTTGGACATAATTTAAAATCTGAAACCTTTCAGATTTTTCTTTTTTTCGTTATTGAATTTTTTTTAACTTATTTTTTTTTTATTTTGAGCACCAGAGGGGTTATTAGTCTCGAAACTCACTTTTAATCCTTATCAGTTTTGTATCTGAAGTACTCTTCAAAGTGTAGCCACCAAATGTTTTGGCGACGAGTTGTTTGTTTAAAAAATTAGATACTGAAGAATATGAATTATTTTCCTCGCACTGTGGAGAAGCGACAACACGTACAGGTAGAAATTTTTCATACACGTGTTTTCATACAAACGTTTCATTAGGCATTCTCTTTCCGAACATGGGCCCTCGAAGCCCAAATTTTGAATTTCAAATTTGGTTTTGATTCATTTCATATTTTTTACAAATGTAGCGAATTTTTGTTTAATAAACTCAGCGATTTTAAAACGAGAAGTGGAAACACTCTTTGAAATAATTTTTACCTTCAGAGAGCCAAGCTATTGCCACTCGGTAAATGTAAGAAATTTATTTTTCAATTTTAATCCCCGAATTCAGCTATTCGAAAGCAAAGTGTTGCCACTGCTTCAAAGTCTTATTACTATTGCCTTCACGCACCAGTCTGTTGCCATTCAACCCTTACGATATTTAACATTCAGACTTAATCTCCCTGTTACTGAGAAACAGACTAAATGACTGAAAAGCAATTAAACGCAGTTTTTAAAAATACTTTCTCTTTTTAATCTGATTGATTTAAACGAAAATGCATGTCTAATTAGAAATATACAATATTTTTATGGAATGATAATAGATGATATTATTAAAACAATTAGAACCTTTTTTTTTCTTTTTTGCGATTAACACTTTTAGACTGTTAACTTCTATAAGGGCTAGAGTTCCAAGAAACAATATAACAAATATAAGAAACTTAATTGCTCCCTAAAAATCTATCCATAATTTTGAAGATTTTCAGTTTTAAATATTTTGTAATTTTGCTATTGAATTTTTTGTGGCGTAAGTGCGGAAAAAGGGATGCTCAATAATAAGGCTAAAAAGACCAAAAACTTCCGTTAGCAGCAGTGAATTTAAGAGCTGATTGATAACCTGCGATGCTCAGCGAGAGCATAAAAACCTGAACAAATCCTCGTGCGATATTAAAATCTGTATCTTTTCAGATTTTCTTTTTCTTCTTCTTCTTATTATTTGTAGTTTGTATATCCTTTCCCTGTTTCGGTTTTCTCGCATAAAATACAACCGCTTGAATATTTAAAACAGTAAAATGTTTGATTCGATCTCCTGTGCCAGTTTGAACGTCTAAAACAACTCGCTTATAGTCGCTTCACGATTTTTCGAAGTGGCAATGACAGAAAACTCTCTTTGTATGCAGCTTTTGCTCTTGGCCACTATTTACCTTGCTGTTCATTATTTAATTCAGTGCTTAAAGAGCGACTAATAGGACACTTAGAGAATTATTCAGGCCCTCTGTTTCTGTTCTTGTTCTCATGAATTTACCAATTTACCTCTACGTTTACCCTTTACTTAAATAATTACTTGAAGTCATCATTAAAGAATATTGATCACTCTTAAAAACCCCATCAACTTTAACATCATTACACACACAAATTTTAGCATGTCTTTATTGTACAACACGTTTTCAGTCCCCTAATTTGCATACTTCATGCGCTAACCTATCGCAAAAGTCCACGCTTGTATTTATTTGCATATGATTAACAGAAATAAGAAGCATATGTCCTATACTATATATAGGACACAGACATCTTTTATAAACATGTGTTGATTTCATGAGAATCTGTCTAAACAAATGTCTGTTTCCTACTGTATAAAGCATGTCCTGCTCATTATAAACATTTTTCGCTTTTCATAACATTTCACAAGATATTTTTTTCTTTTATGTACAAATGAATAAAATCTTCGCATCGTAATTTATAAAATTTTGAGAATGTCTTAAAATGTTGTGTAAAAAAATTTAAAATTTCGCTGCTTTTTAGAAATATTTTAATATTTTTTATATTTTTATTGTTTTTATATAAAAATGAACTAAAATTTAGACTCATAATTTATTAAATTTTGAGAGTGTCTTGAAATGTTGTAAAAAGGGCAAAATATTTTTTATATAAATAAACTAAATTTAGTATCGTAATTTATTAAATTTTGAAAGTGTATTAAAATGTTGTAAAAAGAACAAAATATTTATTATGCGCAGCGTATGTTATTTGCTGTAGGAAACAGACATTTTTTTAGACACAGGTTGATGAAATCAATACACGCTTGCAAAAAATGTATCTATCTTATAGTACAGAAATATGCTGCTGAAATAATTATATTGGTGGTTCTGGTTGAAAATTTTAGTTCATGAGCACACTG
>KK114052.1:218170-291473 GCA_000611955.2 Stegodyphus mimosarum | reverse complement strand
GCCAGCAGGCTAGAAAGCAATACAAGAATTCAGTCCTTGCTAAAGTACAGATCAGATGAAGACTCCAAGGGTCAGCGAGTACTCTCATCAGCAAGTTGGCGTCGATCCGCGATGAGGTTCAGTTATAAGAGAGCGTACATAATCGAAATGTTCTTGTTTTTACACTAAGTCGGCCAGCTAACTATTTCTTGTAAGTTTATATATGGGTTTTTTTTACAACGGAAATGACCGTTGTGTGACATCAGTGCGAGAGAAAGCAAACGTTGAAATTAATGGGAATATTTTATATCACGTCATAATGTCACACAGGTGGGATGCAATTGTAATATCTTTTTTATTCATCGAATCAATTAAAGATCGAATGCTATGAACATTAATTCAGCCAGTTAAAGTCCCTACGCCTTTAGTTTTCAAATTGGAAACATCTAGATTTAAAATCAATAATAAAGCATTCAGTGCGGGAAACCAAATGAGACATCCATTTGCCGTTGGTTTGCGAAATTTTGCTCAAGCGATTTGAGGTTGAGGGGGGGAGGGAATTTGTGGCCTTGCTTTTCCCTTTGATTTAAATGAATTAAAAGATTTATTCGAATCAAGTCCACAACAAACTGTACAGTAGACTTCGTAGATTGTAGTCATTAAGAGCACGCATTTTCATTGTTACATGGCATTGGAAATAACATGAAATTCTAAGAAGCTCGACAAGTGGGTCTTCACTAACTCATTAATGGGAAAAAAAGGCATGGCACTTGGAAATGCACACATTTTTTTTTAAGAAGAAGTGAAGAAAAAGGTTTCCTGAAATGAACTAGTACTGTTGATAAGAAGCAGACATTCTACAACAATCGTACGATATTGAAGCGGATTAACATCAATAATCGTTAGCAATATTGTGTTTAAGAGTGAACTTTGCTTCCGAACGGACTTCTTTGGCATCCAAAGAAGAAATTCATTGCATGGTGATGTTCTGCTGTTATAACTCATTACTCGTTCCTTCCATGAAGTTAAAAGTCAAATTTGTGAGAATATGAGACAGAGTATACTGTAACAATCAGCACTTGTGAAAAGACATGAATTCCCGTTGTTTCAGAAAAATGTCTAACCACACACGCCATTGTCAATCATATAGCAAATCAGCAGTTTGCGATATGAAACTTTGAACGTGGTATAAATGATTTTACTATACGTTACTAATAATACATAGATGCTGTTAGAGAATATATTGATGAAACAAGTATTAATATCCTTTTTATTCATTTCCTTTCCAATCATCTTTGAAACGGCTCTTTCATTTAGGACAAGAACCCAGTGTTAGACTGATTTTTATTTGATAAGGATAACGTAAAAAAATGAAGACATAAAACAAGAAATAATAGTTCAAATTTTAAGTTTCCAACTTATTCCAGCACAAATGAGTGGACTCTCTTTATTCACGGCACTAACATGCTTTGATTCTATACCTGTAAACATCTACATGTGAGACCGCTGTACAGCAGAGTATTTATTTGTTTAATGGCCTGTAAAAAGCATAAGTACGAAATTTTACATTTTTAATTTTTGCAAAATTATTTTGTAAATGAAAATGACATAACATGAGCATTTGCATCATTAAAAATATTTTTGTATTTTGTAGCTGGAAGTGTAAATCTACGTTCAATGCTAAAAATAGCCGTATAAATTTATGGTGGATATGGTATATAACCAAAGATTTTGGATATTGTTCAATAAAAGTTTCAAAAACATGTCGAGAATATTATACTTCATTTCAAGCAGTAAAGAAATGCCAATAATGCAGCCATAGAGAGGCAAGAATCTGCTAGATTAGTTACTAAGCCTTTTCAAATTAGTAACCAAAAATAAGACAACACTAAAATAAATAAAACATTTATGGTAATTCCTATTATTCTTTCAACCAATATACTTGCAGTCGGTCTTTGCATCTGTTACATTTCCAGTCATTGGTTCATTTATGTACTGTAATTAATAATCTCACATCGATTTCTTTGGCCCAATCAAAACGGCATTAGATACCAGGCTACTAATAACGTCGCATTCTCCGATTAAGATTATTTTTAACTATTTCTGGAGACTAGTCGAGTATATATTTAAGAAAAAGAAAGAAAGAAAAAAAGTAAAAAAATAATATAAAATGTTATTAATTAATTAATAATAATAAAAGAATCTGAATGCTTTCAAGTTTTACATTACGCCCAAAGGGAGCGTTTATTTAACGTTTTCTGTGTTACCTTTACTTATTAAACATCAGGTTCTTCGCACTTAAAGCATGATATTCAGTTCAACAGCAATAGCGCAAAATAATTTTAAAATGAGAATATCTTTAGAGTTTCCGATACACAGTCTCGTTCACTTGAGATTAAAAATGCTTTTTTTCTTACAGTGTTGCCATTGCTCGCTTTGAAATCGTTGCATTTCTTAATCAAAAATTCGTTAAAGTGTTACAAAATATGAAATCGATAATAAAACAAATTTCCAATTCCAAATCTGTGCTTCCAGATGACCATATTCCGAGGACGATTATTTTATTCAAAATTTGATGGCTCTAGGTACCGTTCTTTAATCACAATGCGAGAAATAGACATACATTTATGTAGATTCTTCCTTATTCAATTTCCTTAAATATAACACAGGGCGATAACATTTGGTCGCAACTGTTTGAAAAGTGATACGGACATTTGCAATGAATCGACGCAAGAGGCAAAAACGAAATGAATAGTCCTTCTGAGCTAACGCTCCTTTGGGCTAAGAAAGAAAAGAAACTGCATAAGGTGATACGATAGCCTTCCTGGCAACAACGTATTATTCTAGATAACGAGCAGTTCTAGACGAAGTTGGGTTTATTGCGTTAAAGATTGAACTATTAAATTACAAAATATCTGCGAAGTGAAAAAATAAATAATCTAATACACAAGCCTACCACGTTTGAACATTTTCATATTTTAATAAGATATCTGAATATTTCCATGGGGGAAATATTTCTTTCATTTGTATTATGGTGCCTGACACGAGACACCAAAAGAAAGCCGTCGTAGAGGTTTTTTTTCGTTCGAATTTCGAGGTTGGTTCGAATCCAAGTTACATAAGGAAAAACAGCAAAACCTGCCAAGTATCCCGTCCTTCCGCCAGGATATGAATCCTTTTCAAATTATAGATGTTCAGCGACTTGGTAAATGGTGGGTCGACGAATAAAATTTAGAATGAAATTGCGTCAAATTATTGTAATAGTTATATCTTCCAACCAACTTACTAAAGAAAATAATGCAGTTAATTAAATTTCAGTGCAATATTTTCACGAAGAATTCTTGTTCTAGAAATGTTAGTTACCACATCAGCCAATTTAATACTTCGATTCTATAGCAGTCACACAAATCTGAATCCGTTTTTGTTTTAGCTATTTTCGTCTGCGTTGCTGTGATATTTAAATTTACAATACTTTAAATAATATTTCTTTATAAGATTAGTGAAAGAGGATGTAGTTCACGTCCATCTTCAATACCTTTCTAGATGCAGAAATGCTAAATGTTTTACGTATTGAAAACATGAATTTAGTTATTAAATACATGAACTATATTTAATGAGTAAAAATTATATAATAAATATGAAATATGTCGAATTTTAAATGATATGTAATGAATGTATATATGTAGGAACATTTTGTAAATATTTCGAAATAAATAGCGTCAGGGAATTTCCTTCAGAGAATGTACATGAAAATTTCTAATATAAATCGAAAAATATATTTCGTAGATTTTTTCGGATTCTGAAAAGAACTTCATTCAACCATACGAAGCAGATGAAACGTGATCGTTCCTTAATTATTACGGATTTTGTGGAAAAAGACTAATTCTCCTTTAAAAGCCCGTTTTCTTCCATGGCATCAGCAATAAATTCTTTTGATATGTATCGTAAAGACCTTATTGTATTCTAAACGATAACTTTTACTTGACTTTCCTATACCTCCCTGATTGCTTAACCACTCTCTTCAGATCATACTGATTTCTAAGTTCGGCTTTGCTTCGTGCAGCCGATTTAGCGGTTTCGATAAAAAAGAAGCCAGTCGTTTAGCCATCTTAATTTAGTGTGATTTTACATTACTGTGATAATTATTGTGATTTTACCACCACTTAGCCACAAGTGGTGGTAATTGTGAGCGCCGAGGGAGTGTAAACTTCGTTAAGTTTAGTTCAAATAAAAAGCTTATTTTAACCTTCTTCTGCAGTATCTGTTCTTCAAAGACATAGCGATAATTCGCTACACAGTCTCTTTACGTAACATCTATGGTACTCCGAAAAGAACACGAAGACTCTACTGTATTTTTTAGTACTTCGAGTTTTTAATTTGAATTTTAATGTAATTTAAGTTTTCTACTAAATTTTCCCAGGGTCCTAAGGTTTGGTCTCAATGTTCTAGAGAATTATCTATTAATAACATTTTACAAGATATTTTGCTATTCATTTCGTAAGGGATAATCTAAAATAAAAAATTAATTATTAAATTTAAATTTATAGTCTTGGCATCGATAGCACTTTTACCTTTAAAGTTCATTTATGTTTTTTGCTTATTTACTTTATAAGGTATTTCTCCCGCCTTCTTAGCATGCCTTCGTGATGTAATGGTCAGCACACTCGGCGCGAATTCGAGAGGTCGGAGGTTCGAGTCCCGTCAAGGGCATTGCTCATTTCTTCACGTCTTCTGGCTTTAAAAAAAACTAATGTCTCTACAACTTTAATGAGTAAAAACGTTATTGAGTGCTTTATAATCACAAAATTACAAAGAAATTTTCGAAGTATTGTAATCTGCTTCAAGAAATTCCTTAAAATTGTTCGGTATATGAAATAGGACTTTAAGTATATCTAAACGTTTGTAAAATTTAATTTTTTATAATTACTCTTGCAAAATTTTATTTCTTCGCATTAAATATATAAAATCAGAGAAAATTCTGAACGGCCCACTTGTAGGTATACTTTAAGATATTTCCTTTCTTGCTTTTTATTTCTGTTATTCCTTCATTTGTTCTTAATTTTTAATTTTTTCTTCTTCTTGTCTTCTGATGCTTGCTTAACAGCCTTGAAAATTTTAGTAAGGAAAATTTCTATTGTATCTACGAAATCATTCTTGAAAGTAATGAAGCTTAACTATCCTACGGGATTCTCCTTTGAAAAATATATGTTAAATACAAATGTTATTTGGCTGCCATTCCTAAAAAAAATTTAACCCACCACCATAATCTGTGCATTTTACGTGTATCTGACAACATTATCATTATTGTCTTCGTGACTCTCTTATTGATATAAATCTTGATGCCCATTACGAATATACTTCCCTAAGTTTTATTCAGCTCAACTGGGAAAAAAAGACAGAGAGAGAGATTTTATTTCTTTTATCAAACCGCAGTGTGGATAAAATCACTAAATCGCATTAATTAAGGTCATTTGAATGACACATGATCTTCGAAAACAGGAAAAATCAAACATTTCATCAATATTCATCTTAAAGATCTCTAATTTCAAGATCAAAAGGTTAAGAAAACTTTTGAAAAGGCTGACGCTAAACAAAAATAGAAAACAGAAAAACCCTTAGATTCGAATCTCGTTAAATAATTTCAGTGAATATCGGTTTTAACTGTATTTCTTTGATCAGATGTCCTTTATAAAATATGAGGGCACATGAATTAGGTTCAACCTTTCGATGTCCTTGGATAATATAAGGTTGGAGAGCACTGGCTTCGTGGTCAAATATCCATATCCATGAAACAGGAGAGGATGTTAACTTTCCAAGCTTATTATACAACCTAAGTAACAGAAAAATTTAAAATTTGGCTTCTAACCGAGATATGGAGAAACTGTTATATATTTCTATTGTCTTTCAAACATTTTTAAATTTCATTTTTACTTTAGTGGAAGATTTCCATTAATTGGATTAAAATGATATCTCTTAAACATTTGGTTAAGGAAAACCATTTTAGAGCTATTGTCCACGGAACAATGCCTTTGTAAATGATGCTCAGTGGAAAATGGGCTTGTAATTACAGTACACATCGGCATAATCCAAAGCATTTATACACCCAACCTATTCCCCAACCAAAACGTTATATGCAGCTACGAGTTCCCTTTATTGTCAGCCGTTCTACCGTTCCTGAACATTGGCATCTTCTAATCTACTAACGTCATTTTGAGTATATTATATTAAAGTATTAATACTATTATAGTACTTTATACTATTATAGTACTATAATATAATATACTCAAAATAGTATAGTTAGTACTTTCATCAGTATAGTTTTAAATTAAACTCTCTTTGTACAATTATCACAAATCTTTCTCATGAAATGTTTCCTTTATGGATGAATTTCCAAGGAAAACTTGTACACTGCACTACACCGCTCTAAATTCAAACTCCTAGAACTGTAAAGACAGACAAATGACTTAACATCGCACAGCAATTTCTTCTAAATCATAAAATCAGACGTAGGCTTAAAATAAGCTTATTTATTAATATGTCTCCCGAGGAATATGCAAACCAACACAGTAACATACATTAATCTGCGCTGCTTGCCGGGCAAATAAAAGTAACGTTCCAGTCAAATGAAAATATGAAATACAAAGTAACATACGCTAAGTTTGGCTCCGGCAATTATACATTAATGAAGCAAATGCGGTTAATGAATATAAAGCTCGTAAGCCAATTAAATGCTTGGAAAACATAAACAGAGCAATAGATTAACAAGGCTTCCAAAACCTCTCTCTTAAACGAAAACATTCTGCGTTTATATAGCACATTAACTAATTTGAATCCTGGAGAGAATTCATGAACCTGTAGAGAGGAAAATATATGTAAATAGATAAGAGTATAGTATAAATTAACAGAAAAACCCTACAAACATAAAACCTACCGTCTGCTTAATATTTATATTACACGTGTGAATAACACGAAAATACCTTTTAGTGGGTATATTTTTCAATTACAACCGAAATTAGAATAAAATTATCAGTGTTCCTTTACAAAATTGTTTTGATCCTGAAGAAGGGAATTTACGTCAGCTCGTTTACGAAATTGGTAGATTCTTATTTAAAACCTACAGCAATTTAAGATTTATCTCTCACCATAATTAACAATAAACTTTTTACATAATTCATATCAAGTAAAAGGGTGCAAGAAAACTGGTCTGGTTACCTGCACTGAGTGACCACTATTGCAATTCTTTGCTCAAGAGAATATACGGTTCTCCTTCGCATGCCTTTATGAATTTTTACTGGTACTAGGTACAGATTATATTAGTCTTAGCAATGAAATAAGTGCAAGGAGCTTTTGTCTGCTACTTAAAAATAGGCACTTCAAGTTCATACTGGTTCTGCTCTCGTTTTCTTCATTTCACACCGGGAGATTTTAATAAATTAGAGGAACTTTTTTCCTCAACAGTTTACTGTAGATATGGATATGAAGCATAATTAGGGATAAAATGGCCTTAAAATGGTTATTCAGAAATAACAGACTATAGCATCTATCTGTATACTCACAAAGCCGAATTTTCATAAGCAGTCGCGTATTTGTGTCAAAATATTACCTACCTCATTTTATAATAGAAATACTCTGTGACTGACATTTACATTGAAACCACAAATTATGTTTACAACCCTTTTAATTAGCTTTTTTTTTAACTTTTAGGTGATGTCTTTCTTATCGTACGCTGTAACAAGCTTCTTTTTGTCTTTTATCTGTTACTTGATATTCCAAGTCCCCTACGAAGTTCTGGAAGGGCTCATTTTCAGAAAACAGGGAGAAAACATTTGGCAAGTTGATCCATCTGCTTCTTCTGAACAAACACTGGAAGACGCAGAAAAAGGCAGTGATAATGGCTCAGCAACGGAGGATAATTCCAAGGTTTTGTATAACAGATCTTCTGAAGGACATAAATTTTAATTCTGATATGAAAAGAACTGAACTGAATGTTAAGCCGAATGACAGATTATAACTGAGAGTTAACCATCTTTTATCATAGATTTCCTTTCATTCAGTACAATTTTGAAGAAAAAAAGTATTTTGCCTGTATTCAAATGTATAAAGCATTTAACAGTATCTATGTATAGCAGAAAATTCTTTCAAGAAAATAAAATCTAGTCTTTTGAATTTATGATGTGCTAAATAGTTATGTGATTTACACATTAATACACTTAAAAAATCTTAAAAAACGTACTAATTAATATACACGATACATCAATATTTACCACTTTCCAAACTATATTAAAGCGTCTGCTGGTTTCACGAAATTTAATGATGTGCATTGAGCAAGCATAAGACTTATGGCTGATTAATATTTTTTAATAGTAACAGCAAGAACCGATATCTGATGTTGATTTTTTGTATTTTTACAAACAAAATAAATTTTATGTGCTTACATCATAACAACACGGAGCAAAATAAAGAAAATATTTAAAAAAGTCTTAAAACGCTTAAACTTGTAACGTTTGAGCTGCGTATACTTAATTATTTATCACATTACCTTACTTAACAAACAGAAAGAAAACGCTTTCAAAAGTTCTTAATGTCAACAATTTGAAATGAAACTTTAACAAAACTTTCCTATTTATACTGCTGTGAATAACAAACAGAAGCAAAAATTAAGATACAGCTACGAAAATTCTCCTTGAATGTCTCTGTATCCTGTCATATTCTTTCTTCAGATTTTGGTTGCAATTGTTATAGAAGAGTCTCAAGATAATCCTCTATAACAGTTTTCTCAATTCCTTTTCTATAACCATTTCAGCAGAAATTTATAGTCTAACATTATTTAATTTAAAGGCTGTTTATTGTTCATAATGAAAAGAGTCAGAATAAGTTATTATTTATTTATTTACAGCACACCAGCGGCCAAATGGTAAAGTCGCTGAGCATTGGTAATTTAGTCCAGGTTCGAATCCCTGAGAACGGGCTGGCTGCATGGGCGATTTTGCATGTGTAACGTGAATACGAGCCAGGTTTCTTTAAAAATTTCCTCACGAAGGCATTCATCCTGTTAAGGGAATAGCCTTCGAGTACTCTGTTATAATCAAAATAACAAAAAGTGTTTATTTACAAATGCCTGGCTTTTAGCACTTAAGTCATTAGTTGTCTTATTTCCAAGTACTTTGGAGGGTTGTGACAGAATAGAAACTATTAAGTGCAGAGCATGTGTTTAAAGGACTATTGCGTTCTGTGTGTTCACAAGAGGATTTATGAGGGTGGAGTGATTGATGACAACACTTGACGAAGCATCAAAACACAATTTATTTGTCAGTAAAACACAGGACAGTTCCAAAGACGCGTAACAGGCGTCGAAAAACTACGCCAAACACGATGACAAACAAAATCAACAACACAACCTTCAAGCTATCCGGCTATAACAGTGAAGACAGCTTCACGGCAAAGCACTAAAGTACAGCTCCCGACTCGGTTGATCGTTCTCGAGCTAATCTCTATACTCAAGACTTTACTACTGAAGCCAACATATTCTTCTAATCCGTTTAAAGGCAGGGTATATATAGCTTTTGACCTGCCTTCGAGAACATACTCGGGAAAACCTTTAAGAATTCGTTCTAGAATGTTCTTGCTCGGTCTATTGTATATCGCCAGTTTTGTAGCCAAATGTCGCCAAATGGGCAATTTCGGGCCAAATTTGGCAACTCTCCCTTTTCTTGACACTTTCTGGTAACCTTAAGTTTATTTTGCGGGGAAACTATCTTATCTCAGCTGGGCACTTTGGAAAACTGCCCCCTCCCAAAGACTCAGTGCAGACTCCGGGCAGTGCAATCCTTGGTCAGAAGTCAAATTCGATACAAACGAATTGTTGCATTCTATGGGTTCGTGGATTTGAAGCGACTAATGGCAACACTTAATGAAGAATCAAAACACAATTTTTTCGCCAGTACAGGAGAGTTCCGAAGACACGTTTGCAGTCATCGAAAAATTACGACAAATGCGCTGAAACAATCAGCAACACAGCCTTCAGGATACAACGGTGAAGACAGCTTCTCGGCAAAGCACTGAAGTACAGCCTCGACTGTCGCTCTCAAGCTAATTTCTGAACTAAAAAACAAAACTGCTGAACTCTACATACTCTCAAGACAAACTTCTCCGCGTACAGCTTTTGACCTGCCTTTGAGAATATTTTCGGGAAAACCGGTAAGAATTCGTTCTAAAATGTTCTCACTCCCTGTATGGTACATCGCGAATTTTGTCACGGCAGCTGGACTTTGTTTGTAGGTTGTCCAGAGTCACAAATGAAACAGATTGGAGAATCCCTGCGTGTAATGTAAAAGAGATAGGCAATGAAGCAATCATATTCAGTCAAATCACGGGAATGATGCCACATCGGCAGCACGAGGAAAATTACGGCTATTATACCCCTTAGCCAGGAGATATTTTCAGTGCCTTTTCACTAGTTTTTAGGCATAAATTTGAATTTCTAATCTTGATAATTCCATATTTATCAATTAATAAAATTTAAGGCTTTCCGGAAAAAGTTTTCTATTTTTATGAGGAAATCTAGAGTCTCATTTCCATGTACTCCAAAACGTACTGCCACCCACTCTAGTACCATTGAGTCGAAAGTATTGTAACATCTCTCCTGGGTTTCAAAGCTCATTCGCAATAAAAATAAGGTCTTAAATGTATTCTAGGAGGTGAATTATCATCACTAGAATTTCTAAAACTAAACAACCAATCACAGAAGTAAAATCACTTCAAATTAATACTACCTCACAATTTCTGAACGATTAAATTAAAATATACAAACAGAAAGTACCAACCATTTGAACCTGGCATAAAATTCAGGATTCCTTAGTGATTGCTATAAATTCAGCAATTCGATCTAACTCTATTAGAAGCTATAAGCTTCGTCTAGGTCGCGACAGAAAGTCAAGCTTTCATCTTGTTAAATCGGAATATCCTTATTCTACAATCTCCAATTTGAGACTAACGTGGACGTAGCCGATAAAACAAATTTTTCTCATCAAGGAAGATGTGGCTAGCAGTCCAAAACTATCAAACACAATTATTCGTAATTCCGGTGACTTTATACGAAAACTACTTGCCATTACAATATATATAAATTCTGGGATGAACGAAACTCATGGCGAAAAGAGGCAAAAATAAATTAAATAACATTTTGTTAGCAAAACTTAGATATGTACACTACTGGTCACCCAATTGCAACAACAAGGAAGACAAGAGATACCACAATAAAATTTATTTACTAAATAACATGTTGACCAAATATCAAATGATTAAATTTATAGACAGATTTATAGATAGATGATTAAATTTAAAAACACTTCACAGAAATGTGGTTTCTTCCAAAATCATTAGCCAGAGTAGCCACCATTGTTGAAAATCACCGCTACCACACGCCTCGGCATTGATTCAAAGAGACTTTGGATGTGTTCTTGGGGTACAGCAGACCAAGCAGTTTCCACACGTTCTCAAAGTTGATCTGGTGTTTCAGCTTGGGATGTAATCTGGGTCAATCGTGCAGCAACCATGGACCACATGTTTTCTATCGGCGAAAGATCCGGAGAATGGGCCGGCCAGGGAAGCAATTGAATCCGGCGACTGACGAAGAACCCTTGAACAATGCGTGCCACGTGTGGTCGCACATTATGCTGTTGAAATATGTCTGTGGGCAAGCCCTGAAGGTAAGGAAGGACAACTGGCTAACACCTCGGAGATGTAGCGCTGACTGTTTAAAGTACAGGCAATGCGTACTAGAGGAGTGCGAGAGTGATATCCAATACCGCCCCATACCATAATACCCGGTGCAGGACCAGTGTGGCGGTGCATAACGCAGCTGTTCAGCATCCTCTCTCCCTGTTGTCTCCAGACTCGAATCCGACTATCGTAATGTTGCAGACAAAAGCGTGACTCATCAGTAAAGACAGTTTCATTCCAGTCTGCCGTCCACATCCTTCTATCATCGCACCATTTGCGGCGGAGACGTCTGTGGTTCTGCGTAAAGGGTAGAAGAAGCAATGGACGTCATGCTGACAAACCAATCTGCTGTAAACGGCGTCGAATGGACGCGCAGACATTTGATGATGCGCTACAGACTGAATGTGCTGTGCTATGGTTCGTGATGTGACTGAGCGATTCGTCACTGTCATGCGCACAATGTTCCTGTCATCACGTGAAGTAGTGCACTGAGGTGGATGCGATCGAACGCGTCGGTCCGTCGTACCCTCCTGCATCCAACGGTCACATATCCGCATTACAGTTGTTTGGTTTCGTCCAACCCGACTACCGATTTCCCTAAAAGATAATCTACACTCTCGGTAGGCCACTATCCTTCCTCTGTCGAACTCGGATACTTGATCAAACGATGATCGCTGTTTACTAAGAGGCATAATTGATCGTTTTTTTATAAAACCACAAGAAAAACACAATTGCCGAACTTGAAACCGTCGAAAACTCCAAACCTTAAATAGCGCTTTGAAGTGGCGCCACAGACGCGCGTGATGTGCGTCTGAGCTAAAATTCTAATCATTTGCATATTTCACCTCCGCTAATGCATGTTGTAAATTTCACGTTATTTGCATGCTTCCTTCAGGGTGTTGTTGCATTTACGGTGGCCGGCAGTGTATAATACAGCGCTAGAGAAGCCCATAACTCTTACAAAACCATTATTAGACATTATGAGCAGCTGTATTTAAAGTAAAGAAAATAAATGAAATCTCCGACAAAAGTAAAATTTCATTTAGGCTACTTTGTCTAACATATTTCTTTACATTACACATGTTTTCAACTTGCTGTTAACCTTTCAAAATAAGCACATTTCTCTCTTAATTTTTAACGCGATTCGTTCGAACAAGTTTTTGTTTTAACACTTGCTTTTGTTATTTTACTTTGATACGCAAAAAAATTAGAAAAAAGAAATTACGCTAGAAACATTATACATGGAATGCATTAGAAATGATTATATTTGAAACTTTTTCAAATAAGCCTAAGAATTTGAAACTTTGCCAGCAGCAAGACTTTGGGCATTGCTTGAAGGAATATATAGGCGATCAAGCTTTCTGTTGCTTACCAATGGAATAATGGTTTGAAATAATGAAGTTCAAAACAGAAAGCTCTATTGTTCAAAATGCGTAAGGAATTTTTTTAGCAAAACACCCGCGATATTAACGTGCACCATGAGAAATAAATTTGAAACTATGATCAGTTAAAGTTTTAAATATTTTCATGGTCCACGTCGAAATCACAAGCTTTGTTGTCAAATATTAAATTCTATGACCTTTCAGCTTAGGTCCGCTTTGTTAAAAAATAACCATTTCAAAGTAGTTTTAAGTTGTACTTTCTTTCCTTTTCATGCATCTTTCGGATTATGAGTGATATCAAACATTTATTCCCATTCTGAGTCTTATACGAAGAGAAATGATTGCCTGTTATTCAGTGGCAGTATGCTAGTAATTCATATTTTTACTTCCTTATACGAAGTAAAGGAAGTATGGTAATCAGGAAAGATTTCGGATACTGTATTTCAACGAAAGTATACATTTTGCCCGCTATCGAATGAAATTTATCGATGTTTTTGCTTTAAATCTGTACGTAAGGACAGAGTATTGAACTCTTTTTCCCCAAACGAATTATAAAACTAATTTTAAATGGATTCAGAAGAAATTTTTTTCGTGGCGTCTGTAGGTACGTTCGTATGTATGTATCTCGCATAACTCAAAAACAAGTAGTCTCAGAGCGGTGAAATTTTGTATATTGGATGCTATAATACGCAGTTGTTATAGCATCCAATATACAAAATATGTAATGCAAAATACCTCCCTTTTTGGTTAAATATAATATAAGAACATACAAAATACCTCCCTTTTTGGTTGCAATCGGCAGCACCTAAAGTATATATATATATATATATATGTGTGTGTGTGTGAAATAATAAAAACAAATTGAGAAGTAAATGACGAGCAGGAATTTTGATGTAGAATGCTGAAATGCCGACAAAAAATTTGGCAGTCGAGGCAGATTAAATCATCATTTTGGCCCATTATTTGTGCCTCTTTCATGAGGTTTCCATTTCTGATAACTTTGCAACAAGAAGAAAGCAGGCCAAAGAGCAGCGAGCAAGTGTATTTATTACGTTCAGGATGAAATCTTAATTCAGACTGAATTAGTTTTGGTTCTCAAAGCATTTTGATTGGATAGTTAATATTGCTATAAAATTACTATTGGCTGTTCGAGTTTTAGTTCCATTTACATCGCCAAAATTATGTAAGAGTCATATGACATGGATTAATCTAGAATTGACGCAGTGCATAGAGAGGTTACTATTTTTAGAATTCAGAAGGGAAATTTACGTTGCTAATTTAATCTTTTATATATTCGTTATTTTTCTTACACACACTCACACACACACACACACACATATATATATATATACCCGCTCTGTTATCTAGCTCAGTGAGCTTAGTTTTTTTATTCTTATATGTTGGTAAATTATGCATTTTTTGCTTTAAAATGATTGAATTATGTTGCTATTTTCTTTCGGTTAAGTTTTTTATGCCTTTAGTTAGTCTGTATGCAATAGTTGTAGAATTCTAATTTTTTTACTATAACGGCCATACTTGTATACGTTTGAAACTTAACAGAATAGTGAATGAAGTCTTTCTGCAACTTCAAAGTCTTTTTGCCGAGTGGGATCAAAAGAAAACTTAGTTTTGTGAATCGAAAAATCTGCCTTCTTTCCTGCTGGCTGAAATGCCCGTTTTTGCGTAGAAACTGTAATTTTAGTTGTAAAAGTTGTTTTTTTAATTGTTTTTACTTTGTATTTGGTGTATTTGTAACTTTGTATTTGTATTTGGGGTTTTATGTTTCACTATATCTTTCAAATTTTAATGAAAATATTTTGAGTTTCTATGTATATTTGCCTTGCTGCTAAATGAGTACTAAATTAACTTAATGATAAATATATCCCTAATGAAATTCGAGGAAATAAGTTTTAATGAAATGCAGGAAAATATGCCTATAATTTAACATTCCGTACAAGGAAGTCATATGGTGTATACATCAGATATTTTACTCAGTTTTGCAGAGTTCTGTTTCACTGCACAACATATCTCTTACATATTAATCAGTAGCCTAGTATTTTGTAAAATTTCTGCATGAAGACATCATTAAAAATGTTCCTACTTTCCGAGAGAATGGATTTTGAATAATAATTTGTGCTAAGAATTTTTCGCATTTAGATTTTGACCAATAATGATGAAACATATCATTATTTGAAAATAATAGTGAGATTCAGTTTCAGTTCCAGATGCAATGTTATTTTATGTAGTCAAAATCAGTTAAACAAGCTAAATTTCTTTCTCTACTCTTCAGGTTATATTAACAAGATTCTAAACTTATACGCAGCAATTAGTGCCCATTCAGACGATCCAATATTCATATCGGTATCCGACGTTTGTTGAGATTGCGCTTCCTTCTCTATGATTTGGACACCTCATGGCTCCATTGTACGGCCTATTTAATTATATACATTTTTTGCTGCACTTCCTTTAAATTTATTTCCGCGAATTATTCTAACTTAATTAACCAATCCCTCAAGACAAGTGAAAAATGATATCAAAAACTGCAAATTTTGAAATTAAATATCCCGGCCAATATTTGTCACACGGAAGTCAAACTTCTCATAATTTCATTGTTTTCATAACGAGCATAACATTTTCCGGTACAAAACTATATGAACCGTGAGACTATATTAAAAGTTAGATCTCGTTATTTATCGAAAATCATTTTTTTTTTAATTTGACATTGTCCAAACATGAATACTTTCGTCATTTAAAATACTTCTCTAATGGGAAGTATATAACTACGAGCAACCATTGAGAAAATAAAAGGCGGATAAGTCCTTCTAAGCCAGGTAAGGAGGTTATCTATACATTTGATACTGCAGATTATAATAAAAAAGGGGCTGAATAACTAGATGTTATAGCAGTACCACATATAAAATTTCAATGTACTGTTACGTACGTCGTTTTTGAGTTACGTGAGATACATACATACACACGAACGTACATGCAGACGTAACGAAGCAAATCTCTTTTGAATCCCCTTTAATTCCATTTTATAATCCGTTTGGAGAAAACAATCCTTTATTCTGACCATACGCACAGATGTCATGCAAAAAAAAATTTTTCAAATAAATTCAGGAACGGGAAAATGGATATTTCTGTTTAAATATGATACTCGAATTTTGTTTTTGCGATTATAATACTTCCTTTACTTCGCACAAGGAAGTAAAAATGGTTCCTGTCGTAATAAAGCAATAATTTTATTTGGATGTGCATCAAGACGATATGGAATTCTAGAGGGAAATTGAGAGCGGCAGATTTTGTAATCCAGGCTCTAAGACTAGCATATCAAGCTCGCGGCGCATACGGCTCTTGGTTCACGCAGAGAAAGCAACAAAAATATTTATTATAATATATTAATAAACTCTGAAATTCCACCAAATATCAAAAACGCATATAAAATATTGGGTGCTAAAAAGGAGCTTTGAGATGGTCCTTTAACACTAATATTTCATCAACCGGCCTTGCGAATGTGCTAGCCCGTTAACACGTGGAATTTATAGAAATTGAATGTTACTTTGAAAAATAATTCAGCGAAGCGAATGTCGCTGACTTTTACAAATATTTCCCTGCACAGTTTCTAGATAGCTTCAAATTTGCGTTGAGTATTATTTCCGTGTTCGGTAGTACAAATCAGTGAGAACAAGTTTTCTCACTTATGAAAAGGAACAAATTTCCGACGAGATTTAAATTAAAGACAAACATCTAACCTCTATTTTGAAAATCACGATTTTACCAGAGGGCGAGCGGTAAAGTCATTAAACACTAGTGGGTAGACCTGTGTTCAGTTCCAAAGAAAGTGGTTGGCTGCATAAGTATTTTCGTGGTTTTTCCATGTAGAACGTGGATATGAGCTAGTAGAACAGTAGAAGCCATGTAGAACGTACATATCTGATACGTTTGTCTGATTGATAGATATGTTTGTCTTATCATTAAGGATGAAAATATGCAAGTGTCGACAGAATCTTGTAACGGGATATCCATAGCAATTATGCCCCGTTAATGCTGGAAATTCGAAGAGGCAGGATCATATTGCCTTCTATTACAAATGAAAGGAAAGGTATCATATCATTAGTGTCAAAAACACACCGCAATAAAAAGGAATGCAGTCATTCATCACAGCTCATATAGGAAGGCAAGTCAGAAATTATTTTCATACTTACAGATTATTTCAATGTTTGAAATTAAAAATAAAATAACGGCAAGCATAAAATGCTATATGAAACTGAACATATACTGAAAAATTTTGAATTAAAATAAACGCTAACCTAAATCTTTAGATAAGCATTTAGACTGCATTAAATAATCATTTAACTAAATCCACTGAGCAAGAATAACTTAAATGTGATGAATGGATATAACTTCAAATTTAGACCTAAATCCGAATTACTGGATACATAAAAACATTCTTGAGTTACCACTAGCAGCTTTTCTCATTTAAAACTTTCTTTGATTTTGATTTATATCTCTTCAACGTTTTGAAACTTTCTGGTTGTCAGTTGTGTTTTTCTATTAATATCGTAACTGTCTTTTCTACAGAAAAATTTTATTTTCATGAATAAAGTACTCTTTTTACCTTTTTTAATTGATGCACAATTTTGTAATTAAGTCAAAGAATCAAATAAAAACAATTTTTGACGTCCTTAATCATTTCGAGAAAAGTTCTAAAATCTTTTACGAGAAAAAAGAAGGAAAAAATATGACCTTTCTCGTGAAGATCAGCATGTATTCCTTTATCTATTTCATAGATGACGGTGAAGTTTATGGCTACATCAACGAAACAGAATAAAGTAAGTGTGCGAATACTCAATCTCTTTCTTAATAGCGAATAATAATACTCTAAAACATTATGCACGTTGAGCTCAGATGAATGAACTAAAAGCGCATGTTTAAGTCCTTCATTCCACCATTGACCACGATAATAATTCTAAGTGAACATTTCACGGATAAAAGGAAGCACATAAATCTTCATTACTATTACCATTGTTAAAAGTCAGTATATTTAAGATGACAGTGTAATTTCTAGATAATCAAAACTGTAAAACATCAAACTTTGAAACGTAAAGAAACGTTCGCATGGGTAATACCGGATGGATAATGGCCATCCGTTACTTTTCATGATATCAGACGATGTATTCGTAAGAGCAAACAATTGCAAATAAGATCAAAAAAAGTATCTGACAGCAGAGGCAAAATTCCAAGGACGAATATAATGATATTTTATAAATCTGTAATCTTAAACAATTGGAAAATATTGTCATCTAGAGGAATAAGTAAATTCTATATGTTTATTCTGTAGTTTTGTCTCTTGAAGAAGATGAAATATTCTAAAGTTTCCTGGATGGAATATCGACATGTTTAATAGTTTTTGAAGTTCTTTGTATTTTCACAAACGTCGAATGCTAGGAAAGGTTTTTTCATTTTCCATCCATTTGATAAAAGTGATAGACAAATGTGAAGAAAGTAGCTTTCACAAACTTTCTTTGTCATTTATGCTCAAAACACAGTAACTCGAAGGGCCCTATTTGAAAGCTTTAAACTGATATTGTTCTTGTATTCGTACCGTATTGTAAAAATATTAGACTAAGCTCAAGGCATTAAATAACTGGATAAGCAATTTTTGATATTCGCAACGTTCGTACATGTAACTTCAATTTAAGAACTCAAAAATGAAGAAATTTAATTCCGAATTACATAATAAATGCGAAAATAACATTCAAATTAATTGACAAAAGAGGCTTAAGGAATGAAATACAAAAACTGAATTGTGAATCCAAGAGGAAAGGCGAAAAAGTAAAATAAAATTTTCATTAATATTTCTTTTTTTTGAAATGAATACATTTTTAATATTTTTTCTAGTTCTTTTATCAGTCAAATATGTATACGCTAGATATGACTGTTACAGAACTGCTGCAGAAACTCAAGAAAAGTGAACATTATGGACCTTTGAAAGAAGACTTTGTGTAGCTTCCTAGATTTTCTTAATATAATTTGATTAGAACTGCTACAGTTTATATATTTGAAACAATTTATTGATAATAAACTTCAAAACATTATTTAATGCGCTGCAAAGAAATCCAGAATCATGCTTTTCCAGAATCACCTTCCCCAAATGTGGATTAACATCTGCGTGTTCATTTCTTTCTATTAATCTCATTTCCATAATATCATATTAATGCATTTATTAATAGAAGCTTAAGATCATAAACAAAGTATGTTTGTATTAAGAAATATTATTCACAATATTTTATGTTATTTTGGCACTTTCGTCACCTTTAAGGATACATCTCATTACATAACGGCAAAAAAAAGAGTCAGAAAATTATTACAACTGGATTACTACTTTAAAAGTATAGTAAGATCTTTATTTCATTTTATACTATACTAATATCAAAAACAGAAATTTTCATAAAATTTAATTCAGATTGTACACTGTTTACAACAAACAATCTCTAGTGATTTCACTCTAGAATAACAATGCTCGAGAACGTGACACTCAAGAGCAACAACGAAAAGTCTCGAGTGATTTCTAGAAGAATATGTTTGATAAATGACGCTTTATCACAGACTATAAGAGTAGTTTTTTACTTTTCTGGCACTGACTCTCTTTCCTCGATATTTCTCTGAATGTTTTGGCATTTAAAGTTACATAAAGAAACAGATTTTTTCTCTTCGCTGCCCGATGGGAAGAAGGGAATGTCGTTGGTATTAAACAGAATTATGCTATATTAGAGAAATTTTAATCTACTCAAATATTACATCGAGAAGTATATCTTTTTCGTATATAACAGATATTAAACAATGTAAACTTTTTATACATAGAAACTCTTATATTTAAAGACTTTACATTCTGGAAATCCTAAAAAATACAGTGGATAACATACAGTGCTCTGCTCTAAAAATATGCAGCGCTCCGCTGATACAATACTTGCTGAAATTTAAATCTAAAGAATTCTCAGAGATCTTTCATTTAATTTCTAACAATGTGAAACATAAAACTCATCGTATGACATGATGGATTTCGTTTCCTAAGAGGCTCATATTTATTCCCAACAATGAAGCATTAATGCTTTAAAAGTTTAAGAAATATTTTGAGGTTAATGTATGCTTCAGTTACCTTTTGGAACTCTGATCAATCAGCATAATTTCAAGGTTGAACGTGTGAATTCCATACATAGCGGGAATTACCTCTAGAAGATTCTTCTTATTATAAATTAATAAACAGTTACGGTTCTTTTACGATAGGTGCAATCTCGTTTAACTCAAGGAAATTTGCTATATTAGACGACGAAAGCAAAGCAAAATTGTATAAAAATCCGTCATACATCAGCTTCAAGCGTAAGTTACTAAGAATTGAGGAAATAACCTTGTTTTCTTTCAGCGTGCAAAGCATTAGAAGCCGGAAGAGCATTTTAAGCTTTCCACACCGTTATCTTCTTCGCTTCGGCAGGAAAAAAAATTAGCGATTCACATTAGCCGGAGAAGCCCGCAAAAGCGCGTTTAACCTTCCTCATTAATTATGCATTTGTGGGTGCATACTTATTATGGCTTGATGGAAAGTGAGAGCATTAAGGAAAAAAAATAGGCTCAAGGAGAACAGTTTGCGGAAGGATATTTTAATAAGCGAAAGGTAATGCAAGGTTTTGTTTTTCATTAAATGGATAAAGCATTAAATTTATTAAGATAAGATTTCTGGTGTTTATTTACTTAAGAGAAACAGCAGTAGATATGAATTAATATATATTTTTGTTTTCTTCAGTCATCAAATAATCTGGAATAGGATATATTCAAGAAGCTGATTAATACAGAAATTAATTTTTAAAAATATCTCCTAATATTACATTTCCATTAAAATTATTAAAATACCTTTACGTTACAAATACCTTTTAGTTCATTCGTCAGAAATGGAAAAATTCATTAGTCATTTCATAGTCCTATCACCGAAAACATTGCCCAGAATGCATCGCAGAGGGGCGAGAAATTTTCACCTGCACGGGAAAAAAGAAGGCAATTACGTATGTCTTCGCCAGTAGTCGTCTACGGGTCTTACTACATGACAGGCGGCTCCACTAAGCAGCAAACTGATCCGGTAGGCTATTTCAAAATGTGAACAATCATAAATGTTCTGCCTTACTACAAAACATAAATAGCGTTCAAATGAATCACTTGAGAAAGTTAAATAAGATAGAAAGTACTAAAGGCAAACTTATTTTTAAATAAACAAAAACATGGCGAAATAATTTTAAAATACGAACTACAATCTAAGCTATAATCTTTTATTATAAAATAGAAGGTCGAGAGAAATAAGCATGTAAATGTGCACCAACTTACAGTGGAAGTTAAATTTTTGAGTATAAATATACTACAATCCAGAAGTTTTTTGGAAAACTGGACTATAAAAAAATAAATAAAAAGAAAAAAAGGTTTAGGAGCTGTAATATTTAATAGACAAAAGATAAGAACAGGGAACTTTGCTCAGTTTGAGAAGCAAAATTATTAATTGCATTTTTCGCTATTTGTTCACTTTTTTACTTAGAGGATAATACGTATTTTTAAAGACAATGAATAAAAGTATAGACGGAGCTCTTAATAAATATGGCTATAAAAATAATCTTAATATCGGATTTCATGACCCTTGTCAATGAACTTCCACGTGTGCCCCCTTCGTCGCACGGAGAATATCAAGTCGATATTCAATTTCACGCCAGGTGCCGGCAAACATGTCGGCATCTACAGAGGCTATTGCGGTTGTAATACTGGCTTTTAGGCCATCAACGTTCTACACTCTCCTCCTGCAAACGTTGTCCTTTACAAATCCCCCCCAAAAAGGAAAAAGGTCCATCGGCGTTATATCAGGTGATCTGGGTGTCCAAGGAATTGGACCTCCTCGCCCAATCCATCTTCCTGTAAAATGGTAATTTAAAGAACTACGAACGATGGTACCCCAATGAGGTGGTGCACCATCTTGTTGCAAAAAGACATGTGGCTGAAGCTCTTCTAGTTGTGGAAATACGAAGTTTTCCAGCATGTCTAAGTATATGACTGATGAGACCGTCTTTTCTGTAAAAAAGAAAGGCCCAATGACTCGGTCGTGCATTATTCCACACCACACATTAACCTTTGGGAATCTCTTTGTGCCTCACGGTATTCATGGGCGTTTTCAGATCCCCATATGCGCACATTATGGAGATTAACAATGCCAGAAAGATGAAAGGATGCTTTCGGAGAACATTACAGAAAAGTACAGATATTTAGACTGGAAAATGAAATTATCTTAAATTAACCACACGCGCAGACGATATTTACAAAAGTAAAGATATTCAAACCTGAAAAGGAAAATATATAAGTTATTCCATCAATAAATGTATATGCTTCTAAGTTGAAAATTCTAAAAATGCTTTCTCTCATTAAAATCTCTACATTGGTTTCTAAGGAAACACATGATAACAAAGCATCAGTATAATGTATTTCTAGAGGTATACTAGAGGTATCCAAGTACTCAGTTTAAACTTTACACTTAAACTCTTTGAAATGCCTGGCAAAATGTCAAGATACACTTGAAAAGGATTATTTACACATAATTGTCAGTCATCAGCACATTTAAAATTATATCTCAGTTCATAATATTCTAACACCATCTATTTAAATCCACATGAACATTCCAGGTTCAAGAAATAAATTACATTCAAACTCAATTATTTCTTTGGCATCAACTATGTACAGCAAAAATCAACAATTTACCAGCGAGGTTGGTAATTCTGAAGAACCTGTCTGCCATTCCTGTGAATGAAGGTGACATCGTAGACTACGAATAAAATAAGCATAAACGAGAATTTTCATTTTATACATATTTATGAATTCTGTATTTTCATGATCAGTTTTGAAAGCTGACCAGACTACCTACAATATTCTCTTAAAAGATAAATAACACATATTTCAAACAGCTATAGAAACATATTCATCTATTGATAACTGATCACTGAAAGATTTAGCTATTTAATTCATTAATAAAAATACTTATATAATCATTTAGCAGGGATTCATAAGAAACACTAATTTCACCCAGCTATTATGAATTTAATTTACTTTTAAATGTTATTGGTCAGCCTTCCTATTATGCAATTCCTCCAAATACAACTATCATTCTCAGCATCTTACGACACTCTCCGACTATACCTTCTCAAGAAAACTGCTGAATCGCACACGAGATCCCCATGAAATTTTGGTTCAAATGGCGCTAAGTTAACGGAAACCTGCTGTTACTTTTGGGTGACTTGGAGGTGAAGGCATCATAGCACACAACAAAGGAAAAATGAGAGGATTTCTACGATTTTACATCTCTTAGATCCAGGACCTTCAATAATTATGACAACAAAAAAGGAAGCCACGATCTGTTACCAAAATATTCCGATGAATTTCAGCAAGGGGATGACGGATCACAGCAAGAGTAACGATGATTGAATCTACTGAATTTTCTAAGGTCTACCTCTTATAAAAATGGGAATCCAATGGTTGTCGGCGGGGCAAGCCCAAAAGAAGGCGAACATCTCAAACTCCTTTTTTTTCAAAATTAACACCAAATCCAACTCCTTCAACATAAACAACTTTCGAAAATATCTCCGGATACGTGCCTCTTTTCCGTTTTAAAATTATTGCTCAGATGAAAACAATTAATAATTACAAACAAATGGACTAACTTTGAAAATTTTCCCTTAGCCTACCTAGAAAACTGCGGTCAATAATGGCTCATCTTTCAACAATAAAACCTGTCCATGAGTCCGTTAACTCTGAATAAGAATGAATTCGACCCTCTTGTTATGTCCGAACAGGAGTCGTCTCGTGTATTTAATTGCAAGCTTTGAAAATCCCACTGCATTTCTGTTCGAAAGAAGCAATTTATTTACACAAAAGCTAGAACTTTCGTCTTTTTCAGGCAAAATACAAGAGCGAAGAAAAAGTTTCAAAACTGTTCTTTTCACACCCGTCTACCCTAAAAACGCATCCACAGACTTAATTGACCATCGTAAATTATTCTCTCGAGTTCTCAAATGGAATGAGGGAATAATTCCGGGTCGGACACAAATGGCAATTAAATTACTGGATCCTAAGGAACAAAACGGTTAAGGCTTTTTTAGGAACGAATAAATGCATCCTTTAATGTAACACCCCCTTTTACTTACTCCTTCTTACGGTCACCCCTTACTAATTCGTGAGAATTCTAAGAAAATTGCAGCATAAAACAGCTAAGCTTTTAATTTATAAAACTATTTTGCTACACTAACCTAAGTAACTGCTTTGAAATCTTATTTTATTTGCATTAAATATTTTGGCACAACACATTCCACAGTTTGTAGGTAAACTGTGTCTACCATTTAACAGTCTTACAGTTTTGGCTTCCAAAGGGCCATCTTTACCCACTCCTTTCAGTCTTAGAAAATCAGGTATAAGGTTTCTAAGATATCATTTACAGTATTTTAGCTTTAAATTTTCAACATGAATTTTTTTCTACATAAGAAAGCATTTACGCAAGGAAAAGTTGTGCTATTTCCCATACTTTGAGCTTAAGTAAATAATGTTTTTAATTATCATGTGTGGTTTCATGCACATAATACATTTTCCTTGAACGTGCTTTATTATCAATTCTATAAACTGCAGATGAGGCCTTTCATGCTTCTTTATCAAAGCTGTATCAGCACACAGATGCCAACCTTGAAATATGAAACACCGGGGATTCTACCTAGGAATAACAACATATGTGATTTAAATATGGTTTTCTATTTATTATAGAGTAATATTCCAAAGCTAATCTTTCTATTACCTGATATCTTTCCGTAATTAGCGTAAAATTTATCTATTACAAAAAAATGAAAACTTTTCCTTACAAGAACGGTGAACACAAACAATTAAATTTGTCCTTAAAACCTTTCACGACAACAGTTGCAATCACTCATCAAAAAGTGAAAGGGCTCAGAGAAATAATAACTAGGGATGCATGCTAATGAATGATTCTTGGCAATCAAGACTACGATTACCCGTTTTTGATTAATGGTGTCCATGTGTGCACAAAAAAAAACACTACTACGCAAATGGCAGAGTTCAAAATTGTCATTAATATTCCTTTTTTAAAACACTCATGTGCGGTAGAGTGCCTTGAATTTTTTTTATTATTATTATAACTGTTGAAAGAAACATGTGCTTTTGTTTTATTTAGTTTATTAAAATAGATCGAGCAGTAAAAAGGGACTAATAAAAGAGATGAATTATTTATTACTGCCAAATACACAAAGTTTCTTTTTATTATGGAATGCTTTGTGCAGGGTTTCTCAAGACAAGCTTTTTTTAAATAACAAAAACACTTAATTTTGAAGGAAAATAATGGCAGATCAAATATTATCATTTTCTATTCGTTACACTAAGGCCTTGAAAGATGGATAAATAATTTATAGTGTGCTTTACTCCTGAAAGAATGTAATACACTTTTTAATGCAGCTATATTGAGCTAATAATCTAAATAGATACAATGTACGCTTTAGTACAATAATATTCAGTACATAAACTAAGTAAATGGAATATGTTTTTAAATATCACCTGAGAGTTAGCTTCAAAAGTTAGTCCAGAGTAACGCTTAACCCTCACAACTAACTTTTAAGCTTATTTAACTAATACTCTATGTATACCGAATTTTAATTTTAGTATAATACCGTCTTTTTCTGAAAATAAGACATCCTCCGAAAATAAGCCCTATCGTGATTTTCGGAACTTTTTGTAAAATAAGACATCCTCCGAAAATAAGCCCTATCGTGATTTTCGGAACTTTTTGTTAAATAAGACATCCCCCGAAAATAATCCCTAGTTAAAATAATGTGACAAAAAGAATTCATTAAAAAGGCTTTTGATTTATCAAGTACTAATATGTTTAGCTTTCCTAATACTCGTATTTCAGAGAAATGTTTGAAACAAAATATTCCGGGAAATTAATTGTTTACCTCTACAGTTCGTTTCAAATTAATTCTTGGAATTTATCTGAAAAATACAACATAAGGCAGCAGTCTACATTGAGCGACAGTGCAGGTATACAACGTTCATTCATTTCAGTCTTGTAAGTCTGATTATTTCCTCATACGTAATTTTATTTTAAAATAAAATGAATAATTTTTAACCCCAGTTAAAATGAGTACAAAACAAAAGAGCTATTCCGTAGAGTACAGAAAGGGAATCGTGGAAATACTCCAGGAGTGTAAATCTTGTAGCGTTCTGTAAAGAGAAGATGCTCGATCTCCGTATGGTTCGTAAATGGCGTGCAGACTACGATTAACTGTGTCAATTGGTGGAGCAAGGAAATGAGAAAAAACGCAGAGTTGAATCAAGTCGGCAGCCGTTATTTTCTGAGTTGGAAGATTGCATCTGGGAATGGATTGCAGGCAGGAGAGCAATGGCTTTCGTTGTGCGCAGGGCTGATATTCAAAAATTTGCCCTTGAAACAGCAATTGAATTTGATATATCCACAGAAGAATTTAAAGCATCGTCACACTGGTTGGACAACTTCCTTAAACGATATGAACTGTCTCTAAGGAGATCAACAACATTGTTTAAGCTGGAAGACAATGAAGTTGTTAAGCGTGCACTTGCGTTTAAGCTTTTTGTTGATGGCATCGATTTTTCGAAATACCCACTCTCCAACATGATTGCTATGGATGAGACCGCGGTATTCCTAGGCCAAGGAGCTCAAACGACAGTTCACCACAAGGCTTCTTCGTCAATTTACGTTCCTTCTACCGGTTACGATAGTGCACGTGTTACCTGTATTTTGGCGATTCGTCTAGATGGCAAGAAAGTATCGCCATTTTTAATCACTAAAGGTAAAAAAGACCAGATTCAACGTGTTTCAGGAATTTATGTCATTGAAAGTGAAAAAGCCTGGTGCACCCAAGCAGTTATAAGAAAGTGGGTTGATTTTATGCTGCCACCACTGTTGAGGGGTCAGAATAGAGGTTTACTAGTTTGGGATTCAGCCAGTACTCACCGCGCTAAAGACATGAAAAACTTTCTTGCTGAGAGGAAGATTGATCAAATAATGATTCCGGCAGGAATGACTGGTTACCTCCAGACACTTGACATTGCAATAAACAAGCCATTCAAGGATCATTTGCGGATGGAAATCGATGAATATATTGAAAACAGAATGGTGAGAAATCATCGAGGTAATTTTGTAAAACCAGGCTTACAAGAAGTCGTGAATTGAATAAAAAATTCATGGGACAAAATAACTGATAGTGATGTTTCCAATGCACTACGAACAGGCCATTTAGACAAGAAGTATTCATTTAACGATAGCTATATCGCAAGACATGAGAGATTCGGACCAATGATTCAACAGGAAATGGATTTGGAAGAAAATCAGAATATAATTCAGAATTTTATTTATGACGATGTTCCAGAAGAAGATGACATGACTGTAATTGAATAAATTTAAATTTCTGTATTCTGTGTAAAATAAATATTAAATAAAAATATATAAATATACTTTTATTTTTGCCCTCCCCCGAAAATAAGCCCTAGCGCGTATTTTGGACCAAAAAAGAAAGTAAGAGTGTCTTATTTTCGGAAAAAGACGGTAATAATATTCAGTAAAGTACTAAAAATGGAATATACATTTAAAAACGTGCTTATCAAGCTAATATATTACATAAAGTTTAATACATTCTCTGCTTTCTAATCTTATACATACATAATGTATACTTCAGAACAGGAAAAAAACCTCGAAAATTTTTGAAATTCTAGGTAACATACACAGCAGTTGCAACATTTATTAAAGCCTTTTACGGATAAACATAATTTTTCGTTAAATAAAAGTTAAAGTGATACGCAAAATTCTAAGCTATCACATCTTTTTACAATAATATCAGATTTTTCATATCATTCTACATAAATTTAGTCTTATTTTCCCCATTTAATGCGACATTGTTGCAAATACAGTCAGTTGAGATTTGAAAATAGAGTTCTTTAAGAAGGAGTGAAGAACAAAAACACATTTTGTTATATTTACAGTTAAAAAGAAAATTTATAAGAAGAAATACACTAAAAAAGTTATTTCCGAGATTATATTTTAGTTTTGACATTTGAATCTATTTGATAACACAGTTCTTTAAGAAGAGAAGAACGCTAAGAATATATATTGAATATATTGAACATATATATCGAAATGATCTAAAAATAGTATTTTTGAGTTGATTTCTGTACTTATAATTATGCAGTGAAATGAGAGAAATAAAGATTCATTCATCAGTTTTCCTTCTGTTGTTAAAGATTTCAATCACTTATTAAGAATGTACTATAACACAGTTAGCGTGTTAAATAATTCTTACGTTAATTACTCCATGTACTTGTAAGAAAAATACCAGTATTATAAAAAATTACCTCAGAATGGGTGATTTCATTTCAGAACTAAAATTTTCAGTGTCCTCAGTTCTTAATTAATCAATTAGAAACATCTTTTATGAAACTCAGTGAAAATTAGAACAAGGTGATTTAGGTTTCTCCATATTCCGTACACAAGTATTAGAATTTTATACGTCATGCAATGAAAATTAAATATATCTGTAAACATATTAATCCCGCCAAATTTTCAAATTTTGTTACATAGTTTTTTTCATGGTTATCAAAACTGTAAATATAAAAAATAACATACCGACTATTAGCTTTTATTGCGTTTTATAACGACCTTCGCACAGCTTTCATTCGCAAAGTCTTTAGCAGTTATCTTTTTAAATATATATTTCCAGCTTTTCTTGGATCATAAAATCTACCTAATGACGTCAATGATAAAGTCCATTCCTAATCTTATATTTTCTTCTATATTAGAATATCATTCCAAAGAAATTCGGCTCTTCTGCCGGTAATCGTGCTTTCCTTGATGAGTCGTTAAACAGAATGGGCTCTTTTTATGAGGTTTCTTGTAGGTATTGCTATTTTACCAGCATATTTTTAGCACTGGCACTTTTGGAAACAGAATCATTTCTGGATAGAGGTCCACTCTGAAATATAACGAAAGTTTAACTAAGAATATTTCATGTATGAATTGCTGTAATTATGATCTATATGTATGGATATCATTAGACCTTGTACCATTAGATTTCTCCTTAACTAATTTTCAATATTAGAACCTTATTTTTATTTTGCTTGAAACACTTCTACCATCTTTATTCGCAAAATTGCGTTGTCACAAAAGAAATGGAAAATAAGTCTCCCTTTTGCAGATGGCTGTCAGAAAGCGTGAAGTCAGAGATCAGCTGCCTCAGTCTCAGTCTTTCTATTTAAAATAATTCTGCACCTCTGATCTTGAAATGAAAATCTTAAGAAATAGGATTTACAATCAGAATAACCTTCAAAATTTACTAAATTCAGCCATAAGTTAACTCTTGAGATAAAAACATGCTAATAATATCCTTTTTTACTTTATCCAATCCAATAAAATTGCGAACAAATTAAAAGTAAACTATTTTCAGAACCCACCCAATTACCTTCTCCATCTAAGTTACGAAGTCTAAAATAGTGACTTTAATAACAGTGCCCCATCATAGAGCTGCCTGCACCCTTTTGCAATGCGGTCACAGTCAAAAAGACAGAAACCTTTATAAGGATTCCCTAGCATAAAAGTGCTTAACTCCTTATGAAAAGCAATCCCTAATTTGAAAAAAAAGCTATTTGTATAAGAATGCAGCACCGTTAAAGAAATGCACCAAATGAAGGCATTTCTTATATGATTTTAATAAGAGATCGTCCAGAGTGTCAATAAGAGAAAATAAGGAGAGGAAAATTCAAAATATTAATTTTAAAGTTAATATGTTTGACTCAAATTGCTTTTTTGAAATATCTGAACAAAGGACAGGAATTAATTTTGCCTTTCCTCTTTTGTGACTATATTTTCTAAACTAATATTTCATGTACCACTTTTTTTGTTCTTTGTTTGCTTTATATCTTTTTATATTTAAATATGGGGTTTGTGATTTGCAGCACTAAAAATCTTCGAAATTAATTTTTACAGATTTCGATGTAATTTTATGGCTTAGCAAATAACTGTGATTTATACTGGTGTGCAAAAATTAAGGACGAAGTCGAAAAATTAGCATATCAGCTGAACGAAGAGGCAGAGCGGACAGAAAGACCAATCAGGAGATTAAGTAAGGTGATGTGCGGTAGCAGATGCGCAGATATGCATGTAGACATAATGGGGGAGTGTCTGAGTAGTATAAAGCATGTTGTCGGTGTAAGATCAGTATTTCTGGCAAAGAGATTCCACGCCTTATAGCAGTTAAAATCACACCGAGTTGCTGCCTCAGCGAGAAATGGCGAATAATCAATCTGTTAGACGACATCTGGATGCTTTTACCCGAGGTCGAATCATTGGGAAGTTGGAGGAAGGCCGCAGTGTAACAAGTATGGATGCAGAGTTCGGAATTGCTCACAGCATCGTTTCACGACTTTGGCGAAAATTTCAAACTACAGGAACAGCTATCCGGGGGTTTAGTAGTGGTCGTCCACGAGGAACCACACCCGCAGATGACCGGTATATTGTCTTACAGGCCAGAAGAAACAGGCTGTAGACAGCAGGAGAAATCGCTAGACACACGACACAGGCGACTGGACGACCGATATCGCGTTTTACCGTGGCCAGAAGACTGCACGGTGGTGGTCTGTTTGCACGACGCCCTGTACGGTGTGTACCTCTAACGCCTGTCCATCGGAGAAGGCGTTCTCTGTGGTGCCGGGAACACCGGAATTGGAGAGACAATGAATGGGGACGAGTACTCTTTACAGATGAGAGCAGATTTAGTCTGAGTTGCTATTCTAGACACATACATATTTGGACAGAGCGGGGAACACGCAGTAACCCCTTCAACATCATCGAAAGGGACTGTTTTGGAGGTCGCGGAGTTCTCGTTCGAGCAGACATAATACTTGGTAGCCGGACCGAACTTCATATCTCCCAAGGAGGTTCGTCACCTTTGACTGCTATTGTAACGAGGTTCTTCTTCCTTACATGTGTCTTTTCACAAGGGTTATGGGTCCTCATTTCCTCTTCATGGACGACAACGTCCACCTCATCGCACAGTTACTGTCGAAGAGCTGTTGGAGAGTGAAGATATTGAACACATGGATTGGTCGGCAAGGTCTCTGGATCTAAATCCCGTCAAGCATGTACGGAACTTACTAGGGAGACCCGTGGCAGCACGTAACTTATCGCCAGTAACGATTCCGAAACTGCGATTGGTGCTACAAGAGGAACGAGCAGCAGTGTCTCAACAGCTCATTAACAACCACATATCCAGCATGCACAAATGATGTGAAACCTGCCTAGCAGTCAGGGGAGATCATATCCCCTATTAAAGACCGGATGTTTCTTGCTGCACACCCATCACAGGGATGTTTCGGCCTTCAGTCGCATTGCGCTGCATGCTACTTTTTCAATAAAGCTTCTTTTTATCCCTCTGATTTCTCTTTTAGTAAGTGTTGCTTACATTACTCATGTCCTTACGTATTGGGGATCTTACGGTATTAAATGTGTTGATTTGGAAAGCTTTTGTACAAAGTTATATTGGAAAAACCTTCTCGTCCTTAATTTTTGCACACCAGTGTATATGTATTCATTTTATCTTTTGGGCTAACTAACATCTTGTACTTACCTTTTTGTCAGTATTTTCTCTGTTAAATGCCCTTTCTAGTTCTCTTTATCTCTGGGAGGGGAATCAGATGTTTAAGCATTAGCATTAGCATTAAGAGTTCGACAGTTCACGAATTTAGGAATTTGGTAATGTCGAAGTATCAGACGTGCTTCTAAGCGTGCCAAATGTGCCGCGAATTTAACAGTATGCAACAAAAACATTTTTATAAACATATATTACTGTTAGCTAATCTAAAAAGCAAAAAAAAAATGAAGTTCTATATAGAATAACTCAAAGACAGTTAATGACTGAAAAATGTATTAGAAGATAAACTACAAAACATACATAATTTCCTATTCTTAACAAATTTAAGTTTTGGAATCTATTGCATTGATAAAATATGAAGCCTTTTCAGAGTTCGAAAATCCATCTTCTTTTCAAAACATCATTGACAAGAACATTCTTACATATTCATTACCTTGTGTTTATTATATTTGAGTTTCACTAACCAATTTGACTTTTATTTGTATCTTTCCTATTGCTTCATTTCGTTGTTGTTATATTGTTAAATACCAAACGTTGATAAATACCAACACTTCAATAAAAGTAATTTTTTTTTATATTCGTAAACTAAAATTAAATACTTAACAGGTAAATAAAAGCTAACCGCATTCTTACCCCCCCTGAAACTATGAAATTCCGCCCTTCTTGAGAGCACCTGATCTAAGAAAGTATTTAGATACTAATTGTATTTACAAGACTTAACCAGTTTTGGGGGCAGGTGTCCAGGTATCTAATAAATTTGTTGCGCAATATCTTTAAATTAACCCTTACAAACGATCTGGTAAAATTAAGGTAATTTAAAATTTGAATCTGCTTGTTTTCAGAAAACAGATATCCTGATCATGAAAACTAAGTTAGCTTTAACACTTGAAGCATAAGAGTTGTACTGGAACTAGTTAAGAATTAGATTTAGCCCCGCATAGGCGTTACAGCTTTACAAACGTAATGCATTTAATAGTTTGGCAGTCTTAAATCAAATCATTTTAGTAGGTTATGTTAGGTTATTCAATTATGGCAAAGCACACGAGGACTATCTGCCTAAAGAAAGGAATGCCTTCGTGGAGGACGTTCTAAGGGAAACTGGCTCGTATACACGTTACACATGGGAAAAACCACGAAAACGCCCATGCAGCCACCTCGTTCGCGGCATTCGAACCTCAGACCGAACTACCAGCGTTCAGCGTCTTTACCGCTCGGCCGCTGGTGGGCCAAGTCATTTTAGTAAAACGGCTTGCCCCTTCACGCAACCTTTCTTTTGAAATCCGTCGGTTTTCCGCATTTGGATCATCTTTGGCTTCCTTAATCTATGCTGCACATTTTGTTTTCAGGAAGTGACACTAAGAAATACTTTAGGCTAAATTCAGCAGTTCAAAATGGCTAATAATAAAGCTATTTTGTTTTCTTCAATGGAATTTTGCTATATAAAATTCAAATATATTGATTATAATTCCAAAACAAATGCCGAATGCTTCCGGTCTTTTCTGAATGGCACGTTCAAATCTTCGTCAAATGTCATTGCATATCTGTTATATGCTCGCCATATTTTTAGATGTGCCAGACCCTTGGGTGCCACGTCATTATACTTTTACTGTATATTGACTTAACATGAATTGCAACACAGAACAGTGACAGCATTGAGTATAATTTTGCTATGGATTTCCCATCCCCATTTTTGGCAGCCACAACATATATTTTCACAAAATGTGAAGAGTAATGTCTTCTGAAGCTCGAAGTTAAAAAACCTTAGAGGATTTGAAAAATTTTACAGAATAAGCTACATCTGAATTAAGATTAATACAGTGAAAAATTAGATTCATGTAAGAGAGTGATAATATCTCTAATTCTACACTTATTTTTAGCTCGGTTATTGTACATACATTCAAAAATTACTTAAAGTTCGCATTGTATGTTTAATTAGCTTGTGAAATATTACAATGCATCTGGAAACTCAAAGATTTATATCTTGATTTCAGAGCTGAGCTATCATCTGAAAACCTTGACTTTGGGTTTGAACTCTACATAAGTTTTATTTGCAAGACTATTAATATTAACATTTTCTTGCTTAACTTTAATAATGCTCAGTGGACAAGTGTGATTTTAAATAAAAGTAACAAAATGATTACCTTTTTACTTTAGAATAATCTAGTGAAAAGAAAGAACAGGGGCTCTTTGCTTTAGGAAGATGAAGGCAGACTAAAAAAAATTACCATTTAAAGGGGAAATGTTCTGTGTTGACATGAAGTAATAGTCTAGATTCAGCTACACGTCAATATTTGCAAAAAAAATATTGGAGAATTGTCTTCGGCATATAGTATTAAGAGTTCAAAAACAGGATTGTCAGTCACTCGATGGATAAGTTAATGAGTAAAATTTGGTACAGTACAGTTGAATTTAGTCAACATGATTTATGAATTGATAGAGTTTTTAAAGTAGATTATTTTGTTTATTTGTTTTTGTCTGATGGGGTGACTCAGTATAGGCAGTTGATAAAGAATTCCAAATTCAATAACGACAATATGAGATTAATACCAATAGCCTTATCATACCTATAAATGTACACTTCATTCCTGTACTTTAAGAGGAAAAACACAAGAACAAACAATGATTCAGCGCTACTGCCAGTGTTTTCATAACTTGTTTTTATTTTTTTAACCTCGTTAAAGTATTTAACCTTGAACTCAATCATACACACCTTGAACATTTTTTCCCTAAAAGGAAAACTTTTGCATAGGGAAATGACGGTCAGAGTCTACATTATTTTATTTAATCTTAGCAAGATTTGCAAAAAATTAATAGATCTGCACACAATATTATCTGTTTACAGATCTATGCATTTACGTATTTCATTCCATTAAATTTCTAGATACGTCTATGGTGGTCCCCTTTCGTTGACTGAATTGATTTTATTGGCTCAATTTCGTTGATTGGGAAACTTATAAAATCATTTTGCCATGTCAGGGACCTTACAGAGCAAGTTCTCTCCATCTTAATAATATCGTATACCATCTTTAGAAAAGAAAATGTTAAAACTTTTATTGAAAATGTATCAGCGCTGCGTACCGTTTATACAAGGATGAAAAAGCAGATTTTTCTTCATGTAATTTTAGCCATGAAAACTGTAACAATAAAAATAGACAAAAAATGCGTTTCATTAGTTACATGAGATGTCAATACTTCATATTCAAAACAATATCTTTCGAACTTTTAATTTGACTTGAGGAACTTCAGTCATCCCACGTTTCCACTTCCATACCATCTGAAGACCAGTACAGTCTAATACTAGTTATACAGATTCCAGATATACCGAATTCTTAATTATCTCGAATATGTTATTTAGATTTATCTTTCTGTATGTGACACTGGGAAATACAGAATTAATCTTTGATAATTTATTTTTGAGGTTTTAACTTTTTCCCAATTTCAATAATATAAAAAGGTTATAGATAGTACATACATTTTCAATAAGCTACTAAGTTAATTTAAATGAATATATAACACGAGCAAAGCGATCTGCGGTACTTAGCAGTTTGCCGAATATTGTAAAACTTCACAAACGTTTTTTAGAATTCTCGAGAAATTCACTGATTAAATGACTTGCAATGAATATTTAATTTTGTATTAATGCAAGTGGATCTTTACGAAATCCGACACCAAAGGCTTAATCTTTAAGGCAGAATAAATATAAAGAGAGAAAATTTACAAAATATTAAAAGCAGCACAATAAATTTTAAAACTAAAATTTAGTTTTATTTTAATTTTAAAAATTTTGTTTCCTTTTCTTTCAAATATTCTTTCCACTTCTCTCTCTCTCTCTCTATCTCTTGCAAGAAAATTCAAGTTTTAAAGCCTTTTTGTGATTTGACTGATTGAACACGAATTTTATTAGGCATAAATTTCTCCATTTTTCTGGTTGCATTAAGATTCCTACCTTTGCACCTTAAATTTTTAATGTTTATAAAGCGTTATTCATGAGCTACTGTGAATAAAACAAATAGTTTATTGCGATGATTACCATCATGCCCTTGAATTATTTGATATACCAAACCAATTAAAGTTAATTAACTGTACATAAAAATCAAAACTGATCTATATGAAGTCAGTTACCATGATTAATATGTAGATTCTGCATGTGAAGGAACCTGTAGAAATTCATAAAAATAACTGTTTTTGTTGCTGTGACTTATCTCACTTGGGACGAGTCCGAGGGTCTCCCACCCTCTCTTCCCCTACCAGCAACTCTCGAGAGGACTAGCTGCATTTTTAGAGTGTCCCCATGCCGCACAGATACTATGCATTACAAATATCCATGCTTTCTCCGAGATTCGAACCCGGACTCTTCGGGTTCTTAAAAAAATAGCATTCGTTTTTATTAGGCGTAAATAAACCGATTGCGCAACGCAATATAGTATAGTGCTCAACAGACTTTACTTTAGCAATTCTCTCGATTTGGATCTTGGTAACAAAAAAGTGAAGCTTCCGTGCGTTTATTTTCTTTTCAACTTCGAAAAATTTTCATTTTTTGAGAACAGATTTATTCGTATGTGCGAGATTTCTTAAAGTGGAGAGCGTCTATAATTACGTTAACAGAAAAATTAATAGAAGTACAGTTATATTAAAGACGCTCTTGTACTTTGCGCTCTTTCTGAATCATTTCTAAGCCATCATAATGCTTCTTCTCTAAATTAAATAAACATGATCGTACTGTAGAGATATTAGGTTTCTTACAGTAGGAAATCCGAAAACTTAGCTAGGCCCTTGCCGGGATTACATTTATTACTAAAATATAAAATAAAGATTTAAATTATTAGGAATTTGTATTAATTGTTTTAACTCTCTCTTTGTTAAATAATTACAGATTATTTAAATTCGAAGGATGCACTAAATACCTTCCGTTTCCTCGAAGGTCACATTACAAGGTTATGTATTTGGATAAAAGCCATACTTATTTCCCCTCTTCCTCATCTAAAGGGCGACAAGAGAGTAGCACGAGACGCAGTCAAACACATCCAAGTGGTGATGAATTATCGTACACAACAATGTCAGTTTTAAAAGCTAATTGCTATGTCAATAACCTAAACGTTTATTGAGAACATGCAAATGATAAATCAATGCCTTAAGTTTGCTAAGTGGTAACACTTTTTAAGGTGAACGGATGATATGTAGAGTTGCTTTCTAAAAACTGATTAAAGTTCCCAGCCGGGTTACCACTCCCTTTTTGAAATTTGAAGTCTTAATAAGGTTTTAAACAACCTTTTTTTTTTATTAAAATATTTAAATGGAACACATGCACGACTTGTGCTTGCAAATTAAAACATCACCATTTGCAGGAATCAGAACAGAAGTTGACTTTAGAATTTAAACTGATTGCAAAACACTTCAGTATAAAATGACTTAAGTAAGCGTTGGCTAAAATTCTAAGCTCGAGATTTAGGTCGGCTAGCAAAATGGTTGATGCCGCTGCCAAATGCTCTGTTTCTAAACCGAAACGAAACAGCCGAAAAACTTCCGAAAATTCAGCTAAACACACTTTTGACGTTAAAGAAACTTATAGCGAGTAAACAACTCAAAGTGAAACTGAGAAGTTCAGATCTGCGTACTCCAAAAACAAAAATTATTTTTATGGATTTCGAACACTTTTACATTATTTCCCCTGAATATGCTATCGGTTGAAATGAGCAGAGACTTAATATTTTTGAAATTATTAAGTAAGTTTTATAACATTTTATAATGTTTTTGTTTTTATAAAACCTGAAGGGCATTTAATTTTCTTTTTACTACGTTAGGGCACGAATGAAGGAACTTAGAGTTTTGACCTACGATCCCTTCCTTGACTTCATCTGGTAACTGGAACAGTAATTGATACATAGATGTAACAGAATGTTCTTTATGTATGAGACAACGGAAGGTCAGAGCTCTTTTATGGACCCAAATGTTGTTTATGCCATTCTTAAGCGTTTATTAAATAACATTGAGTATATGTTTAGTGGTAGTTGTTCTTGAAGACCAGAAAGTTGCTGTTCTTGAGAATTCAAACAAAAGTAGCTGAAAGATGCTTACAATATGATTATTTTGGAATTACGAATTACATGAGAACTAACTCCGACAATTTAATAATAACATTCAAATGATAATATTTAAAAACAAATTTAAACTGCGCATTTACATGCTTAAGGAAATTAGTAATATATGTGTTCAGTATAGTGTTTTAGCTGGTGTTAGACAGAACTTAAATCGAGGCTCCATATATATAAGTGGCTTCTGATTAAATAATAAAAACTTTTCATCAATTATTGAAAATGCAAATTTTAGTGGGCTAAGTAGTGTAAAATTATAGATATTTATAAGATATTTCTCCCGCCTTCTTCGTATGCCTTCGTGGTATAATGGTCAGCACGCTCGATGAACGTTCGAGTCCCGGCGAGGGGATTGCACATTTTTCATCTCTACTGCATCTAAACAACCTAATGACTCTACAGATTCTGAGGTAACGAAAAATACTTCAGAATGTAAATAACTACAACCATTAATAACGCTTTAAAAATTTTTTATTCTTTATTTTTAGATTTTTTAGAAAAAAAATTGGTCAATAACAGCTTCGTAATCTAATACAACACGTTCTTACGGTGTAACAAGTGCTTCTAAAGATCTTAACCTTTCCAGCACCGTTGAATTTTGTAAATAATTTTAAAATGGTTTTAAAACAGACAAAGATTTCTGTCTTGTTGAATTTCTCAAAGCCATAGTTAAGCAAATTCTTCATAATATTTGGGTGTTAGGAAAAGGAAATGTACTGTTGTTATTTTTTAAGAAGCGATTAATGAATTAAACGCCATTGAATTAAACTGTTTCGGATCACTTCTTACGATCGTTTCGGATCACTTACACGATCTTCTTACTATAGTTGGAAGAACAATGAATCGTGAACATACATGTACGGTATGCACATTTGAAGTAATCACGTAGATATAGCTCATCCACTTTATACACCGTGCAATTAATCTGATTTTGTGTTTTATATAGCTTTTACTGTTTTAGTGTTATTTAGTTTTTACCATAACATTTATTTGCATTACTTAAAAAATAGTAACATACAATTTCTATAATATTAAAGACTCATTTAACATAACTTTTTACCGACCTGGGTCTTACTTTTTTTTGCTGTTTAAATCCGACAGTGATTCAGTTTTATTTTGTCTGTGGGAGATATATTTTTTGCTTTCACCTCAGAAAAAAAGACGAACATTTATAAAGACGCCCTATAATGACTATAAAACTATCTATAAACAATATAACACTATCTGTAAAGTGCTGTAAGTAGGGATTGCAATTTCAGACGAAAAGTTCAATACCGGTATTCGGTAGTTTTTAGATCTTAATACCGGAATACCGGTTTTAATACCGGTAGTAGGAATTTTAGGAAAAGAAAGAAAACACAGGTGTTTGTTTGTTTTATTTCCCAGTTTTATTAAAGAGTAAATATCACAAAAAATCATTCGGAACTTATAAATTATAACAGTATATAAAAAATCACTAAAACGTAAAGAAACGAGGAACATCTTATGTATGTAAATCACAAAAAAGTATAAATATCACTATTCAGTCTGTGGTACTATTACAAATTTTTGAAATGTGATCTCAATTGTACTGTTATTAAGACTGGAACGTAATTTTGGGCAAAAATTACCAGCTGTCGAAAACGTTCTTTTAGCATCTACGCTAGTTGGTGGTACTGTTAGCAATGCGCGATATACTTTTTCCAAGTATTTATTTCTAAATTCAGTTCTTCTTATAGTGTTAATCGAGGCTGGTAGATTTTTCAAATCTCCGGTGGATAGTGATTTTCTTAATTCAGTAGAAGTGTAAAAATACTCGAAATGGCAAATCATCTAATGCTGCCATTTTACTTTTAATTTCATCCAAATTATCTTTTTTTTCCCCAAAATAGTCTAAAATCCCTGATGGCTTTGGCTTAGAAACTGTGCTTAAATTTGTATCTTCATCGCAGTTGAATTCTCTCCTCATTATCAAATTTGTATCATGTTTCGTTTTTAAATGTGTATGGAGTCCGCTTGTACTTCCTCCATTCACTTTAATAACTCTCGAACATTTTTTACTTTATGCCACCATATTCTTTTCATCATATAAATAACGAAATCAAACCGAAGTATTATCAACAGTTTTTTTATGTTCTTTAAAGTCATTCTCATTCATTATTATGGGTTTATTAATTATGAGTATATAGTAAATTTCAAAACTATTTTGAACCCTAAAGTATGATATGCAAATACAATGTGAATAACAAACTCCCCAATTTAAAAAATATCGAAATTTTCCGAAATATTACGTACTTTCTTCCCAACTACAACCTTGTTTTCACAGATACGAATATCAGACTACGAATCCTGCATGTGTGCAGTATAGCTCTGAGCTGTAATAGGACAGGACAGTTTTGGCCCGCCTCTTTGGATGATTCAGATATTGCGTCACTTCTCTAGACTGTACGATGCAACTTTGCATTCACAATCTAATTAATTTCCCCCCGTTCAGGATACATAAAAACAAAAACGTATACTAGCTTGCTATGTTGGCTACCCCTGAACATATAGTGGAGACATTTTAAAAAATTTCTAGTTAAGTACCGAAAAAACGGTATTTAAACCTGTGAATACCAGTATCACAAATTTGTACAAATGGCTCAAAATGCCGGTATTCAGTATTCCGTTGCTGCAATCCCTAGCTGGAACATTATTTATATAAATATGGACGTAAGACGCCTTACAAACACTATTACATTACCATTACTATATAACAGCTGTAGCACTATAAATATGGACTATAAAACGCCTTACAAACACTATTAGAAGTCTTATAATGAGGCACACTATAAGACGATTATTTTAAACAACTTAGGAATTCTACGGAGTAGTTGCTTTCGCAGAATGACGAGGGATGAAACTACTGATTTGCTTTGACTATTAACTTTGAATTTAGCCTATTCAAAGTTGTTGGCGTCAGTTAAGGAGGAGGAAATTAAATCTTACATTGCTTATTTACTTCAGAAATATGTACTTTATTCGAATGAAACCATTTTGAATAATTAACCAATGACGTCAATTCACTTGATTTCATCTTTCCTGTTAATCACTTCTGTATCTAATCTAGTCTGTGTTGCACAAAGTCTTATTATTTCCCAGATCACGACATCATTGTTTTAATCTGCTTATATAATTTAGGGGTTCGATTCAGGAAACAGTCCGGAATTTTCATCTTCTTTCTTCAACAGAATTTCATCTGTTGCGTAGAAACAAGGGCATTGTCAAGCATTGCAGTAAAGTACTTCTCAGAGTCTTCAAACTTCTTACGCACGTTAGACTGTTAATTTAAAAACAAGCATGTTTGATTGCAATAACGTCAAAAACAGAAATGCTTTTGGCTCTGCTTGAGTATTAATTTGTGATACATTACCAGCTAATAGACAGGAAACAAAGACATTAACATAGATAGCTTAAGAATGTAATAAATAATTTAATGCGTTCGTATGATCACTCTGAATTAAGCCTATGTAATTATTTACATCAGGCTGAAAAAGAACAAAATTAACGAGTCTCAGATTGTTATCTACTATTTTCTGCACAAAATAATTTTTCTATTGCAGGGGACTATCAAAGGAAGAAGAAATGTTCCTTATGTTTCATATAAAACATAAGGAACATAAGGAAAGAGGAAATAACGCGAAAAGAAACGATAACAAAGATAACAAACAATTTGAAATGAAGATACAATAACATGCCGAACAAGTATTAATTCAGAAGTTAAATAACAAAAATCAGCGTTATATTTTCAAATTTTCACAGGACTAGTTTCGACGGTTTTTACCAAACCACCATCTTCAGCTGCAAAAGCGCCCAATAATTACCAATATTATCTATTTGGCACTTTTACAACTGATGATGGTGGTTCGGTAAAAACCATCGAAACTAGTCCTGTGAAAATTTGAAAATATAACACTGATTTTTGTTCTTCTAAATTAAAATTTGAAATGAATTCAATATAATTACCTCCTATAGCAGCATTTTTCTCGGTGTTTCTCTAATACAATTAATTCATGATAAGTGTTCCGAATATCCTCATCATATGCAAAATGTATACCACGAAAACCTTTCTTCAGATCTTTAAACAGAAGAAAGTCACCTAAAGCGAGATCTGGTGAATATAAAGTGATGATAACCCTAGAATTCTTCTAATAAAGCAAACTAACTATATCTATTTAGTGAAGTCGTTAATACACACAAAAATCACATTAGTCTTAAAAGTCGGGAGAGTCACAGAAGCCAATTATCTAAGAATAATCTCAAATTATACTGGGCTAAAGACAAATGTCATATCATAGATAATGACAATGAACCAATGTCTGTATTTTTTTAGTCAATTATTCTGAACTTTCTGTCAACAGAAAGCGAAAATTTATTTAACCATCACCAGACCAATATTTTGCTATGCATTGCCTGCTTGGCTCTCTGCTTCAGAAGCAAACTTGTATAAACTGCAGATGATACAAAAGAAAATTCTACGAAAGGCAAAGAATGCTCACTTTCTTGTAAGAAATTCACTAACTTGAAAATAGACACTATCATGTGTTACGTAACCAAAATTAAAGAACGGTTTTTCACAAAAGGATTGCATACAATTTTTTATTTATTTATAAGTTTGTAGAGACATTAGGTTATTTCGAAGCAGGAGACATGAAATAAGAGCAATTCTCTCGCCGGGACTCGAACCTCTTCAATACGCGCCGAGTATGCTGTCCATTACACTCCGAAGGCATGCAGAAAGGAGGGAGAGAAAACCTTATACACTTCCCCTTTTAAAGAGCGACTGGGGATTAGGGGACCCACTCGCCAAATCCTGGTGGTGAAGAATCATCAACCACCACCTTTTTTAGCTCCGGCGCCACTGTAGAGACATTAGAATTTTTGATACTGAGAGACGTCAAAAATGAGAAGGCGCTCGCCGGGAGTCGAACCTTGGACCTCTCGAATACGCGCCAAATGTGCACTGACCATTCATTACCTTAAGGTATTTCTTCCGCCTTCTTTGCATGCCTTCGTGGTGTAATGATCAGCACACTCGGCGCGTATTCGAGAGGTCCGAGGTTCAAGTCCCGGTAAGGACACTGCTCGTTTTTCACCGTGTACTGTTTCAACATAACCTAATGTCTCTACATATTCATCATTTATTTTATTATTTTTAACTTGAGCGTCACTTCTACTTTGATTGAATCTCACCTGTATACAAATTAGTTAATGTATTCAATTAGGTCTAGGAGAGATTCTTGAGTCTAGGAGAGAGATTTTGGAAGCCACCATTAACAGTTTCGCTATCCCAAGCTTTTAATATTACTTCAATCGGCTTACGCTTTTCTAGCAAAATTTGCTTGCTCGCATAAGTTTAGAGTTTGAAACAAAACCTGTTGTCTCGCATTTTTCTTTTTTTTTCATATTTTAACGGTTAAATTTTATTTAAATTTTGTTTCTTTTGTTCTTAGCAAACTGTGGAGTCTCTTGTGCTATTACAGAGCTTGCATAGATTTTTAGGCTGAAGAATTATTAAAGGTTTACTTTAAACCTACTTTTTTTTAATTTAGTTGCGATGAGGCGATAAGTTGCTGACTCTATTCACCAATCCATAATTAGCAATTAAAATAATTGGCTTCTGTACAACTGGACTGTGGAGAAAGCAACTTCTCTGAATTTACCTTGGTTCTAGATAATTTCTGCAAGTAAACTGATTACGTCTAATGCGATTCACCTGCTTAGCACAATTTCATTATCTTATCATATTTTTTATTTATGTATATAGTAATTACTTCCACTTTCCTTGCTCATGTTCATCCTTGAAAACTTGCATGTCTTTCGTTTTATATCTTAATATTTTTCACTCTATCTTTATACATAGTTTTTGTACGTAGTTACATCCTGTGTTTTCTGCATTTAGTTCTTTCTGAATGATTTATATTTAGCTCATAGGGCATATGCCCCTTCCCCTGTTTTTAAGCGCTCAACTGCTTGGTAAAACTACCAGTGTTCAACGATCCCTTGGCCGTGGTGTGCCGGATCGACATTGCATACTTTCATTCACAATTTCTCATATAAATAAAACATTATCAGGAGTGACTCCGAAATTCTTATAATATATGTATTTTCCTCCTGAGCCTCCCTTATAATCTGGATACCTATCAGGCAGATTTTCTTTGCCGTATTTTGTTACCTTAAAAATGATTCCGTACTCCTACAGGAAATGCATGAGTTTTCTGCTGCATTTTTATTCATCATTTATCTATCTGACATCATAATTTACATAACATTCTTTAATGAATTTTTAAAAACAAAATAAAATTCAAAAACGTCATGTTTCAATGCTATTCTTCTACACTGGGCTCAAAAACAAGTAAGAGTATATTTCAGAACTATTTTATTATTCCTTCTTTCCAAATATCAACTCTGTCGGTCTACGCTCATTCAGTACAGGAGGATCACACATCATTTTACCATACCTTGAAAAAAGGAAAATAAGTTGCTGATCAAGTTATTATGTAAACAAGAATATTTTACCACTCTTACTGGTTTCCTTTTATATGAAATAAGTTATTATTTTAAAAGACAGCTTGTAACGTTCTACTGTCTCTCTGTTGTGCAGAATCTGGAGAAATAGTGATTGCACCAAAGAAGGGTTAAAAATATCCTTTATTTACAATGCGTCAACTTGACGCCAACATACTACGCCTCTGCTTGGGCGGTAACTAAAACAGCAGAATCAAAACTCAAAATTGGATATATTCACAAGTAGTAGAATTAAACTACAGGGCTCAATCAATCCTGTATCCTACAGTGCGTAGATGAGTCTAGTGGCAGCAAGGTAATAGCTGTTAAGCCCCCGTCTAACCAGCAATAAATGCTAAGCCAAAGCTTGCGTTACAACCACGCACAGAGATTTAGCAGACTCTCTCATTTTCTCTTCTCCTTCTAGAAATCGATATTTAAACATTTTCTCCCACTGGTAGAATTTGCATTCCTTACCCGCGCTACTAAATTTAAATATTCTGTCACTGACAATTAGGGGAATGAAGGATTATAGGAAAGTAACTTAAAATTAAATTTAACTGGTTATTTATAATAAATATAAATCCCTACCAGCTAAAGAGGAACGTAGATACTACCATACATGTGATAATTTGAAAAGTAACCAATTTTTATGCTTGTGAATTATAATAAAATAAGTTATACCTTTTCTTACAAAAGACGTTACAATTTAGTCTCTCTGGACTATATACTGGATAGAGAACGCTGACACTAGACCGAACCAAAAAGTATGAGCAAAATGTTTTAACTATTGTGCTGTCGTTCTTCCTGCTTTTGGGAATATAATATCTGTCGCTTCCTGTGGTGCACTTTGGGCAAACGCCTTGGTGAATAAACGGCTAAAACACCGATGGGTTCTGTTATTTCCGACGATGCGATGTTTAACACGAAATCGTCCACCTTTTGAGAAAATAAAGTGTTTACTTGAAAAATTCATTTTATTTGTTTATTTTATGCTTAAACGTTTATGAAGCTTCATATTCAAGTGTTAAAAAAATGATAAGTAGTTTTGCAACCGCCGATTGAAAAGTTTTAAAACTGCCTTTACTTCTTTTTTCCGAGATTAGATGTGACTACCCTATACTGGGTTGCGTGATAGCTGTACATCGACGTGTCTGAATGTACAAGTGGGCAGAGGTATCGTGGCCGTTGAAGATGACGTCGTAGGCAATATATAGCAGAAGTGGTATTTAATTTTCACTAAATTTAAATAACCGGCAATGAAAACCTTTGTACGTTATGTAGACGGTAGTTAAATACTTAGCTATACTTCATTATTTCTGTAGAGGAAGAACTTCAAATGCAATTACACGCAAGTGATCAATAAAGCACATTCTGGGAAGGTTATGTATGACATCACTGAGAGTTCATGAGCAGACAGTGAATAGTAACTACTATGCAAACGTCATGAAAAATCCACATGCTATGAACCACGAAGACATAAAGAACCAGTTTCTTAAGAAACAATGGATCTTCACTCTAAGACAATGTCCAGTCACGTGATGCCATTATGGCCTTAATTCACCCCCCCCCGAGGGGTCGACGCAGAGCGCTTTGTGAAGTTACTGGCTAGGATATGTATCTAGGCAGTCTCGGCCACGGATGTGTAAAAATATTGAGCCTGGCGGTTGTCGATGATCTGTGGGGAAGGTGGTGAGGTTGACAGGTCTGGTGGCATAAGTCCCCGTTAACTAGGGTATTAGTAGAGGAATGGCGCCCTGGGCCATTCAGCGTCCAGTCCACGCTGTCCTCCGTATTCTGTGTAAAGCTGGGAGTATTCTGTGTAAAGCTTGGAGCTCCGTATTCTGTGTTGGACTGCCCAAGTACTATTAGTAGGTATCACCATTGACGACCAGTCAACGATCCAAGCATTCAGCCACACCCCGCCGTGGTCTCTGTTCTCTGACACGGAGGCCCTGAAGCCTACACCGTGCCCAATATCGGAATTTTCAGTTGGGACCCAGTCCGCGTAATAACATTCAGTTATAGGGGCGTGTAATAAAAACAGTTACCGTTATGGACTTAGCTGCACTGCTGAAACAAATAGAACAATACTAGAATAACCTTCAAAAAACCGTAATTTAGCCCTGGCGATTTTTTAGCATTCTCGAAACTGCAATATAACTGAGTGAAAAGAGATTTGCTTCAAAAGAAGTGAAAAATGTCACAACTGCCTTGCTAAGAGAGATGTCACAAAGCAATGTATTCCATGTTTTTTTAATCGTTCGTAAATGAAAAAAAACCATATTTCAAAATGAAGTAATGCATTTTAAAAAAGACAAATCTAGGCTCATAAAGTCATCTTATTCTGAGGCAAAAGTCTGTCTTAAAACCTACTATTCAGCTTTTGTACGTAAAGAAATCTTAAACTAAATAAGTCGGAAGCAAGAGGAAACTCAAGAGCATTGTCTCTTATTCTGGGCCGTGATGTAGCTAACCGAAATACATTATTTAAAATGCATGAGATTATTATTTTGTTCTGTACACCATGTAAATATTGCGTTAATGATGCAGTTCACAGGAAGCATTATTCATTTCCTTTTAATTCGCCATGGCATTTAAATGGTGTCATGATATAAAAATCTAACTCTCTTCTATGACGCAACAATACGTTGCGGATATTCTAGAAACGTACATGTTTACTAAAGCCAAATTTATGTGCAGTTATTCTTCTACGTATGGAGCTGTTATTTTTTAACTTACATCTGCGATAAATGCGTGCAAGAAATAACAAGCTCGGAAAGAGCTATTCTATTATCTACAACATAAAGATATATTAAAAAAATAGAGTGAGGATATTCCCAATTTGATTTAAGAATTTTCTTGCTTGTTCAAGGTTAAAATGCTTAGAATCTCGAAACAAAAACAACTTTCATGGTAATTCTTTGCCCACAAACCTGAGTGAAATTATTTTCATAGTCTCAGAAAAAGTAATTCTTAACAAAATGCACATATAATTTATTGTACTTTGTTTATAAGCACAGATTCCGCATCGTACTTAAACACAGACTGTCTCCCATGTAGTAGGATCGCAGTGATAAGTTGTAAACGAGATAACAACGAGCGAGGTTTACCAAATATTAGGCAAATCCTTTACTCTTTAACATGATTGTTAACATGATTGTCATGCATTATTTAGTATAACTGACCTCCAAAACAAAGAGACAATTACATATACAGTTTTTGCCCCATTATCAAAAATCTGCTAATAGATTTTGCTACTTAAAAGATTAACTTACAACTAACAACTGCTAATACGAATATAAACAATAGATTAACACTTATCTTATATATGGTGTGTGTTAGATACATTATTCTTGCAACAAATCTGCTAAAAAAAGGAAATTCCATCAAGAAAAAAAAACGAAAGAAACTAAATTTACAGTATGCTCTTTATTTAGCATATGTACCCTGTTTGTAAGGTTAATAATTTGTTTATCAGTATTTTAAATTCGTACTATTTCTTAACCGGGAGGAAATTTCATAGTTTCAGTAGGGCAATGTGATCAGCCTTTTATTTACCTGTTAAGTATTTAGCTTTATTTTGTGAATATAAAAAGCTACTTTTATTCACGTTTTGGAACTTACCAACATTTTCTACACTTTTTTTAATTAAATTTTTTTAAAACATATTAAAAAGTAATCTGAATTGAAATAAATGTCGCGGTTGGAATTGGGAGGGGTCAATGATAGTTTAGTATCGGTGAAAAAGGTGCATGGAGGTAAAAAGATTGAGAAGTACTGTTTTGAACGTTATATGTATTACTAACATTAGAAAGCAAAATTAGAAAATAATTTTATCATATTTTATGGCAACAAGTTAATCAAATCGGTCTACATACACATTCATTTTTAAACAATTACTCATACTTTATTTTTTTACAAGTATTCCTAGATTATGCGTTAATAAAATCCGCTTATAAATGGAGATGTACAGTACAAGCTAGCGTTATTTTGGGGTTAAATGTGACTTGCTGCATTAAAAAAAAGCTATAGTACACTATACAAGTTAAAATATTTTCCAGAGGCTTATCCCTGATGAATATTCTGTATTCGTAGTGCATTTGAAAGTTGGCTGACCTTTAATGAAAGCCGCAGGGTAAAAATAAAAAATTCTCTCTCATTTGAAAACCCGTTAGAGGCCTTCAGCTTCTTCATCCATAGTTTCTTCTGCTTTAGAATTATAAGCATTATTTTTCCTTGCGAGTAAGCAGAAAACTTCGTTCTTAGTTTGTTCATTAGTAACTATAGTTTCATCTTAATCATCAGTTTTCGTTTCCATGAGGTCTTAAGTTTTTAAAAAAATTAAAAATGGCTTCAGCAATTATTTAATCTCTATTACCGATCAATTCAGCAGTGATTCTGTTTTACAATATATGTGAATGATATAAAGAATCCAAAATATATGTCTTATTAGTAAACACTTCACCAACTCTTTACTCCTAAGACGAAATGTGCTTTGTAACCGTGAATAACCTACCTTATCATTTAGGTTTAGTTTCACTAACTGATGGTTTAAACCAGCGATTCTCAACCTTTTGACTAACGTGTAGCATCTAAACAAAACCTGAAAACCTTTAGTACTACCAGTACATTTTACAATGATTATTTTTCAATTTCTCAACAGAAATATTAAAAAAAAATATATTTTACCATTTGCACAATCTATTTATTATTTGTATTAAATCTGCACACATAAAAAAGTGTTAGATTAAAATTGGTTACCATTTTAATTACCAAAATTTAGGTCATACTACTTTAATTCTAAAATTTAATGCGAAATTTGAACCTGTTTAAGAGAGATCAGTTTATTTATATCTGGTGTTATTTCACTTAGTTTCAACCATAAATTAGGATCCATGTTTAATTTTTTTCTGTAGTTATTTTGCATATATAATACGAAAGAAACTCCTCGTTCACACAAATAGTTGGCAATAATAATTTAATAATTATTAATTATTATTATTTAATTCATTTGGGGGGGTTCAGCCAAAATTTAAAAAGTGTGTTATTTTTGATATCTTTAGTTAGTGTTCGATCACATGAAATTTCTGTCAATTGTTCTTTTTCTTCACGAGATAAAATTTCAGGTACATTTCAACAAAATGGGTTTCTAATCCAATTTTCTTTTTCATAATCCTCCGGAAGATACATATTGAAATTATTTATCAATGAAAAACAATGATTTTTAATGTCGGATGCTAATTCTTCTTTTATTTTCAAATCAATTTCGATCAGAAATCTTTCTAAAAATTATAAAAAGCTTAAAATATTATTATTTAGTTCTTTGATTACTAGTTCGAGTTTTTTTATCATTGCATTTACTTCATCACTTAGGGTAAACAAATTAACACTTTTCCTTGTAATTCTAAATTTAATTCATTTCACTTTCCAAAAATATCAGCTAAATATGCTGAACACGCAAGCCATAATTTATTAAATAAACATTTTTGTAATTAAAATTATGAATCACACAAGAAAATCTGAATTTCTGATCGAAGTTCAAAAAGACGATTTAAAACTTGAATCTATATAACCACCTTCGAAATGTCACAAAAGCGTTTCATATTCATCTTTTAGCATAAAATCGTAAATATTCTTAAATTTAAAGCTCGGCTTTTAATCAAATTAACAGTTTTCGCAAGCTTGATTCAAAATAATTCTTAGGTTTTCGGGGATTATTTTGGCTACTAAAGCTTTCCGATGAATGGAAGCATTGAGTAAATTTTTCAGGTGCGCCTTTTTATTTGAAAAATGTTTTCCTGTTAAAGCCCGAGCTCCGTCACCGCATATAGCAATGCCCGTATTCCAAAGAATATCATTCTCAGACATAAAATTGTCAATTACCTTGAAACTTTCATTTGCAGTTGCTCTATCATGAAGGCATTACCAAAATAAATACTTTTCGGCAGTTCGTTTAACTTCTTCCAAACTTACGTAAACTAATGATTGAGCATAGTTCGCTATATTAGTACTTTCATGCAACTGCAATGCGAAACACTCAATGTGTTTTCTATTTTGAATAAGTGTCTTTTTTATGGAATTTTCCTTTTCATGAATTCGTCGACTTATTGTATCATTCGATAACGGAATATTATTAAATTCATTAGCCGATATTTGCTGAACAATGTTAAAACAATATCTTTAGCTGCTGGTAATATAAGTTTTTCTCCAACAGTGTGAGCCTGCCCAGTCTTGGCTTACTAGGTAACTAGCTTAAAAAACATTTTTACTTGACGTAATACAACCTTTCATTACTTGTTTACTATTTTTGAACTCCGAAAATTTCCTCTCAGAATATTCTTCAGAATCATCCTTTAAATTGGCATGCTTAGATTCAAGATGTTTTAAGAAACGATGGTTTCATACTTTGATTGGATTCACAGCAACCAACAGATTGAGGTTGAGGGTCTATTTCATGTCCATTCAAAGTAAACCCAAATGATAAATAACTTTCATTATATTTTCTGTAAACAATTTTCTTTTCAGTATTCTTAGTGCTAGTAGATTGTCTTGGATCCATCAACTATTAATCATCACTTTTCCGCTTAGTCAATCCTAGCCATTTTTCAATTTTGAACATCTAGGTTTTGTTTTATTATTTTTTACAAATATTTAAATGCACAACTGTTGCGACTTCTTCAAAACCAAGCGACGATATTCTGAAATCGCGTAAAATGCAATGAATACAAAGCAACAAGAAGACCTGCGGATGTAGACAGCAAATTGATATTAAAAAAATATTATAACTGAAAATAGAGAAGCCCAGAAATGGTGGCTATAAAGTGTAGGAATGCTAATAAATCGATCAACACCTAAGGGAATTAATGAGATGCTTTTATTGCTTATTTTATTTTTTATTAAAGACAACATCGATTTCTGTTACAAATTATAAAAAATTCTCCATGACAAATTTTGTTATGGCTATGGCTAAAAGAATATTTATAAAAGTTAAAACGGATTATTTTGGTAAAGTCTATGAGCGGTTGTTGACGTAGAACAAAGCTCAGAACACATAAATGTACGAGTGTTGGAGAAAAACATAAACAAGTTGGGGTATTTAATTTTTGATTTAATAGTTACAAATACTTTGTTTCGTTGAGTGCCACCTATTTTTCTCTTGTGTACTACCAGTGTATTTTACCGAGAGCCCCTGGCCTAAGCAGACGATTTTACCAGTGAATATTCCAGGTCTCTAGCGCTGAAATGATTTTTGCCATGTCTTCCCACTCACACGGCGTCTCAACAGCTATTTCATAAATTTATTTCGATATGCTTCCTAAGTAGAAAATTTCCCTCATTGATTGATATCTAGCACGTTGAATACTATTGGTAATTTAATTCCTTTAAATGGCTACGTTGTTACGCCCCAGCGCAGTATTTGTTTAGTTTAGAAAGTCGGTTCTGTCCAGTTGACATAACCATATACTTCTTAAGAATGCGGTCAATTTGTTTTGTTCACTTATTATAACTGGCAGGAAATAAAATTTCTATTTTATGCGTTCTTTTTTCTTATTTTTACACATTTTATATTGCCCTTATCCCACGAGCAGTGTAGCAATGTGGGACTAGAAAGCAATCTAGGAGCCATGGAGAGCAATCATGAGCAGGCGAAGCTCTGGAAATTAAAAGTGGAGAGATGGCTTCCAGAAAATTGTCTCTCTACTTTACAAGTGAGCTCTTCTCTAGTTCATGGTTGATGTCCAGGTGCAGCCCCTTGATTAATTTTACTGACAGCCTCACAGATGTTAACTGATTGAATGGTTTTCCATTTAATAGATTTGCATATAAGCAGCGATAACTTTTCATAAAAGCAAAGTTTAAGCTTAATTTTTATAAAAACTGACGCATATTTTTCATATATATTGCATTAGACATTTTTGTATTTAAAGATGAGACTTAATTTGGAGGATCTGCTCTATTGTCTGGATGACTTGACGCTATTCGTTTTCCAGTTTCGATCGCTCGCAATAAATAAATTTTTCATTAAGCAGTGAAAGTTTTTCAGATGACGGATAAAATTAGATATTATGATATGGTACTTACTAGTCATTCCCTCTACTCAATTCGAAATTATGATTAAAAGATTTTCAGAATAGAATCTCACAAACCTCTTTCAGAAAGAAGAATTATATCTAAATTAATCACAAAAAGTAATTTTTTGCAATCAACGCTAGAAATTTGTGATCGCTTTTTGCTATACATATAGAACAAAAATCATTAATTACGTTTGAAATTTTTTAAACTTATTTTTCAAAAAATATTTCGCTATTGATAAAAACAAAAATTCTAAATATTTTGACCTTAAATTACACCAACTCAAAATGACTTTCCAACAAATAACTGTTATTTGTATTTTCTGAAAGAATAGTCTCGTATCATTATCATGGGTTAAATTCCTACTGCAGGAAATGTCCGTTCTACATTGTTTTGAATCAACACTTATATTTTCTGAAGGAAAACGATTTCAAATATAATATTTATTTCTCTGTGCTTTATATCCTAACAGTAATCAGCACAGTTGCCTTTCTTTCTTAAACCAAACGAATTAAAACCTGAATAAGAGTATATACCTGCTATATAGGAATCAAATATATATGTGTATGTGCAACAGAAATTATAAATTTGATTCGAAACCCTCATAATCTATTCCTGTTAACATATCCTATTCTAAACTATCTTTATTATAATATGTGTTAAGCTTAGTTAGATTTCTGTGCATTTTGAAGCACACTTCAAATTAATTTATAAGATATTTTCTCCCTCCTTTTCGCATGCATTCTTGCTGAAACAAGAAGCACGTTCGACACATTTTCAGAAGATCCGGAGTTGGAATCCCGGCGAGAACATCGCATATTTTTCATGTTCTAGCATCAATGAACTACAAATGGATTGCTTTTAAATAATGGTGTTAATTTTCTTTAAATAGCTGTTTTGGAAAGGTTCGGAGTGAAACTTACTGGACTTCAGTTTATCTTTATATGACATACCAAATCTTTACCTACATGGTAATCATACAAAGATGAGATATTCTCATCCGTTTAAGTATGCATACTGATCAGGTTTTAAAGCGGAATCGGTCCAGTACCACAGTATGTCCTAGAATGCAGTACTTCTACTTCTAGTCACAGCACCCTACTATACACTGGTGTGCAAAAATTAAGGACGAAGTCGAAAAATTAGCATATCAGCTGAACGAAGAGGCAGAGCGGACAGAAAGACCAATAAAGAGATTAAGTAAGGTGATCTACGGTAGCACATGCGCAGATACGCAGGTAGACGTAATGATGGATTGTCTGAGTAGTATAAAGTATGTTGTCGGTGTAAGATCAGTATTTCTGGCAAAGAGATTGCACGCCGTATAGCAGGTAAAATCACACCGAGTTGCTGCCTCAGCGAGAAATGGCGAATAATCAATCTGTTAGACGACATCTGGATGCTTTTACCCGAGGTCGAATCATTGGGAAGTTGGAGGAAGGCCACAGTGTGACAAGTGTGGCTGCAGAGTTCGGAATTGCTCACAGCATCGTTTCACGACTTTGGAGACAATTTCAAACTACAGGAACAGCTATCCGGGGGTTTAGTAGTGGTCGTCCACGAGGAACCACACCCCAGATGACCGGTATATTGCCTTACAGGCCAGAAGAAACAGGCGGTAGACAGCGGGAGAAATCGCTAGACACACGACACAGGCGACAGGATGACCGATATCGCGTTTTACCGTGACCAGTAGACTGCACGGTTGTGGTCTGTTTGCACGACGCCCTGTACGGTGTGTACCTCTAACGCCTGCCCATCGGAGAAGGCGTTCTCTGTGGTGCCGGGAACACCGGAATGGGAGAGACAATGAATGGGGACGAGTACTCTTTACAGATGAGAGCAGATTTAGTCTGAGTTGCGATTCTAGACACATACATATCTGGACAGAGCGGGGAACACGCAATAACCCCTTCAACATCATCAAAAGGGACTGTTTTGGAGGTCGCGGAGTTCTCGTTCGAGCAGACATAATGCTTGGTAGCCGGACCGACCTTCATATCTCCCAAGGAGGTTCGTCACCTGGGACTGCTATTGTAACGAGGTTCTTCTTCCTTACATGCGTCTTTTCACAAGGGCTATGGGTCCTCAGTTCCTCTTCATGGACGACAACGCTCCACCTCATCGCACAGTTACTGTCGAAGAGCTGTTGGAGAGTGAAGATATTGAACACATGGATTGGTCGGCAAGGTCTCTGGATCTAAATCCCGTCAAGCATGTACGGAACTTACTAGGGAGACCCGTGGCAGCACGTAACTTATCGCCAGTAACGATTCCGAAACTGCGATTGGTGCTACAAGAGGAACGAGCAGCAGTGTCTCATCAGCTCATTAACAACCACATATCCAGCATGCACAAATGATATGAAACCTGCCTAGCAGTCAGGGGAGATCATATCCCCTATTAAAGACCGGATGTTTCTTGCTGGACACCCATCACATGGATGTTTCGGCCTTCAGTGCTACTTTTCATGCTACTTTTTCAATAAAGCTTCTTTTTATCCCTCTGATTTCTCTTTTAGTAAGTGTTGCTTACATTACTCATGTCCTTACGTATTGGGGATCTTACGGTGTTAAATATGTTGATTTGGCAAGCTTTTGTACAAAGTTATATTGAAAAAAACTGTCTCGTCCTTAATTTTTGCACACCAGTGTAGTCTGTTACTTTAGAATTAGAATTTCAAGATCTTTTCTTACGTAACAAACCATGACTCATAACCATAGCAACAACTGCTGCAAAATATCTTCTGATTTACTAAAAATCCCCAATTCTCTCTTACAGTGATAACTACACACGCTACGATTGCAAAATAGGGAAGGATCAATACGACCTTGAAATCGTTATTTTAAAGTAACTCGTTATACAAAAGCCAATGTCTATAATGTGCTGTGTTACAGATCATACAATAGTGTTGAAGGCTTACAAATAAGAGTTTCTTCAACTCAAAAGGCACAGCACAGATGCAATATCATACCTGTCTCAACTCATTACAAGAGCGATACACTGCTTCAGTGTTCTGTAAATGCTGTCAGATGATAACCACGACTGCGTTACAACATATATCTGAAGAGATTTTCGCAAAATAAGTATATCCACACTGAAATTCAGCATAGTGCTGCTTTCCCAAATGTTTATGTATCGGGTGTCCAGCGCAAAGGAACCTTAAATTCAAAATAAAAAATCTCAGAAACAAAGATCTATAGAGAATTACAACAAGCGGTATATTTATTGCTAATCTGTAAAAGATTTATAAGGTATATATTCCGCCCTTTCCGCATGTGTCTGTGGTGTAAATGGAAGCACATTCGAAGCGTATTCGGGAAGTCCGGAGTTCGACTCTCAGCGAGGGAAAGGCATATTTTTCAAGTCTCCAGTATAAAAAAAAACTAATTACTCCCAAATTTGTGCCCGAACTAAATGATGGGGGACGTTAATTCGTCACCACTACGATTTGACGACTGGGTCTCTTGATCTTCAGTCGCCCCTTAAAAGGGGACGTGCATAAGGTATTTTCTCCTTCCTTTCTGCATGCCTTCGTGGTGTAATTGGAAGCCCATTCGGCCTGTATTCAATAGGTCCAGGGTTCGAATCCGGTGAGGACGTTTCACATGTCTTTTCCCTGTCTTCTGCTTCAAAATAACCTAATAACTCTATAGACCGTTATACAGAAATTTCCAAATAATAGTTTCAAAAGCTAAAAACATTGCGGCTGTAATCTCAATAAGTAGTGCTTGTAATAACCGTCCAAAAGACGTCACAAGCTTGGCCTGCAAAAAAATTACCTGCTCAAACTCCAATAGGTGCAAAATAAGTAACTGCGCATCATTAATAACGCACGCTTCTATTTTCGCAATCAGAGTTTGCACGAGGATCCCAATATTGAATTTACTGATAAGTTTCTCAACAAAATCAATAGAAATTTCTACAAAAAAGCTGATACTTGTAATCATCTCATGAATATGAACTTGTAACGATATTCTACAAGATGATAAAGAATTACATCCTTATTCTGCACATGTCTAAGAGATTTAAATTTTCTAACGACTTTAATCCCGTATTCTGATCTACGAAGCCTCTAGTTTGATCTCTCAAACTTAGGAGAAAATGTTCCCCTCTCTTCTACACTTGTTAAATTTTCTCTTCTGGGAATCTCACTTGATGTACTTTTACGTGAAGTGCCTTTAGGGCAACAACTTATTGAGCTGGAGAACTTGTGAAATTCGCAGTATCGCGGCATAACCTTACCAATACCGGTACCGTAAGAGAGATCAGTTCCACCCTTGGAAACGTGAAAGGAGGTTAGCGTAGGGAAGAGGTTTATGTTATGTATTCCACTGAACAACGTGTAGTGTTTCTAGTGCCGGAATACCAGAAGTTAGATCACATACATCCGTATGTTTTCAGCAGAGACTGGTTTGAAGCATTCCATCACGTAGAAAATGCTGAGAAATAGCCTAGACATGTTTCTATTCAAAATTCAAAATGACCAGGCCCCAGCGTATAGCATCATGTGTTGGCAACTTTTGTAACTATTATTTCGAAACTTCTATACAACAATATCACGCCACTTTGTAACAGATTTCAACATAACAAGTTGACCTGAAATTACGCTTTAAATTCTTCTTGACAAGTATATTTTGCATGTGAATTCCGAGTCAAAAACTCTTTACTTTAGCGTTAACATCATCTTCACTTACATGTCGTCACGTGGGAAAAGATCATTAACAAAATTCCGTATTGAGCTATTACCTTAGAATTAAAAAACGCAAATGCATAAAAATAGGAACGCGGAATCAGCACAAGTCAAATGAGCATGCTTTTCGGTTCGGTTTCGGTGTACTTTTTTTTAGATACCCAGTAGCTTACCTGTCTTTATAATGCAAAATCTTACACCCAAAATAGCATCCCCTCTGGATTTTTCTCATTTATAACAGTCATTTAGCACCAGTCTTAGATAAGGAATCACTCATTCGCCTCCTAAAAGATTAGTCAACTGAAAAGCCCGAATGACCACGATGGCGTCATCTGTGAATACATTCCCACCTCCAGTGACATCACTACAAGCTGTCCAGAAAAGGACTTTGATTTACAACTCACGACCAGACTTCGCAAGTGATTTTAATGCCGCAAACACACTTTTAGGAACTATGAACTCACGTAATGAATAGGTAATATATCATTCTTTAGTCATTGTCAATGCCCTTCGCACTGTTTTTACCATTTGTACTAGTCGTGACTCAGTTGTCAGAATTCTCGGCTTTTCATCTCATCTTCCAGTCTCTTGGTTGATAAGAGAAGCTCCTGATTTTTTAATTTTAGCCTTTACTAGGGAAACTGTTTCTCAGCAAAAAATGAAGCTTATATTGTGCAAATTTCGTTCCTCCACTTTTAGTGATTTTCAGCATAATTTTTATCTGAATTGCCTTAATGTACTGCAAACATTTGCAGAATTTTTTTAATGAAGATTCGGCCAATATTTAATCAGATAATATTTGTACTTAATTTTTCTTCACATTGATACGTAGTACCTTACTAAATTTATTCACAAAATAGTATATACTTCTAAATTATTAATTTTATTTTCATAGCATTTAAAAGTACTTTGATAAATAACTTTATTCAGGAATTTTTCGAGGTAAAGCTGCAAGAAAATTCTAAACATTTAACTAGACAAAGAACATAAAATTTAGAATATCTAATTAACTACTGTTATATTTTATGTCAGTATCATACTATAAATAATTAAATAACCGAAATCGTGCATTATCAATGGAATTTAATTTAATTTGGACCTTTCAAATGGCGTAACCGTTCAGGAGAAACTCCCGAATTTCGCGGCAGAACCTCCTGGGTTTTCATATTTAGAGATTGTCACCGGAGCCTTGTTTTGAGCTTGCTTGGTTTGATAATTATTTCTCAATTCACAGTCATAAAAATTTATTTATAGTAAAGAAAAATAAAATTACATTCACTCAGTATATAATACTCCATGTTTATGTTTACATTAACTCAGTACATAACACTGTTTCATATTAACGTGCACTGAATACAGAAAAATAATTAATTCTGAATAAAAGTCGCCTTAATATTTATTAATTTCTTCAATAATGTAAAGAGCGAAACGACTAATAACATTTAAACGCGTTACATACAAAATCTTTATCAAAGTTATTACGTAATTCAATAACCGCAAAGTAATACTAGATAATTAGTCTCTCTTTTGAGTTATTATTAATGATTATATATTTATTATTCAATACAGTTCCCGACAGCTGTAAAAAAATAACGCGGAATCAAATGCACAGCTTTTCCTCCTTCCGACAAGGATAAAACCACCGGAGATTTGTTTTTCTTTTCCTTTTGGTGGTTAGCATTATTTATTCAATCTAGTTTAGAGAGAAATGTTAACTGTATTTGGTTCTTCTAGGTAAGTAGGAAAAGATTATTTCTTCAGTTATCCACAGTTTCTGCCTGCTGTCGTTAGCCCAAAGGGCGTTAGCCCAGAAGGACTATTATTTTCGTTTTTCCATTTTGCGGTGATTCACTTTTCAGACTGTTGCCACCAAGTATTACAAACCTGTATTACATTTAAAGAGATTAAATAATGAAGAATCTGCATAAATGCATATACGTTTCCTCGTATTGTGATAAAACAACGGTATCTAAAGCCATCCAATTTTGACTAACGTACGTTTCCATCTGAATATGGGCATCTGGAAGCCTAAATTTGGAATTTGAAATTCATTTTATTATATATTTCACGTTTTGTAAAACTTTAACGAATTTTTTATTAACAAACTCAAAGATTTCAAAGCGAGGAATGGCAACATTGTACGAAAAAAAATGTTCAGCGTGCGAGACTGTGCATCGAAATTCTAAAGATATGCACATTTTAAAATTATTTTGCGATATTGCTGTTGAACTGAATTTTATGGTTTAAGTGCGAAGAACATGATATTTAATAAATAAAAGTAACCCACAAAACATTAAAAAAGCGATCCTTTGTAACGTAAAATTTGGCGTAACGTAAAATCTGAAAGCTTTCAGATTTTTTCTATTCCTTTTTCATTTATAATTATACATTATTTTAATTATAATGTTATTATAATTGTATATTAACAAAAATGCATTACTTTTGTAAGTAAAGAACTTTAGGCTAAATTCTGATTTTATTTAAAAGCCTTTTTATTTTGTTTTTCAATACTTTACACTACGTCAGAACTAAAGAAGGAAGCGATAAATACTTCCTGCGATGTACGTAAATAAAAACTGACAATACAAATTTATTTAGAAGGAACATTAAGCAAGTTCTTTTTCAAAATAATGATTTTGCGGATTCGAGATGATGCTGATAGTATAATACATAGTTACGTTGCATTAAATACTGAAGTTTTATGCGTAGTCAAAATCCCTTTATAAATAATAAATCGTTAGAAATTTAATGATTAGTAATACCTTAACTAAACATCTAACTTCTGTCCCTGAATGGACAAAGAAATACGCTACTAAATCTCTTCCAATATTTTTTAACAAACTGTCACAACCCTAACAAACAAATGTTTCGTAAACTTAATCCTTGACCGAAACCATAACTAGAAACCCAAGGATATGTTATGGAAGATGTGTAGGGGCCAATAGGCCTTTCATGGCCGTGCATCTTCTAATAAACGGAATCAGTCAAAAACTTCCGCTCAGTCGTTCACCTCTGTGCGGCCCCCTAATGTTCCTAACACTTCCAACTGCAATGAAAAGAAGAACGAATGACCCTCATTTTTTATATTTCGAAGGAATAAAGCCTTAGGGACAACTTCACTAAGAAAACTTCTATAAGTATTTGTTTTCTACAAACGTGTAAAGAACATTTTCCTTGTTGCAAGCTAAATTTTACTGCGTGAGAAAAAGAGTAAGAAATTTTTGTGTTTTGATCCGGCACTTTAAACCAAGAACTTCTTTTTCTCTAGTACAGACACAGGAAAAAAAATTAGGCAAAAAGCTTTTATCCTTGATTATTTAATTTATGGGAACCGGAAGGAATTTGAATAATCGATTTTCATTATTACATGAGTTAAAAAATTATATTTCAATTCACTTTTCTTGTGAATGCATTAGTTTATGGATTCAAAAATTAGCTTTGAATACTTTATTTCAACATTACTTCGTACAAAAAAGACGCAGAAAATAGACTGAATATCCTTAGCAAATATTAAGATCGCTGACGTTTTTCGCATAATGATCCGGGCTAACATGTAGGATTTTATATTAATTAACCAGTTATATTAATTTAAAAACCCGGTAGTACCGGAACTCCGTCTATGACAGAAGTAGTGCGTACTATTCTTTTTCGAGTAAAATAAAAAGGTTATTTTAACCTTCTTAAGGCTTTTCATTGCTTCAAACTAAAGTGATAACTCATTTTCAGCCTAGTAGGGTCTGCAGGATTTTAGCGCAAGCTTAGAGAATTAGCAGTACCTTACAAACACAATAGCTGTTATTGTACGTTTTTCTAATAGCTGATAATTGCAAACTCATATCTTTTTATACCTAAGAATTATTAATTCATTGAACACGCATACCCAACGATTGACATCCAGTGGCCTATAAAAGTGGATAAGTAGGCCAAAAACAATAATTCGTCCTGGGTTCGAACTAAAATAAGTTGACTCGTAGTCATTACTCCTGTATTTTTACTCAATGAAACCACACTTTAGTAATGCTAAGGAAACCTTTATTTCGATTGTTGAATAACTTATTTCTTACACATTAACAATGACCACTTCGCAATATCCATTAATACAAATTAAGGCTATCATAAACCATAAAAATACCTTACGAAGGAGAATTACCTAAGAAATATTTTAATTTGGTTTATATGATTATGGCAAAAAACGTGTGGGCTGTCAGCTTCCTAAAGAAGTATCAACACCAATCATTTTAAATCTTTAACACTAAAACGCCCAATAGGAGTCCTTTCGACTCCGCACGTTAAATAAACACCCATATCTTTCCTAATTTTTCATTTTAGTTGTTTGCCTTCCGTGACTTTTAATGAATTAGTGATATCTATGACTTGAGAAAATCAGAAATATTTAACTTAATTTTTAAAATATTTATCGACCTATATCCCTAGAATGCCGAATGGAGTCGTATAGACTCCGGGGGGGGGGAAAGCAGCAGTTTTATCATTTCTATCCTGCTTAGAGGTCATGAACTTGCACTGTATTTTCTTTTTGAAATTGGGATTTGAAAAAATGGTCAGTTCTTTGCACTTGCTGATCCAGCTGCTTACTAACTGAGATAACTCCTTTCACATTTATTTCGTTGCCATTTGTGCTATATTTTTCATAAATGTTTCTGCTATTCAGTTTGTTTGAATGTATTGCAAAACGTGGCTCGTAAAAAAGGATTAAAGGCAGAGGAAATATAAAATCTTTTACGTGAGCTATCATATAATGACTCTGAAGGAGTGAACTGTCAGACATTAAAGACGAGGATTTTGTAATAGTTGATTTTGAATATGTAAATGACTATTCAGCAGATTCTGATGGAGGTGAAAACAAGGAAATTTCAGAAAATGAGTCAGGTAACACAAGCTTTCACTGCTTCTGATGGCACAGAATGGAAGATTTATAAAAATAAAAAGAAATCCCGGAAGGTTTTTCAAAACAAAATATTTTACAGCATTATAGTGGACCAACAATTCATGCCCGTGATAATAGTGGGTTGAGTACTTGGTTTTTATTTACAGAGAGCACAATTTTGAACAATATAAAGAAATGTACCGAAGTAGAGGCAAGGCGCATCCTTGAGAATGACACTTGGTCTCTTTCTATAGACGAGTCACTTGCCTTCATTGGAATACTGTATGCTCGGATGCGAGTGGTGCGAAAGGAATAGATCTTTATTCCTTGTGGTGTAAAACCTGATACCTGAATATTTGCACAGAAACTATGGGAAGAAACAGGTTTTGTGAAATTCTACGATTTTTACGATTTAACTTGAAATCTACACGTTCTGCACGCCTGCAAACAGATAAATTTGGAATGATATCTGAAATTTGGAATCGCTTCATTGATAATTGTATTTCTTACTCCAAACCGAGGGAAAATATAACAATAGACGAACAACTGTTTACAAGCAAAACACGATGTCCGTTTACTCAATTTATACTGTCAAAACCCGATAAATATCGACAAAAGTTTTGGCTTGCTGTTGATGTAAAAACAAAATACCTCCTCAATGCTTTTCCTTATCCTCGAAAAAAAGGAAGAACGACCATCTGATCAAAGATTATCTGAATATGTTGTGATGAGAATGATGAAACCTTTTCTAAACAAAGGTATAAATGTCACAGTTAATATTTTTTTAATCACTTCATTTAGCTGAAGGATTGCAAAAGAAAGGAACAAGCTTGGTAGGAACTGTCAGCAGGGCAAGAAGAGAAATCCCGAAGTCCATGAAATTGCTAGCATAATACTATTACAATTACAATTACAATGTAATAATACTATTATTACATTTCATAACACATTAAATTTCATAGCAATCATGAAATACACATAAGGTTAAATTTCTAAGCTTACAGCAAGTGCTTCCTATTCCTTTCTCAAGGTACTTTCTTGAAATATCAAATTACATTGAAATAATAGTCCACAGACTAAATCGTGTTTTTCAATTTTCCGATTTTCATTCTAGACATTTTACAAGTCTTTCGACAAAGCGTCATACAAAATCATTTCGTTAACATTTTCTTTTCAACACTTCATTGCTTTTACAGAATTAATCTATTTACAAACATTAAGTAATTTTAAATCTTTAAGAATTACAAATTCTTTTAACAAAACATTTTACTTTCAATATGAGAACTTATCGCCCACTTGGCGTAAAAGTCAACCTCGCTTGAGGTAAAATCGGCCCTGCAACTTGCAGTATACTCAAAAATTAACTAAACTTTTGAATACGAAATTGTACTTATCTTATTATGATCGTCCATCCGTTTCTTGGCCCAATCTTTGAAAGTCGAGTACGTTGTAGCTTGGTTGAGTTTCCTCGTTTTTCGTTGTTTTTCTTTCGGAGCCTGCTGATCTCTTTTCCTTTTGAAATTCCGTCGTCGTATCCTCGGAAATTTGCTTTGTAGAGGAGGTTCCTCCGCTGGACGTTTGGTGGACTGGGCCCTTCTCTCCTGGGCCCTTGCTCGTTGCTTGTCCTGGTTCCTGCTGTATTCGGGAAGTTGATTCTCAGGCTGCAATCGGCGTTTCTTGCTTCTCAGGCACCTGTCCGATGATTCCACAGTTCTTTTGGATACATTGGGCTTCCCTTGCCCATTCTGCTTTCTTCTCTTGGTACGCTCGTAATTCCGTTCGTAGATTTTGTCACCTGCATCATGAGACTTTCTTTTGAAACCACATTTTTGGTTCTTATTTCTTTGTTGAAGGGGAGCTTTCTTTTCCTGACATTTCGATGCCGTTGTAGCTGGTTCCTGCTGTTTTTGCTGAAGTCAATTTTCCTGGCTAGTCGATTGCCTCGGATCCTGAAAAAAATTTTTAAATATGGCCATTTTTTTCTATTATAGTAGGGCTTTAATTGATCCACATTCGCTTTAAGTGTTTTGCCCATCATTTCTTTTAAAATAGCCATTTCCCCCTTAATTTTGTTCAATTGTGAACGGGCCTTCAAAACGCGGAAAAAATTTCCCCACCTTTTCCTCTGGGGCATTTGACAAGTTGTGTTTAATCTTCAACACTTCATCTCCCACATTGTACTTGACCTCTCTTCTTTTTAGGTCATAATACAATTTCTGTTTTCTTTGGGCCATTTCTATATTTCCCGTCGCTTCCCGTATTAACTTTTGTATATCACTCATTTTAAATTCTTCTGCCCTTTCCTGTACAAAGAACAGTTTATCTAGGGGGGTCAAGATCTTTCTTCCTAAGAAGAGTTCAGCGGGTGTTTTTTGTGTAGTATCGTGTTTGGCGGTCCTAAGTGCAAATGCAAATTCATTTATATGGCTATCCCAGGTAGAGTGATAGTTTTTCACATAACTACGAATTATTTTCACTACATTTCTATTCACCCGTTCCGCTATGTTTGACTGCGGACGATACGGGACCATCTTTAGATGACGTATGCCCAGTTTTGCACACATTTCCTCAAACATTTTACTAACAAACTGAGGACCATTGTCTGAAATAACTTTTAGGGGCGCCCCGTATTTTAAAATATACTTATTTAGAATTGAATCTACTACAATTTTTGCAGACGCGCGTTTTAACGGAATTAACTCTAACCATTTGCTAAAATGATCCACTATAACTAAAAGATATCGGCTTTTATTAACTTTACTTCGAGGGTAAGGTCCAAGTAAATCGATGCCTATTATTTGATTTGGGAATTCTGATTTAATACTATTTAGGAACCCGGCCGGGCGGAAATTAACATAATTATTTAATTGACATGTTGGGCACGACTGGACATACGCCCTAGTAAACTTTTGCAGTTCTGGAAAGAAAACTGCCTCGCGAACTCTCTGAACAGTTTTTCTTATACCTAAATGAGCCGAAATGGCACAATCATGCAACTCTTCTAATACATTCAACCTCATGCTAGCTGGGATAACCGGTCTATATTCATGATTCTCATTAGTAGCTTTCGTATAGAATAACAGTCCGTCAATTAATTCGTAATTTTCGGCCCTATTTCTTATCGGCACAATATCCGGATGATTGAAATTCTCAGGGTCGGCCAAATAATTGTATATATTTTTGAACTCCGGATCTTTTTTGAGTTCGGCTATTACTGTTTCACGAGAATCTAATACTTTGGATGTTAACATGGCTATCTTAATTACACTTCCATTTTCATCTAAGTTAATTCTGCTTAAAGCATCTGCCACAACATTTTCCTTTCCCGGCGTATGTTTAATTATTAGGTTATATTCCTGTAATTTGAGAGCCCACCTTATTAATCTGGGTGATAAATTTTTTCCAGAATAGAGTCTAGTGACCGCCGCGTGGTCGGTATATACAGTTACTGGAGAACTTCCAAAGAACACACGAAATTTCTGTACTGATGCTAACACTGCGAGAGTTTCTCTCTCTGTTGCGGAATAGTTTCTTTGGGTTTCATTTAATGTTCGGCTGAAAAAAGCCACGGGCTGACCATTTTGGGAAAGCACTGCACCAATCGCGAAATCTGAAGCGTCCGCTGAAATCTCTAATCCTTTATCCCCTTCTGGAAATTTTAAGACGGGAGCTTGAGTCAATGCGTCTTTCAGTTTTTGAAACGCCAAGTTGGCTTCTGCTGACCACGAAAACCTAGCTTTCTTTCTTTTCAATTTTAGCAGTGGCTCAGCTATTTTTGCAAAGTCTTTAATGAAGGACCGATATTATGAAGACATCCCCAGAAACGACGATAATTTCTTCGCTGTTTTAGGAACAGGATAATTTTTAATGGCTACTATTTTTGATTGATCAGTTTCGATTCCCTTTTGGGAAATTTTAAATCCTAAATAACGTAACTCTTTTGCGGCAAATTTACATTTGGACGCATTTATCTTTAAACCAGCTTCGTTTAACAATGAAAATACTTTTCTTAAATCTTGTAAGTGTTGTTCTAGACTACTACTCGTAATTATAATATCGTCTAAGTATATGAATGTGCTTTTACCAAGGACTGGTCTTAAGACTATGTCCATACATCTTTGAAACGTTGCCGTCGCGCCGGATAAACCGAACGGCATTCTAAGGAATGCCTATGTGCCAGATTTCGTTATGAACGCGGTTTTGTGTACGTCTTCGGGTTTTACCCCAATTTGAAAATAGCCACTCGTGAGATCTAATGTAGTCATGTATTTTGTAGACGAAATATTTCGAATAATTTCTTCAATTATCGGCAACGGATATACAGGATATTTTGTAACTGAATTTAACTTGCGATAATGTATAGCAAAACGCCACTGCTTCGGGTGCGTAATCGGGTAATCCTTATTCTTTTTACATAAAACCACCGGACTCGCATATGCACTCGAAATAGGAGTTATTATATTGTTTTTTAACATTTCCTCAATATGATATTCAATTATTTCTTCCTTGACTTTATCATATCTATATGGCTTTTGCCTAACTGGCTGAGCGTCCCCCGTGTCAATGTCGTGGTTCACCACCTGTGTAAAACCCGGTACATCACTAAATAAATTCGCAAAGTGACTTACCAGACCTTGGATTTTCTCTTTTTCCTCTGCTTGTAAATGTTCCAAGTCCAGCTGCGGGGGCTTATCATTCTTCGTTTCTATTGGTTTCATATTTAACGTCAACTCTCCCCCTTTAAAATCAATTTTTGCTTCTGCCAAACTAAAAAAGTCCACACCTAGAATAATACAAGTTTGCAGGTTACGCACAGTATAAAACAGGATTCTTACCTGTTCATTGTTGATACGCACGAACAATGGTATTTTTTCTAAACAGCTGCATTTTTCTCCTTGGGCCGCCTAGGAAGCCTAGGAAGTATAACTTGAATAATTTCAGGATCCGAGCGACTTCCATACAAAAGCTTGAAAACTTGAATTTTCCTCAAAATAAAATTAGACAAATCTTCTGTTTTTTCTTGATATCGACTAAACAGTTCAGCTTCCAATCTCGCACCACGGGAAATGCTTTCACTAGGGTATTCTTGAAATTTTCATATGTATGTGGGGCTTCCTGGTTCCCCCAAGAGATTCTTTCCGATGCACTTGAACCAACTTAGCGCTTGGCCCTTCAAAGCGCTGGTAGCAAGAGCGACTTTCTGAAATTCGTGGACTGGATATAGCATGAAGTGGGAGTCTAGCTTTTCCAGGAAATTGATTACGGCTGTCTTGCCGTCAAAACTTGCCGCTGGCTTCATGGCTGCTCGCATGGTTTGTACGATGTAGCCGAATCCTTCTATGCCAGGAGGTGCTATCTCAGGATTCTGGACAGGTACAGCAGGTGTCTCAGGTTCGTATTCTTGTCGTCGAGGCCATCCTCTTCTTTCAGTTCGGGCGCCACTGTCAGGACTTAGTATTCTGTGGGTATTCTTTGAGAACATGGTAAATTCTGTAAAAGGTACTTAACCTCCAATATTCAGTCCTGAACTGAAACAGAGAGCGGAAGGTACGCTATGTTCTGATGTATCTGCTGGGCTGGATAATAACTGCACGTGAAGGGATTTGAAATCCTCTTTTATTCAATCACTATTAAATACAAATTTCCCAACTTGGGAGAGATACAGAACGTAAAAGACCGCTCTTGGGTCGAACTTAACAATCAAATAAATTAAAATAAATACCTAAATAGAAATTAAATTAAACTTTGCTTCGCAGAGCAATTCGCGGAAGTTGGCCTCTACCGAAAAGGGTGCGTAGCAAGGTATACTAAATACTACCGCACTTTAATTTGTTTTACAATGCAATCACGTGGTAAGCACTATGGCTTATAAAATTTAAGCTGCTAACTGGTCAGACGAACGTTGAGCGGCGTGACCGTGATCTGAATCTGAGCTCTCACACACCGAGAGGTTTCTACCTCTGGCTTAAATAGTGCTTGGCTGTACTTCAAAATTAGCATAAGCTAAAAACGGGCGCTTCTTCTGACAGGAAGTTGAAACAGAGAGGAGATACAAAAGATTTAAATTAAAATAAAACTTGGTTAGTTTAACTAAAACCTTACAATATGACTACTAATATCTGTATTTCATGCAATAAAATGGCATACGGAAAATTTGGCAAGCTAGATTATACATGCAAAAAGTGCGTTCCTGAATTTTAGTTTAAAAAGGATTGTAAGTATATGAAATTTGTGAAAAACATGCCATATTTTTCATTTTCTTATAATTGTAAATTCAGTTATGCTTTTTTTAAATTGATATTTGTAATATGCTCCAAGAAGAAAAAGCTTATAAACGAAACCGTGGTTGACAGATAGAATAGAATTTAAGAATGATGCGACTTCATTTTAAAAATTTGTGAGACACAGACGCATTTTTCATCTAACAGTGCTGTTGACAAAAATAATACTTATTTTAGTATTTGAAAGAAATAATGCAATATTCGAGTTATATATCAACTTGAAAAGATGGTTCAAATATGGCAGGGACTAAATATGTTTTCCATGGAAACCTTTATTGCGAATGAAATAGTTTAGCATCTCAAACTTCAACGTACGGCTGTCCATAGATCATACGTTTTTTTGCAATCTTCTGGAAGCAATTTTAGACCCTTTTCAGAGAAGAGTTTCAGATTGCTGTGAATTCATTCCTGAACACTGATTGCGATGTAATGCAATATACGAGTGTGCTGCAGTCATCGTAGTCACAAATTGCATGCTTTCCAAGTGGGATTTAAGTCCGGGTCTCGGGTTTGAAATAGTTAAACAACGTTACATTGGCAGGCATTATGGACTTCCAAAATGCATCTCTTTCATCTTCAAACCACCACAATAGAGAACTTCTGGTTTGCATGAGCATCACATTCTTCTCGTCTGTCAACGAGCTTGGAATTTAACCTTGCCATAGTGAAAATGATTTTCTACGATGGTTTCTACTCTACCAAAACTGACAGAAAGCATCGACGCAAATTCTTTTAAAGTTCTTATCGTTATTCTTACCAATATTCTCATTCACACGATCAATATCTGTCAGTGTGATGGATTTCTCTGTGTCATCTCGTTTCTTAATGAAGCACTTACAGTACTCAAACTCTCTTTTCCTACAGAGGCATTCTTAATCATACTGTGTTTGGATATTGCTAAATATCAGATGACTGGAAGTTACCTTGTGAAGAAATTTGATCACAACGCGTTGCTACAAGCTCCAAGATAGTTGTTATTTGATAAGGTGGGGATAGCAACTGTACTCACCTAAAAATAAACCATGGTGCGCATAGTAGTGATCTGTAATAACAACAATCTCGGTCATATTTCAAAAATCCCCGATTCACCAAATAAGGCTTTTCTGAAAAGATTGAATCAAAAGTTTCGAAACCCTTCTCCCATCAAATGGCGGAGCAAATGCTCCGCTAGAATAGTCGAAAATGACTGGACCCATTGGTCATTTAACAATCTCATCACCGACAGAGTTCCCAGGGTTCACGACCGTGGACTGATCGATATTCGAATTTCTTTATTTCTAAACTAAAACTCAATAAACCTTTCTACCCAGATTCTCGGTAAGATTAACGTAAACGTCCTCAATTAGAAGATCACATTATGAAAAGCAAGCAGTTGTTGCAATTTCAGTTTACTTAGTGTTTCCATCACAATGAGTGCCATAGTTTTAAATTTTTGGAGAGAATTTAACATTCCATGTTTATTTCTTCTCACTGTTAACTTAAAAAATAACTTGCTTTGGTTTAAAACCCTTCAGGTAAAATATAAAAATTTAAATTGTTACTCAAATCAAATGGAAGAGAAAAATACCGATATTTCTTTTCCATTTGATTTCGAAAGCTTTTTCGTTCCTGAAAGATAGAGACATATATCAGATTGCCTTTGAAATTAATACAACTTTGTTCAAAACCTTCGCCAAAATAAGACTGCCTTTTCGAGTAGTTTAAAATGTCTTTTTTTTCTAAGTTTTACATTTTATCAAACCTGCTGATATTTTACATTTTATAAAATTATACAGAGGAAATGAATCCCAAAATTTATTCTTTTTACTAAATTTCATTTATGCCTTCGTCTTTAAATTTCTTAAACTGTTTTCTTATACTCGGCAGTCATTAGAGATGGGTTTCGAATTTCGTTTTAGTTAAAAATTTTCGATATTAAGTCCATTCCTAACATATACATTATTTATAGCCGTACGGTAGCCTACATATCTTTTACGGTATATATATTTGCTGAAAAGTGTTGTACTCACTTATTTGCTCCATAGATTATTGAAAACATTTCCTGTCAGTTATTCAAAACAATTTGTTGGATTCTGCATTATCACGCAAAGGCGTATTGAGTACGTTTCTGTACTTAGCGCAGTTTTCATCAAAGAATCATAAGTCAAAATAACTATAAATCTTTATTTTAACAAGCATGAGAGTTTCGCTTAACTTAGGTAAAACACATATTAAAGTAACATTCTTCACAGACATCAAAACTTGAAGTATTGAAAAGAATAACTTACACAGAATCACAGTTAGTCCTAAAATCGTTAGCTTACTATTTAGGCAATAAAAAAAGGAGCATACTTTGACACAGTACCTAAAAGAGAAAACACTAACTGAATGAGACCTTTTGACCTAGGTACAACTAACTAAGGGGAGAATCGAATGCAAACGCCTTCGCTTTCTCTCGCCAATATATATCTTGGCGCGCACGTTCGCTTTCTATGCTTTTGAGTTTCATTATGCAAAAATACCTAAATTTACGCTAACACAATTATTATCCCAAATCTGCCGTTTTCTACGACTCAAATAAACGTGATTCTTTTGTGTTTAAAATGAATAATAATTATACACAGGTTTGGATAAATTTTCATTGATAAAAACATTTTATATTTTTAGTGATTTCTAAACAAAAAATAGGACTTATTCGACTTACACACAAATACATTCCTGAATATATACATAATAAAAAGAATCGCTTGAAACACGTTTTACTTTTTTCAAATAAAAGAAGGAAAACAGTTATACGGAAATAAAAAGCAAAAATAATCATTTTGAGCGAAAAGTCAAAACGAAATTGAGAGTAATCATATCTTTGATTTTTCCTGTCAACAGATGAGATTATTTTGCGGTTTCCCGTTGAAATTATTAAGAACAATAGAAACTGTGTAGATAAGATAACATAAAAATGAAAACCAAAAGAAAACGAAACTCGTTTTGTTAGTGCTGCTAAGAAAAAAGTAAAATATTAGTCATAAAAAATTTAAGATGAGCTTTATAGTGAATTTATATGAATTTTAGTAAAATTAAGAACATAAATGAAAACTAAAGTAGCGAATTCAAAGATTTATTGAATTTAAATGCATTAATGGGAAGAAAGAAGCAAAATACATTGAATACAATGAAAACAAAATACAATGAAAAATTTAATGCATGAAACTATCTTTCGGTTGCTATGACGATAGAGAAGTCAACTACCAAAGGCATGGGTTTGAAGAAGTTTTCGGGGCTGATAATAGACGTATGTAAGTGCCTTTGTGACTTGGAGACACTTAGAATGTTGTTCAACTGAAATTCTTCACCAAAGTTTGTAGCATGTGCAGAGGAGTGAATGACGTTCGTATCCATCTGCGAAGGAGCATTCTCCATCAAAATTCGAGGGCAGCTAAAGAACGCCTAACTTAAGAGCCACAATGCCAATCCCTCATTTAACCGATCCCTCCGTCGTCAGTGCAAATTACATGAAGCTTATTTAGAATATTATTATTTACAGGCAGAAGACATGAGGTTGGACTTTAAAGACAGATTCGTTTATAATAAATCAATAAGAAGAGAGAAAATCTAAAGGATTTAGATTTTAACATTGTATCAGAGGATTTGTTAGGGTTCTCTATGATCTCGCTGAACTCGTAATTTACCAATATGTTTTCTCAACGCATTCCTATAAAGGCAACATTTTCATAGTCCTTTTAACTTTACTATTAAATATCGCTTTCCTCATACTTACGGCAGATAAAATTCAACAGCAAAATGATAATATTTTTGAAAGTAGAGCGCGTTTAAAATTCATGATACAGTGTTAAGTGCTACCGTTAATTGTTTTTTAGCCTTTTCTCATTTTATCACATCAATATTCAGTTTTCTTATCCACACATTTTTTTTCTTTTTAACATTATTCATTAAATATCGCTTTCTTTGTATTTACGCTATATGAAATGCAGCAGCAAAACCACAATTAATTTAAAGACATACCTTTAGAATTCTAGATAAAATGTTGCTACGATTTTTTTATATTATTACATTATTTTTACTTCCATGTATGGATTAAAGAAAGTATTATAACCGCAATTACAACGGCATAAAAATCTAGCTTATCAGATTTCAACACAAATAACCATTTCGATTGTTCTCGAATCTATTTTGACATTTTGAGTGAGTTCTGTGCTTACGTACAGAATAAAGAACCCTTTATTCCATAACGGAATGGGTTCAAAATTAATTTTTCTATGTACGTATCTCGCATAATTCAAAAGCGATTAGATGTAGAGCGTTGAAACTTTATACATGGAACTGCTGTTATTACATCTAGGTGTGCATCTCCTTTTTTTTTGCAATCAGCAATTGTTGCCTGCCTACGGGTTCGTAATGGATTAAATACACGAGTCGTTTAAAAGTTAATAAAATTTATTCTTTTCACACGAAATAAAACAAAATACTGAAAGATTTCCTTAGCAATATTCCTACAATATCACAATATCTCAAACATTAAACAGAACGCAATTCAAAGCAGAAAAAATTAATCCAATCTCATAGTAAATTTGTTACAATCGATTACAGCATTAGGTAAGCAACAGTTCGCTTAAAACAGTTACAACTGAGGTATTTTAATTCACTTTTTAAAAGCTTTTTTATTATTCGCTACATTATTCTGGTAAAACCTATTTTCTCGATTTTTCTAGATTTTTATGGGTGGAAACCGCAATTACGAGATATTTATTTATTAAATATTAAATGCACACTCTTTTACTTTTACTTTCCGACGTAACTTTCTCTTCAAAATCGTCTGCGTTGCACGGGAAAATAAAGCAATTTTAATTACAATTCTAAATAAATAGCTAAATAAATACGAAATCTGTACAATATATATATACTTATATATGCTTTATAATATGT
>KK114052.1:205515-218105 GCA_000611955.2 Stegodyphus mimosarum | reverse complement strand
ATATATATATATATATAGAGAGAGAGAGAGAGGAGAGAGAGCGAGAAAATGAGAAAAGTAGGCAAAATTGCATTTTTCAAAAATTACGAAAGAACAACAGTTTGAAAAATAGTGCCTAGTGCTGCTAAATTTTATAAACGAATTTAAAAATTAGGACAAAATTCTTCGAAAAACCCGGAAGAACACCTATGTGTAACCTATGCCTTATTTTATCCGTAAAATCTTGCAAAAAGGAAAAAAAATCAAAAAACAATATTTGAATCGAAAATGCAAATAAAACAAATGTTTGAAAGTTCTTAGGTTCTTTGTTTTCATGTTTTATTTGCATTTTCGGTTCAAATATTGTCTAATTTTTTTTCATTTTGCAAGGGTTTACGGAAAAAATAAGGGATATGTTACATCTAGGTGTTCTTACGGCTTTTTCGAAGATTTTTTTTAATTCATGTATATGTTACGGTGAAACACCGAAATCTGGAGAATGTCGACTTTCACCGGTGAATGTCAACATTCACATAGTCGCTTGGTGTATGTCCGAAATATTTTCCAAATACTCTTATTTCTGACTTACACCAGTGCATGTCGACATTCACCATGTACTAATGGTGAATGTTGAATATATGAGAATATTATATTTTCTTCTCCGTAATTCAGTCGCGAAAAAACACACAAGTACTTAAAACACACAATACATTCAAAATGAGAAAAGAAAATAATAGAAGTTAAAAAACTTACTTAATTATACAATACGTTCTAAATGAGAAAATAAAATAATAGTAATAAGAAACTTACTAAATTATGTGATTCAAATCTGATTAATTGCAACAACTTAAACTATTATGAGACTTTGAATTGCACAAGAGGCCCTTGCTTTTACAACTGCATTTATAGGAAACAGTCAGTCACCTCTCTTTTCGACCTACACCAGAGCATATCTGTGATTGTCGACATACACCGGGTGAGAGTCCGAATGTACAAGAGTGCAATGTTATATTCGATCTTTCACCGACGTATTAGGTGAATGTTGACATTCTCCGGTGAAAGTCGACATTCTCCAATTTCGGTCTTTCACAGTAACATATATATATGTATCCCTTAGGCAGCTTTAATTCCTTACCCATTCTTTATTTTCACAATCGTTGATTGCAGTCACATAAATTCAGTTACAGAAGTGTTTTAAATGACGAAAATATTCATGTATTGGCGATATCAAATTAAAAAAAGTGAAAAGTTTAATAATTGTTAAAAGTAAATTGCTTATTTTTTTATCTTAGTAATTGCTTACTTGTTCTAAAATACATGTACCACTTCATTTATGAATAACATTGAAATCACGTAAGTATATAAGGTATTTTTTCCTCCCTTTCCGCGTGTTTTCGTAGTGTCCTGGAAGCACGTCCAAGCGTAATAAGGAAGGGTCATAACGATGTCCTGAGTTCAAACCCCGGTGAAGGTATTGCACATTTTTCATGCTTTTGCTTTTTGCATCGATATAACCTAATAACTCTACAAATAAAATACGAAAATATCTTAAATAGCCAAAAATCAAACTTGAGAAATTTCTTTCAGTTTTATGTGCTTGAATTTAGGTTACATATGTTTATGGCTTCTAAATTTTACTGTACATTATTTCTTTCAGTTTAATTTTCATAGAACTAGTTATATTCTGGTAGACATCAAAGTACCATCAATGTTTTGCTCAGTCAAATTAAATAAGATCCTTATTATGCAAAATCTATAACTTGCTGGCAGAAATAATGTTTTTTGGCAAGGTAGTTGCTATGATGTATTGTTTCCTTAAGTATAAAATAAATTTTTGTTGCTCTGCCTTATCCTTTCTCCATTCGCTTACTCCAGAATTGTGAAAATCGAATGTAAATGTCGAACACGATTAAGAATCAATTTTCTTTAATTAAAGGTAATAATGAGAGAGACGGTTTTCTCTCTTAGTTCAGTTAAACATTATGTGTTAATTTTTATGTTTACTCACTGTTATGGCTTTATCCTGTGATTAATAGCTGTTTACTTGATATTATTTTAAACTGTAAAAAATTTCGGGAAAATATTTTAACAGTTTTTTAAAAAATACCTATGTGTTAGTTTAGAGTTGAGGATTCAAGTTTGTAACCGAAGCAATTTTGAGAAATACGTAAGAAATTCAAACGAAATGTTATATAAGTTTTAAAAAATACATATATTCAAATTAACGTGGTGTCAGATGATTTTACAAGGTTATCAAATAAAGTTAAACATTAGGGAGACAGAAAAGTGCTATTCTTCCTCTCCCATGAAAGCAAGTTTGGGATAGTAATTTAAATAAACTCATTTATCAGCAGAAAAATGCGCAAAGAAAAGATAATAAAGACGTCAAGATAAAGAAGGCTACTTGATCCTAGGCGTAAGGAACTGAGGAAGTTCTAGTAAAGAACTGATGAGGAAAATAAAAAGTTTATCAAGTAGATTTTTATTGCTGAAAGAAATGCTGTATGATAGAAAGGGTATCAGGGCTGCTCCATCGACAGAAGTGGAAGTGTGGAATACTAAGTAATAATTTATGCTAATAAGCCCAGTTTTACCTAGTTAATTAACATTATTTTGGGAATGTTAATCTTTTCGCTCCTTGATCAATCCTTTTCGTGGTAACTGTTGCTGTGTGTGACTTATCTCACTTGTCTGACAGTCACATCGAAACATGCCCACGAAATTCAGCGCAGCAAGGAGTGCAAGATCGCGCCTGTCGTTGGCAAGAGTATTGAGCATAATACAGAAGAACACAGTCCGACTTCGCTCAGTTCCGCCCCCATTTTGATGGAGAGCACCCCGGGTGGGGGGACGAGTTCCTGGGTCTCCTAACCCTCTTCCCATACCACAACCTCTAGAGAGGACTTTCGGATCGTTATATATTTAAAATGCCCCCTATGCCGCACAGACACCATACATTTACAAACATTCATGCCTTCGCCGAGATTCGGACCCGGACCCTTCGGTGCCGCAGTAAGGCTCGCCTAACCACTATACTATTTGGGCGGCTTGAGGTAACTTTCTGGCTTGATATGTAATGGAATCTAAACGAAAGTTATGTCAATAAATAATAACAAAATCTTGAGATATATATCAGATTTCTCGTTGGTTAGAATTTCCATAAAAGTTCAGTTTTTTTTAACGAGAAGCTATACGATTTCTATTTATTTTAGTGCATACCTTAATAAGAGTAAGTACTCATTATTAGGAATTTGAAAAAAATTTCTGATGAACTGGCATGCTTTTCAGGTACACTGAATGAATGATGACGCAAATTATTATAACATTATTCTTAATTTTAGATATTGTTTTTATACTTAATAATTAAATCGATTTATATGAATTAGCTTTAATACTTTGCCAATTTTGCATGTATTGCTCATAGTATTACTACCAAATACCCTCTTACCTGCACATCGAGTTGTTTTTGTTCTCTCTAGTCATAAAAAAGTTGAAGAGGACAGAATTTTCATTACCTATTACAAAGAAGGTAAACTAAATGTTAAATGATAGAGAACGCATCCAGAGTTGGGCTTCCAAGGATAGTTAAGTTTAAGAATCTTTGAGGCTAAATTGGCGATTGGCATCTATAATCTAAGAAATCAAAATCTTCGAAACGCAGTCATATTCTACACATAATATCCAATATATAATTATACAGTTACGAGCAGTTTCATTGTAGAATATGACTGTTATGTTATAAATACAGTTAAAAGGTTCATATTCATTGAATAAAATAATGTGTATTAAAAATAGATTATAATTATAGTTCAGAATAAAAATGTATTTCAATATATACGGCATGGAATTTTAATGCATAATTTGAATACTTAAAATATGTATTATATATGAGAATTATTACAATGTGTGCTTAATTATATGACTAACGTGTCAGAATTTCCGTGCGTATGTTTCTAATTATGCTATTTAGAGTTACTTGCTAAACAGAGTGAAATCTATTTATGTATTTATTTTTATGTTATTTTAATATCATTTCATCTTAGTTGAGTTATTTCAGAAGTTTGTTAAAGTTGGTTCATTTAAGGTACAATAAATGCTGTGTTTCCGTCGAAAACATTAATTAGAAATATTGTTGATAAGATGATTTAAGTAAGCGAAATTCCACAGTGCGAGAATTTTCGGACACATTCTAAAAGGAATATGCCCAATTTACATTAAATCAACACATTTGCTTTAAAATAAAACAAAAATTATATGCATGTAAGGAAAATATTTCTTATTTTCTCTAGATTAAGTTCTGAATTTGATTATACAATCTTAAACATCAATTTAAATTTCATCATATCTGCTTTAAAAATCTGCTTTAGATTCTCAAATCTGCTTTCCGTTCATACCGTTCTAGAAATCATCAATCCTTGAACATTCCCAGGATTGATGATTTAATCCTGGGATGAACATTCCCAGGATTGTCATGTATAGAACTTTGAGTGTATTACTTCTAATGACAAAAAGTGTGCTTTAGTGTAAGCAAGCACTTCTCAGAAAAACTTAGAGCATTTGAGTTTTACATTATTTTATTTCTGCACAGCTGAAGCTAACGGACTGTGATATCTAAATATAGTAAAAGAATACAGTGTGCTACAATCTCATGGCGAAACAGTTTTCCAGAAAAATATACTCTGTCTCGCTTTAATAACGATATCTTTACATTATCGGTCCATCACTTCACTTCCAAACGGATTTAGACCAGATCAGCCTTCACGGCGTAGCATCTCAGATCAAACTTAAAAAAATAGGACCCGTGATCTTTAACAATTCTCACTCACGAAGGTCATAACCTAACTCCTCCTCACGTGTTCTTGCGGGGGTTGGTTAAAACCCTGGTGTACGTCAAAGCACTGATAAAAGACTTACGCAACGGGAATTTTCTGTCACTTTGTTAATCAACAACATCATGTTTCCTTTTTAACTCGTCGGTCATTGTAAAATAACGGTTTAACATCTCCCACACAATCAATGCAGCTCATGTCGAAATATATTGACCTTGTTTAAAACACTCTTTGGTTTCCTTTTTCAAGCTTAAGGATATAAGCTGGCCTAAACTGTGGAAACTTCAGAGTTCAAAGTGCATAACAGTTTCTTCCTTGAAATATCTAAGCACACCGCCCTAATAGGCATATGGTTAGCGCTGAGTACGAACTCAGACGAATGCGAATAATAAGAACTGAATACGAAATCAGACCCTTAACATTGGGTCTGAGTTCGCATCTAAGAGAAACCTTGAACGTTTGTAAGTATATACTGTTTGTACTCCGTATAACTAAACTTAAAATACTGATTAACTGAAAAACTTCAGTGAACGGATTACTAGCTCCAGGCTTCTGGACTTCAGCCCCTATACTGAGTAGAACGAAGCATAATTCCAGCACATAACGTTATTATGGCTATCATTGTGAAATTGCAGAAGCGAGAAAAGCTCTAGGCCTAATCTCACGATGTTAAAATGAGCTATCAGACGTCACCGAAGTCGCGCGAAATAACCAATGTAGCAGTGTGAGGAACAAATTGTCTCAGTCTAGAGCCCTCTCGAGGCACGTGATAGAAGGGGACCAAAAACGAGAGACCCTAGGATTTGCACCCGGGGTGTTTCTCATTAACAGTTGGGTGGAACTTCTTTCGTGGGTGTAAAATCCTTCAAGCCCTGTGGTACAACTTGGATAACATTCTTGGTGTTGAGATGGCTGAATGACTTGACGGAGACTGGCCATTTGCGACGAATGGCTTAATTTGCAAGTATCCGTCCATTATAAATGCTTTGTATAAAACATTCCTGAGCTGAAAAGCAAAATAAATACCTAAGCAGAAAACATGTGTACAACTTTAGAATTTCCCGCTTCTACTTATTTATTAATGTAGCTTGTTTCAATAATTAAAAAATTAATTTAATTTTACAGCTGTCTAAATTTTTAGGAGTACTTTGGTATTATCCGTAAACACCTTGGCGCAGTCTGGTGACTTTTAGAAAAAAAAAGGAATGGTAATTTCAAATCGGAGAAATCGGAGTCCGGTGGAAATTTCGTAGTGATCGCTTCGAAACAGAATCAAAGCAAAAGGAAACTATTCATTAATACTCGTTAATTCTTTACTCGAGCAGTCTACATATCGTACTGCTGTAGTTAAAAGGCAGAGGACTGAATTTCGAGCCAATTACCGCTTTGAATACCTGCGTGTTCGTTATGCTTTTTCATTTTGTATTTAAAAAAATTGTTTTCCAAAATATGCGCTCAATCAAATGCGAATCTGAACGTTCCCGCCTTTGTAGCAAAATATTAAGTTCCTGCAAAGATTTTACAGAACTTTCTTTATTTGCAAGCAAATCTCACAAGCGCATACATCAAAACTCAGCTGAAGATAAGTCGCAGTTTGCCGTCAAAGCTTCTAATACAACCAAAACAAAACGTACGAAAGTGGCGACGTTGCTTATTCAATCTTATAGTTATCGGTATGTTAATTAAATGGAATTGTTATGGGCATGATTGCCTCAATTTGGTGACTTCTATCAAGGTGGTTGCGATAATACCAAAGTACCTTTTTTCGTTTGAAATAGTTTGCTAGATGCATATTGGAAACTATCCGCCATTTCTTCTAATTTCTTTTCTTTCCTTTTGTTTGTAACGCCTTGCTCCTTAACTATACAAATGAGAGAAATTAAAGTACTTTAGAAGAAGCTTAAATTGATTAACTCCTTGAAGAACTGAGATTTTAACACATCGAATTATTTTATTTGTTGCTGAGATACACAATGGAATGTTGCTGATCTAAACTTCATTGCTGCACGAGAATAGCTAGTGCACAAAAGTTGGAAGTTAAGGGGAGTCGGAACCCCCTATACCGACAATGTTAAGTTCGCCATTTTCAATGTACCTTTTCTCAAAATCTGCTGTAATACACGTTTGAAATTTTCTGTATAATTAAAGCACACCTATCTGATTATACTGAAATGAGCTTTGGGAACATTTTCAGATTTAGAGTAATTTATAAAATATTTTATTAGGCATAATAAAATTTAGCACTTTTCTCACAAAAATAAAATTATGAATTTTTTCTTCATTTTTCACAAAAAGCTCATTTTAGTAAATATCGGAAATAAAACACTTACATACCCGTGAGCAGTATAATAAATAAGCCATAAAACCTGTGTGGCATAATAAATAAGCCATAAAAAATTTACATACCTGTGAGCAGTCGTTCCTTAGAAACGGTACATCAAGTATAAAAAAAATCACATTTGGAGAAAAACTCATTTTTATGTAAAAAATCCTCATTTATCAAAGCATTCGATGGTAAATTAAAACTAGATTTTTTACAGTTCTAATTTTTATAGAGCTAAAGTATGGTATTTTTAGAAAGCTAAAGAGGTACAGAGAATTTGAAAATGAAAAATCCCAAATCACCATTTTTTGAAGATTTTTTGCTTCCAACACCCTGTAAGTTAAATGGTTAATATGAAAGCCCAATAGGATTATTTTTCGAGAAATGTAATTTTACGTTTTCAATGTACTAAGAACTGCAGCTTATCGAATGGCTTTATTCTGATACGATACTTTACTAAGGGTACGTAAATCCTGAAACTGGATTTTATGTAAAGAATATTGAAAAGCCCTTGAGCCCTTGAAAGTTAGAACTACTTTCCCTGAAAAATTAAATCGTAAACTAGATTCTTTTCCAGTTCCTTCACAAATTCGTATGTTACGTTAATACAATCACTGTGTTGCAATTTTCAGAACACTTTTGTTTTAATATCTGATATCATTAATAATGGTCAAGAAATTTTAGAGCTGCAGTATAACACTGAATTCTAAAACACAGTGTTATTCACGATTATTCTCATACACGTAGATTTGAAATTACCTGGGAAAAAAACCATATGATAAATTATTTTGAAGGAAACAAATCGATTGAAATGTTGGCCATAACTATACAGTCATTGTGTCATCTGCATTAATTATGTTCGTTATGCTATAAACTACTGTTTCAAGACAAATTACGTGCAGGTGTTTTCATGAAAGAGATTTTTACACGAGAATATGACCAATGTTTCCTTAAAAACTGTATTCGAATAACAAATATCCGAAATGGTGCAGCGAATATGAAATCTGAAATCAACAACAAATTTTACTTCAACATTCATGTGTATGAAAAGGCATCAATAACTCGAAATCCTCCAGTCAGTATCAATTAATCTATCTATAAATCTATTAAGTTAATGCTGAACTACCAAGTACACAGTTAACAGTTTTACATAACGTGATATGTATACTTTTTCAGAGAATTTACATCTCTTACGAAAGGCATAAGAAATGCCAAAAATATGTTGAGTCTATCTCAAGAATCTCGACTTATCGTATTTTTGGAGTCCTGCATAAAGTACAAAAGTGGGGAATTTAATGTGTTTTATGTAATACCTACCCCACTCAGAGCTTGCATAGACGACTTTCGAAGCAGGAAACTTGAATATCACCTGTCTTCTCACCAGGTTTCGCAGCAATGATTTTCGCAGTGATCGCTGGACATGTTAACTGCTTACACCAGGGATGTCAAACTCATAGGTACACTTGGGCCAAACAAACAAGGTTTAATTTTAGGCGGGCCGCAAAAAAAAATCAATATTCATAGAAACGTAGATTTATTTCGAATAATAAAACCATAAACATATATATATATATTTATATAGAAAAGAACAAGAAACATTTAATGTTTACGTCCTGATACTTGACATCTCTTCTCTGCTATTATCTTTCCTATTTCGGGAGAAATTTTGTTTGCAGTGATAACTTTCAACGCTGACCCAAGGTGAACATCATTTACGGTTTCTAATAGGAGACTTATTACCTTACATGACTGAACTGCTCTCACCGATAAATGCTACCAAACATGTAAATAATTTCATATGCGAATTTTCGAGTATTTTCAAACCTGACTGGTAAATATTTGTAAAATTCAGGCACGCCCACTTCAATGAATTTTGCTTTCAAATTTGAGTTGCATTGAATCTCGATCACCTCCATTTGCATACGGCTCGGTACTGAGTCAATACTTATTGAGAAAATCGAAGAAAACAAAAAAAAATTTGTCTTCGAGGGAACTAAAATCAATAAACCTCGTTTCAAATCAGTTGTTAGATTTGCAAATTTTTCTGCGTATTTTTGATACGAACAAGTATCATCTAAACTTGATTTGTTCATGCTGCACGTCGGGAAGTGCGTCAAATCTTCATTTTTAAGTTGTTTTTCCCAAAGAACTAGTTGACATTTGAATGCTTTAATTATGTCAAACATGTTCGTAATGATATGATCTTTTCCTTGTAACGATAAATTTAAATCGGTTAAGTGTTTGGTTATATCAACCAAGAAAGATAAATCTTGTATCCATATTGGATCGTAAAACAAACTTACGTCTTGATTTTTCGTTTTTAAAAACTGACATATTTCTTCTTTCAAATCCCAGAATTGTTTGAGAATCTTGGAGCAAGATAACCAACGTACCTCGGTATAGTAGGACAAACCCGAATATTCACTATCTAACTCACTTAAGAAAGCAGTGAATTGACGCTGATTTAAACCTCGAGATCTTATAAAATTTATAACTTTTTTTATATATGACAAAACATTCTCCATATTTATTACTTTCGTGCATAGAACTTCTTGATGTATAATACAATGCATATGATGAATGTTTGAACCGTGAATTTCACTAAGTTTTTTTCTTAGTAATGCTACGAAGCCCTTGTTTTTCCCGGTCATTGATGGAGCGCCATCTGTAGCTACAGAATTTAATTTTGCCAAAGGTAGATTGTATTTCTGCAGAAGTCCAAAAACACAAGTAAATATATCTTCTCCTGTGGTAGTACCAGGCATCGGTATTAGTTCCAGTAATTCCTCAAAAATGTTAAAATTCTTGTCACAAGAACGAAGAAACACTGCTAATTGAGCTTTGCCACTAATGTCCGTGCTCTCGTCACAGGCAATGGAGAAACTTTCGAAACTAGATGATTTTGCTTTGATCTGATCACTTAAATTCGCGGCTAAATCAGTAACTCTTTCCGCAACTGTATTTCGAGACAATGAAATTGATTGAAAAGCCTTCACATTTCCAGGACAAACAATTTCTCCAGCTTTCATTAGGCATTCCTTGATGAAATCACCGTCAGTAAAAGGCTTCGAATGTTTAGCTATCAACTCGGACAAGACGTAGCTTGCATGTACCGCCGCTTCACTTTCTTGCAATACTTTACTAAACATGGACTGTTGCTTTTTCACTCCTAACTTGAGCTCTTTCAACTTTTCTTCTCTCATTAATCCTTCGTAATTGTTATATTTCGATTTGTGTTGTTCGTAATGACGTTTAATATTATATAACTTTGGTACATTAATAGTATTATTACATATCAAGCAGATTATTTTATCTTTTATTTCACAGCAAAAATATTCTAATTCCCATTTTACTTGGAATATTCTATGTTCGTCAGCGATTTTTCGTTTAATTTTACTACCACTTGGTTTTGATATAGACATACTGAATACAAAGGGCTGGAATAAACACGGTTAACGTTAAAAAGTTAACAAAAATTTATTCTTTCCACAAGAGATAAATCAAAATGCTGAAATATTTCTTCAAAAATATTCTAACAATATCACAAAATGTCAAACGTTTAGCAAAAATCAATTCAAAACAGAGAAACTAATTCTATCTCACAGCGAAATCGCTACAAATCAATCACAGCATTAAGTAAACAAACAGTTCGCTAGAACTACAGCTACTACTGAGATGAGTTGTTTGTTCTCGGCTTTTATAAGCTTTATAATTAATTTCTCGAATATACTGGAAACATCTATAAATATCTGGATTTTTGTGGATGGCAACAGCAATTACGAGATATTTATTTATTAGGTATTAAATGCACGCGCTGTTCTATTTTTAACCTTCCAACGCAGCTGTCTTTTCAAAAATCGTCTGCGTTGCTAAGGCAACATGAAGCAAATCTAATTACAATTCTAAATAAAAAAAACTAACTAAATAAATAACTATGAAATCCGTAACAATATGAATTAAGTAATAATTAATAATAAAGCAAAGTGCATGCACATGCATGCACCAATATATCGTACAAAACTATGATTGGAAAACTGAGACCATGAGTTCGGCCACATTCGGCTATCGGGGAATGCGTACAAGTTCTGAGTGCACGTGTCCCCCAAAAGCCGAAGGTAGCTGAACGCAAGCTACTCACACGCATTTGTAATTTAAGTAGTGTGTGTGTCAGCTCACTGTGAGTAATCTAACAACACTGAATAAATTATCGTTAATTACTTAGCAGTAAACATTTCATTTTTTTCTTCGTCGATATGTTATTTTATTATTATATATTATTATTTGCCGATATATTGGCCGGGCCGCAAAAATATTTGTTGTGGGCCGCGAGTTTGACATCCTTGGCTTACACCATAAAAGTACATAAGGAATAATGCCACAACTCCTTATATCCTTTCTGGGGAGAGGCACAACGCGCAATCGACCAAATTCCTGTCGTGGTGAATTATCATCCACTACATTTTAATTCGCTCATCATTGTAAAATTTCAATAAACTCTTCTCAGCCGGATATGTTAAAAATGAATTGTGCCTGCACCGGAATTTAAAAACTAGTAACTTTCCAGTTACAGCATCTAGTAACTTTCCAGTTACTAGATGGACATACGAACCGTTTACACACCAAGAGAATGAACGGGGAAGTGTTACCAGTAACACCATTACTTGAAAAAAGGGCATCAATAGAAAAACATTATCGGTCACGACTTCAGATTGTAAAATGAAGTAATATTTATGGATATAATACGAAAACGTACTGCAAAACTTTACTCTTCTTCAAAGACTTTCAAAAATTAGAAACATCTTTAGTGGAAGAGTGAAATTCGCATCATTTTATTTCTAATTTAGCACACTCTGTAAGGATTATGAGTCACTAAACTTATCCTTCTAAATTTAAAATATTCAAATTTAAAATTATTTAATTTTTTTACTTTCATTTTTCCAAAAATTAACTGCAAATCTTATATTTAAATCTGATATACTTTTGTAATTTACTACTTATTATATTATATATTAAAATATTCACTATCTAGAAAATAATTTCATGCAGTTTTTTCGAATTATGATTAAAAAAATATTTTTTAAATATAATTTTGTATGTCAATGCATATACGTGCGCTAATGACATTAATTAAACTGAATATAAATCAGATTTAGGATTAAAAAGATATTAATGGAATCTGAGTAAACAAAAACTTTTCTTTATCTTAAATATCTTATGACGATATATTATATCTTCTCTGAGTATACAAGTGCAAACATACAGATATTTAACAACAAAATAATAAAATTCCTATAATTGCAAAAGCCTGTATCCAAGCGCTTATTCTTGTGCACTTGTATGGAAAATACCGTCTTTTTCCGAAAATAAGACACTGTCTTACTTTCTTTTTTGGTCCAAAATACGCGCTAGGGCTTATTTTCGGGGGAGGGTAAAAATAAAAGTATATTTATCTTTTAATT
>KK114052.1:171534-195173 GCA_000611955.2 Stegodyphus mimosarum | reverse complement strand
AAAAAAAAAAAAAAAAGAAAAAAGTATTTTATTATTCTATTCCAGTTGTCTACAGGAAAATCAAATTTTTCATCTAAATAAAATATTAATTTGTGAGATAAAACTCCAATCAAAGGAAAAGGAAACTGTAGAGGAAAGGTGTCCCAGCAAAATTATCCAATAATTCGAGAAATGATGATAACATATCACGCAAATAGTATCACTTTTTCCCACTTATGTTCGGCATCTTGGTATCTAAACGGTCTTCAAAGGATTGTTTTCCTTCGTACGCTGCGTTCAAGGTATACGAGTTAATACAGACCAGTACGGAGACGCGAATTTTTTCCCCATGCTCGTGCCTTTGGCTTCAGGGCTTGCGCAAGTGTCCTTCAAGGTCGTGTGACCTTTTTATTACGCGGTCTTTGCAAAAAGGAGTTTTATTTGCACCGATGTCCGAATCAGGATGAAGATGATGGGTAGTTTCTCCGTAATTCTTGTGGCCCTTTTGTTATGGGTGACTTTCTTTCATACGGAGAGTGCCCGCATCGACAACAGGGATGGGAGCTATTTGAATGAAAATATTGTGGAAACGGTTGCGGATACGGAAAAAAGAGTAAAAAAGTTGGTGAATTCTGGAGTGAAGATGGCTTTGCCCTATATGATGAGCGCTGTGACAGAAATTCGGTTGAACCAGAGTTGTATGAGGGGGCTACTGAAACTAATGCGAGGCGTAATGGACATCAGAGACTGGGCGATGAGAAGTAAGTGAAAGAATTTTTTAACTATGGAGATTTTTTATTCAAATAATAACGAGTAGTTGAAAATTTAAATTTTTTTTAACTCTTGCAATAACAAAAATCAATAAAGGCTAAAAAAGTGCTGCTAAAGCTATCTAGATATAAGACTTATTGTTATTAGCTGCTGTAAAATGGTTATTATTAAATACTGAAATATTACATCACTTAAATTTGCGAATAAATCATAAAATTAAAATGAATTATTAATTTCTATTTATTAGTTAATTAATTAATTAATCTAAATTAAAAAGAGGATTTTATAAAATATTATTATTATTAAATAATGTTAATTTTATCAATGTCTTAACGAATGGTTAAAAGTAATAATTATTTTTATTCTTGCAAGAATGAATATTACAAAATGTCGAAAAATTATTTGACTCATGTAATAATAATATTTAAATGTTTTATTCAAATGCAAAGCGCGATTTTTCAAATTCACGTGTTGTTCAAATGTAAATTGTAATTTAAATTTTTTTACTTAAATGCCGTAAAACATTTTATTCAATGCAGAAGGAACTGTTGTTGTTGAAGAATTTCAAATCTAAATCTTTACTATAAGTACAAAAATTAGAAAAATTTTTTATATGAATCTATACCATTTATGGCCACGAATTAATCCTTAAAATAATATATAACATATCAAAATATTTTAAAAAATATAATGATTGTTAGTTTTAAGCAAGCTACTAGAAAACTATGCCTTTAAATTCAACTTTTACTAAAAATTATTCTGAAAATTCTTTTCCTTCCTTCTACTACGCATTTATGAAACTAATGACAAGATACTAAAACGTACATTTCTACTGTGCAAAATCTGCTTTTAAAAAAAAATTAAATAAAATTATGCATAAAAACTTGCGCAACAAATCAAATATACTATTATTATTTTAGTTTTCTTCTTTTATTTAATTCTTTCTTCACTATTTTCTGGAAGGTGTATCAAGCCAGATTTTCTACAAACTTCAAAATTTAAATATATTTCCAGGTGTATAAAATTTAGAAGTGCTGAATGTATTTTTAAACCATCTGAAATTCATTCAGTAAAAAGCAATGTATTTCCCATTTAAATTCAAATGAATGTTAAATTCTATATAAAGCAATAAATTTAGATATTCTAATATAAAAATAATTGAACAGCTGCTAATATGCATGCTTTCTTTTTACATAACGAATTTATTAATTACAATTGATGAAATTTTACATCATAACCTAATATTCAATTTGGTTTATGTGATTACGTCTATCTACCTAAGGGGATGCCTTCGGGGAGGACTTTTTAAGTGAAACTGGCTTATATACACATTACACATGGGAAAAGCCACGAAAACGCCCATGCAGCCAGCTCGTTTGCGAGATTCGAACCTCAGGTCGAACTACAAGTGTTTAGCGACTTTACCGCCCGGCCCGAAGTTTAGCCCTCAGATAGTAGATATGAATACCGAACAATGTCAGTTTCATGTTAGTTTCGTTTCCGAGTGAAAGGGCTAACAGACTTCCAGAAAAGCTTTCTAAGAAAAATTGGCTCATAATCATGTTAAACACGGAAGGCAGGGCAGTTTTTCTCTGAACGTAATGTAAATAGTCATTTTATCACATCGAATGGTCCACTAGTAACAAAGTGCAAAAGGTTGGTGAATACCACGGCGTGCGTCGTTGCAACAGTAATTTAGTGGAGGTATTTCATCTTGAAGTAATATGCATATATATAAAGATATTGAGTTTAAAGTAATCTATTTACTGTTTTCACAGAGCCCGGGGTAATCAGTTTACGTAGGTGTGATGGTGACTGGAAATGAATTTATGCGATATACAACTGTATGCGCGGGATCGTATTCCACCTCCGGTGGTATCACTTGTTTGCCTAAATAGTTCGCCATGGTGTGAAACAATTGTTAGAAAACAGCCTATTGCATTGAACTCAGTCATATTGCTTACGGGTTGAATGTATTATCTAAAAACAACTGACTGGTCAGATTTTTTTAATAAAATGAGGAATTTTATTGACAAAATAATACCGAAAGGAGTAAAATTCAAATTTATATCTATTTTTATCTAAAAATCTAAACTTTTTACCTGCCAGATATTTTTTCAAATGATTTTAACCTGTTTAATTAATTATTCATTAAATATTATTAATTAAATGACTTACTTTAAGCTAGAAATAAAGAAATTACACTTGGTTACAGAAAGAGAAAAAATATATAAACTGGGGCAGGACTTAAGAATTAATAATGATAGCATAATATCTCTTATTTAATAAACTCTTAAACATGTAAATAAAAGTGAATGCGTTCTTGTATAATTATCTTCATCGCCGCTTGTAGATGTCCTTTGGTTAATCATGTTCTTTGCTTACTTTCATCTGTGAAAGATAGCTGTTCACATAGAAATGTGTTCCCAAACATAACAATTATTCTTAGGGCAAAAATTCGTAACTGTGCTAATTTAATTTTGACAAACACGAATAAAAGTGAATAAAATCTATCTTTTCAATTCTTTGAATAAGATTTATGTCCAATTGAAAATTAATGAACTCCATTTATGGATTTATATGTGTCATTCATGTTCGTTTTTAATGGAAAAAGTAACAATAAAAACTGTGACTTCAAATGAGTAAAATCTTGAAATGTTTGCAACGGCGTATTTGCAACAAATATATAACTGAAATGTATTTGCAGGTTGCATGCAGCCGGTCTCTAATTTCAGACCACTGACTAACTTAATAACCAGGGACAGCAAAAAAGCGCGTAAGCCTAATTTTCCGCCCTGTGTTCGCCTTAAGTCGCCGGTGAACACTAATTCTCGAGGCTGAAGTAACCAAGAAGGAACAAGTTGGCTCCAAAGAGCTTTCGCAGTCTTCCCTGTATGATTCGGTTTGGTTGGTGCGATTATGGCAAAGCCTCAAGGGCTATCTACCTGAGGGGACGAATGCCTTAGTGGAGGACTTTCTGAGGGAAACTGGCTTGTATACTCGTTACCATGAGGTAAACACGTATGCAATCCGCCCGTTCTTGGGATTCGAACTTCGGGCCGAACTACCAGCGTTCAGCGAATTTACCGATTAGCCGCTGATGGGCCTGTCTTCCTTGAATGTAACAAGACTATGAATATCTTAGAAACTTATCTTAGAGTCTTAAAATTTATCTTAGACATGATCGCAGAAAGATCTTCTCAGTGATATCCCTTGTCTTAAGCAGAGAGTCTTTAAATGCTTCATCAAAATCGATAGCTCGCATCATCTTCAAAATATGGAGTCTGCCTGACTTCAAATAATGGGAAGGACTCAGGCGAAAGGTCGGAGAACAAAATACTTGCATATAGTGGATACCTGTAAAAATATTACGAATTAAAACTTTTATCTGTTTTCATTAAAAGAAATTCATAAGTTATACTTTTTCTTGAATATTTGTGAAGATTAATAATTTATATTTATAATAAATATGAATTTTATATTTATTTTCCGTTAAATATTTTTATTGTAGATGCCATTCTGAACATTACAAAGATCCACCAGCGACCGAAATTACTGAACACTGGTAGTTCCGATGTAGGCTCCAGGCTGGCTGCATGCGTATTTTCGTGGTTTTCCCCATGTGTAATGCCTATACGAGCCAGTTTCTGTTAGAAAGTTCTCCACGAAGGCATCCCTTCCCTTAGTGTGCTTTGCCGTTATGAACTAAACCAAACCAAATTTTGACATTATAAAATTGTTTGCTTAATATAGAAAGAAACGTTAATAAAAACGCTTGTCTAAGACTTAAAACTAATTCTGTGTTGTATTGTGTAAGTAAGCCTTTGTTCACTAACGATCTCGTTAGTAATGTTTTCGTGAATGTTAAACATGCCGAGTAAATTTCTTGCAGGTGGAAAACAGAATTTGTTGTTAAACGCCATTTAATGTTTGCTTATGAAAAAATTAATGCATTTTGAAGTTCTACCTTTGATTTAGTTAGTTACGAATATGCTGTTAGAAAATATGCCTAAGCTAGTTGGTTACGTATTTTATTAAATAGTAAATATATAAGACAAGCTAGATGTTTTGTTTACATATTAGCATAGATATTTTTCATATACATTATATTTTTATTTTTAGTTTTATTTTACTGAGTACCGCTGTTCTCTCTGAATAATTTAAAACACTAATAGCCAACTAGTTTTCTAAAACGTATAATTAAAAACTTAATTTCAGTCATAGTATCGCATTTTGCTACATTTCATTGTGTTTTCTTTTCTGAATATGAAGATGACCGGATGGGTGATATCCGCAAAATACTAGAAGTTTGATCCTATTTCGATTATTGCACAACAAGCTAGCTACACGGAGTTTTGTGATTTATTATCGTATGTCTTGAATAGAAGCCAATTGGCTTGAGAAAGTTCTCCACAAAGGTATTCCTTCTTAAGGAAAACCCTTGCATGCTTTATTATTAACAACTGCCACATATGTATAAAAGTTTTGCATGTTTCTATAATAAACTTAACTGTATTTAGGGAAGGATATTCATTTGGAAACGAATTTAGACTAAAGAATTATTTTAATTCATAAACTCTGTTAATCTCTTTTTTTTCATCTTTTTCATAAGGTAGACAGATTTCCATAGTTATGCTTGTCCATTTATGTATTTGATGTTTCATTTTATTAAAATTTTTTAATAGTAGAAACGTAAGAGGTTAATCAATGTAATAACATTAACTTCTAATAAAACAATATTTATACCAAAAGCTCTATCTTTAACAATTTATAAATTTTATATTAGAATAAATGACATTGCGTCCAATTAAGTAACTGCAATGCTAAGTTTTAAAAGTGCTATTTGGTTACAATGGAAGGATGTTGCAAAGCATACGAGGAATACCTGAATAAAGGAAGGAATGTGTTCGTGGAAGATTATGCAAAGGAAATTGGATTATATTCATATTACACACCCGCACAGCCAGCCTATTCGCCTGAATTTAAACACGGGCTAAACAAACAATATTCACCGAATGATTATTCGGCCACTACGGGGTCCAGTTGTTATAATGCTCATTAATTATAGTGACCGCTCGGTTATAACGACGTGTTCGAAAAGTCCCTATTTTATAAAACAACAATTACCCTATTATGTTTAATTGACCCGGAATTGGAGAGGAAACTGGATTGGCTTTTGTTGTGCATTTTCATAGATATGAAATAGAAAATAAAAAATACAAACCAGAGGAATTCAGCTCTGTTTAACAAGCCAAATTAGCTGCCATCTTAAAAGCGATAAATTGGATATAAAGAAATTTGTCTAAGCAGCACACAATTCAGATTTATTCCGATTCTCTATCAGCATTAGAAAGCCTCTCCAGCCCGGACCAGCCGAGTTTCGATATCCAAGAAGTGAAAGAATTCTATAGGGGTCTTTCCACAAAACATAGAATAAAACATTCTTGGGTGAAAGATCACGTTGGATATGAGGGATACGAGCGGGCAGACGCCCTTCCAAAAGGGGAAGCTACAGAGATAAATATAGAAAGAAGAGATTATCGGGTATCTAAACAGAAAGCAATAAAGGAAATGGATCTAAATATATATAAAAAAATTAAAAGATTCAGACCATAGAAAGGACTAGTTGGAAAACATTGAAATCTCGAAAAAAATGAAAACCATAACCGATAAAGACCTTTGTCAGATCCTTTCAGGTCACGGTAGAATCCCGGCATAACTAATTAGATTTAAAATTCAAGAAAACGCAAACTGTTTAGTGTGCGGAAAGCTGGGAAATAACAGACACTATGTGGAAGAGTTTGAATTAACAGAAGACCTTAGGAGTAGCAAGAAGGACTCTAAAGACCTGGTTTATAATGGGAATGAAGCAAAAAGCATAGCAAAAGAGAACATGGAAAGACTAAATAAACCCTGATCGCAATTGGAATAGAACAATAACAAGGAATACCCAACATGGCTGCTGCTGGAGACTTCGTTTATTTATGTTTTATCTTCGTGGCCGGTCTAGAAGAGCCATAAGGCGAACTTGAGCTTGCCAGGAGGGTGGACCACGCCATACCTACACGCCATACTACATCTGTTTTCACCGCAATGATCACTTATTATAACGTTAGTTTTCTGGAGAAGACAAGGGATCGTTATTACGAAAATCAACCATGTACGACAAATTAATTTTCTGATAAATATCTAATGAAGTAGCCAAATATATCCAGCTCTTAAATCCGGGTTGAGGAACGTTTTTAGAATGGTTTGGTTTTATTTGGTTACGGCAAAGCACTTGAGGGCTACGTAACTAAGTTGGGATGCCTTCGTGGAAGATTTTAAAGTAAAACTGATTGTTATCCACATTACACATTGAAAGAAACCAGGAAAACGCCCATGCTGTCAGCCCGTTCGCTTGGAACCGAACCCAGGCGAATTACCAGCGCCTTTAGAACGACTGTCCTGTGGAAATTGATTAACTTTTATACATCCGAAAATAATCATTAAGACTCGGACGTAACCAATTTTTTTGAGCAAACAATAACCAAACGCAGGTTAACTTATTGTAATATGACAATGCACAAGATGGATATCTGCCTGAGGGAAGAGATGCCTTGTGGAGGACTTTCTAAGGAGAACTGGCTCGTTATCAGGTTACACATGGGGAAAATCCCGAAAATTCCCATGTAGCCAACCCATTCGCCTGAGACTGAACATAGGTCGAACTTCAGTATTCAGTGGCCTTGACCATCCGGCATGTAACCAAACAAAGGAACAATTGATCAGTTTCCGAAGACTTAACCACTAGTGTAATGGGAGAAAACGGTTAAATCCGAGACGCTGTTTAAAGTAAATAGCATTAAACTTGTCTTTTCAAATCCGTAATTTTTAAGTGCATTACAGAGTTATTACATCTTATACATTTACTAATCTTTCGCGATAAAAAATCACCACCTATGATCTTAAATTTAGTTATTGTATTCGTTATTTTAAATGTAATTACATTGTTATAGTTGTTGTATTTTCAATAACAAATGTTATATAGAGTAGCCACATCCTCATGTATCTAAACTAACCACCACTATTCAGCACATGAGTGTGACTTGAATTTTAATTTGCTGAATTTCAAGGTTGTTTATTGTTTTTCTTCGTCTCATCGCGCTATACTTTCCGGCACGCAACTGAAATTATTTCCTTTTCTTATGCGTTTCCTCGAATAAAACATGAATGCTTAGGTGAAGAAGCTGAAATATAGATAACTATCATTTCCTAATTTATCGGAGATAAATTTCGTTGAATTGTAAGAATAATAAAAATTAATAAATAATGAATGCTTAATTGAAGAAGCCTAAATGTAAAAGTTATCATTAGCTGCTTTATAAAAGACAAATTTTGTTATTTTATAATTAATTTGTTAGCAAAACTTTAGTTGTACTATTAACAAAGAATATTTTGAATGTAAAGATTATAATCCATGATTACTGAACTCTGACATGCTAGATAAATTGATATATAAATTGTAAGAATAAAAAACCTTATCTTTCAGCAATTATAATGTTATTTATAGATGTTATAATTTATTTAAAATGTTTTCAAGGTCTTGCCGAGATACTTTGCTTATGCTTATCTTTGCTCAACTCTGTGTATAAAAATACAGCAGTGGGGAAATTTGTGAGAAATATGATGTTCTTAACCATAGAATCTAACCTTTATTTCTTCCTACTCTTTACCTTTAAATAACAATATTTATGTACATGGATTTTTTGCATATATTTTTACGCATTTGTGCTTGTCATTAGAAATTATGTATGATTGGTTACTTGATTACGGTAAATTATACTAGAGCTATCGTAATCAAGGAAGGAATGCTTAAAGAGAACTTTCTAAGAGATACCAGTTGTTACAAAACTTCTGCAACCTGGCGTCAGCCTCCAAGGCGGACTTCCATGCTTGCATGAACTTTAGGTAGCACAGAATACGGTTCTGAGAAGAACTGTAAATGTTCTTTATCTGATAAGAAACAAACTGATTCATGACGACATGAAAATCGACCTTATAATGGACTGCATTACTAAATAAGCCTTTCTTCAAAACCGGACTTAGCTGTGATGCTGCAAAATTTTCAGTAGTCATCAAATCATTCCAGAAGACAATGTAATCAGACCATTTGCTTTTCATGTTCTTAGAGATCACATCTTCGTGATCTAGCTTTTGATTGCATACTTGTTCTCTTGCGCGGTGTGATTTTTGTCTCTCATCGCTTTCGATCTGATTGACTCGTATAAGATACAATGTGAGTATAGGAGACATTGTTTTCCACACTTTCCTTTTTTTTCAAGTTTTACCTACTAGCTCATCAAGTTCTCTGCCCTTCGGAGTTTCAATTTTCTTATCTAGGTCCCTAAGTCCCTTTCTGAGGCCACATAAGAAACTTCATAATCCGGATCCGTAACAATAAAACTTGTATTCGACCAGCCCGTTAATAGGTATCAACTGGGATTGAACTACCAGAATTTATAAATCTCATCTTCTTGACTACTGGTACACAAACACCAAGATATCCTAGAGCAGGTAAATAATTAATTTAACAATATTATAAAGACCAACAAAGAGCAACCAACCGATATAGCGGTTAGCGTCGCTGATTGCCGTGCCGAAGGGCCTGGGTTCGGATCCCGGAGAAGGCATGGATGTTTGTAAATGTATATTGTTCGTACGGCATGGGGAGCACTCTAAATATACGGTGAGCTGGAAGTCCTCTCGAGAGGTTGCTGGTAGATGATGAGGGATGGGAGACCTTCGGACTCGACCCTCCAGGGAGCGCACTGTCACCTATAAGGTGCTCAAAGCTGTTGCCAACGGCAGGCGTAAACTGACGCTCCTTGCCACGAGGCATTTCGTAGGATTGGGCTGACTATAGGTCAGAGAAGTGAGCTTTAGCAACAACAACAGCAGAACGACAAAGAGCTATTTAAGCATGATTAACTGTCATTTGGGTCTACTTTTACGATTTTCAACATCGTTCCTTTGTAAATCTTACTTTTATTTATCTGCGAAATATCAGAATACGTCTGAGCACGTTCATCTTTATAACTGAAACACTTCAGAATATTTTACGATAAATTAAAATTAGAATAGAAGCTCATTGTATCGACTATTCGTTTTTGAGATCATTCTGCTTACAGCGATTGATACAAATCTCCAAATAATGAAAATATATTAAATCAACTTTTATTACAGCGGCGATTCATTGTAACTTCTTTTTTCTGTAGTTCGTACGGCATCGTTTTTAGCGAATATAGATCCTTTCTACGAATAATTCATTATATATATACGAAAATTATTAGAAAATGAACATTATTAGTAAATAGCTGATTATATATTCGAACAAAAATATGATTTTATTAAAAGATCCATAAATTTCGATTATACCAATTACGAACGAATTTTTCAACGAAACCAATTGTTAATTGTGATTAAAGCCAAAAAATGTAGATTTATCATCTCAAGCAGAGTTCCAAATCGTACGAGCTTACATTACAGTTGAAGTAAAGTTGCTGAACACTGGTAATTCAACCTAAGTTTAACTTCAGGAAAACGGACTGGCTACATGGGCATTTTCCCAGTTTTCTTCGTGTGTAACACTAATACAAGCGAAATTTCCCTTGAAAAGCCTTCCACAACGGCATTCTTTTTCTTTGGCAGGAAGCCTTCACTTACCTTGCCACAATCGGATAAAACAAATCAACCAAACTCTGCTGTTATAAGCGAACATGTTGGCTACATGGCAGATTTCGTGATTTTTCGCATATGTAGGGTGAATATGAGTCAGTTTTCTCTAGAAAGTCCTCCACGAAGGCAACCCTCGCTTTAGGCGGATAACGTAGAGTGTTTTAGAATAATCTAATAAATTCGAAACAAATCCATCTGGTCAGACTGCACATATTTAGAACTCACACACCCGAATAAATCATTTATTTACGTGATTTAAATTTTTTGGTTTGTTTTATTTAATATAAAACAGTAATGCCACATAATACACATTTTAGAAGCGATTAAATTCATTTGGATGAGTAAATGTTTTGTTTAATATTTAATTTAATAGCAATGAGCTAGGCCTTTTTGTTTTATTCAAATGGAAAAATAATTTACTGCAGTAAGTATTAGTATTTTAGGTCATACGCAACTAAAGATTAATTACGTTGTTTTATTTTAATTTAAATATAAATTTAATAGTGGTTATCTATTTAATCAAATAAAAATTAATTTCACTAAAAGAAGTGCGTTTGGGATTTTATCGAATGGACTAAAAATGCGTAATTTGTTTTGTACGTAATCACTGCTGAAAAGAAAGATATGATATGGAAAAAAATACTTACTTACATTTGACCCATACAGAAACGTCTATACACATTTCCGAGTATCGTGAGCAGATGTGATTCTAATTTATTTAGATATTTGGAATTATAATGTAGTTTATTGTTAGATACTGAAAAGGAACTAAAACCTGTCCCAATTTACTTTAGTTATTTGTGTGTTTGTGGAATATGGGAAAATACACGGGATCTATCTGCCTAAGCAATGCCTTTGCGGAATTCTTCTTAGGAAAACTCGTTGTTGTTCACTTTACAAACGGGAAAATGTTCTGGAAACACTTGCATAGGCAATCTATTTTATAGAATTTAAGACCGAGTTGATTTACCAATGTTTAACTATTTTACCCACTCAGCACTTGAGGAGTATTATTCACTAGAATTAGAACTAAATCGCAATGTGTTTCAGGAAGATTTAGCTCTATTGGGATTTAAGACCAAGCACTCTAGGCTATGCGACGAGGCATAATTTCGGGAAGTATTTTCTAAGGAAACTTGACTCATATTCACGTTATATATGGTGAAATTTCGAAGTCAATGCAGCCAGTTCTGTTTCAAGAAAGAAGTTAAGACTTAACCACTCCTAAAATATTCTGCTGCTTACACTCTAACCTTCAGATAATGATTCAACTTAGAGGTCATAGTAAATATTTTACTAATTACATTATGAAAGAGGAACTAAGCTACGTTGTATGATATTTAATAGAATAGTTACTTCAAATTCAGAAAAAAATACAAGCTAAGTTTATGAAAAAAAAAATGGTTGCAAAGATTAGGATACAAACTTCTGAAATAAACTGTAAGCAACGAAATGTTAAAATAAGGACAATTCAGGCGCTTTCAGTATTGTATCAGATCTGAAAAATACATAAATTCGTGAAAGAAAATGATCGCTTCTTTGCACATATTGTATAAAATAATTCGGTTTTGAACAGAGCAGTTGATAGCAAAAGCAGCTGCAAAATGCAAAAAACTACATTAATTTGAGCACATTAGTTCAAGTCTTATACTAATTTCAATTGCATTAATCTACTCTCGTATGATTAATTCATTTCGCAAAGATAATTATCACCAGGAAATTTTCAATCCAATCACGTTTGGCATCTGGAACTTGATTCTTAGATTAGCAGTGTTTTAGTGTGATTATCGCATTATCTTCAATCTATACTGCAACACTTGACATATGTGTTCATTATAGGAATGAGCACTGAAGATAATAATCAAATCAAATCTCATCTGTATAAGTAATCCTATCGAAATATCTGTAATCTTTAACTTCTCCAAGACTGCAGATTTGTCTGGAAGCATGTTTTAAAATATAAATAGTACTCAAATAAAAAATATATATTTGTTATTTTATATCGACGGCATTACAGAAAATAGACTTTGCACTGATTTTATTTATGGATATCAAGTGATATTGTTACTTTTGCGTACTTTTCCCTAGTGACTATTAGTAATTATACTTCTGTAATTTATAAATGTTGCGTTAAAAGAAAAAAATTGGGCCTAATTTCAAACTATTTGGAAATTTAAGGAAATGGTTCGTTATCTACGGGGAGTTACTGGGATAAAATACTTAAATCAAGAACTCAGATATGCAATATACATGCATAAAGTAAAAAAAAAGTACATGGATTCCTACGTAATTTTTTTTCTTTTTTTTTTTACGTGCCAATGCGTTTTCTCCAATTATTTAATATATGCGCCATACCTCTAGCAAAAAAAGTTTATCTTGCTTAATTGATTATGGTAAAACACGCAATGACTATCTGCCTAAGGGCAGATATGCCTTTCAGAAGGACTTTTTAAGAGAAACTGGCACGTACAATGTTATAGACTGAAAAAACTACAAAAATACCCCCCCACCTCTTTCGCTTGGAACTGAACCCACGTCGAACTTCCAACCGTTCAGAGATTTTACCGCTCGGCCACTGATACGTCTAGGAAGAAAAGAAACTTTCGCCGTCATATTCTTTCTTCTGTGGTTACATTTTTTAAGCATAAGAAAACGTTCTTGGGTTAGTTTTTCAAGAAACAAAGAATGAAAATTAAGGGCAACATTTTTAAATTTTAAAGTTTTTAAACTGACAGTAATTCCTTTGAAAACAAAACCCCTCTTATAAGCGAAGAGAATAACACATGTAATTTAATGCTGGATAACAGACAACATTGGCACATGTACCATCCTATAAAAAATTGCTCAATGCGTTTTTATTTTGTAACGCAAAAATCCTTTTTTCTTATATTTTTTATTGTTTGCTGCTAGTAAACATTCTTTCTACATTTCAGTTCTGAAATTTTACTTTTTATTCTAGTATCTTGTAATTCTAAAGCCAATTTTACTGTAGATCCGAACTCCATTTATAATTTCAGACATTACAGGAACGTGATCGTAATACTCGTATGCCCTGATCCATATCGACGTCTTTTTAAACATCCCTGGATTACAAACGGAATTTACCTTCATAATGCTGACTTAAGTACCTTATCAAATTTTCTGACGTAGACTTCCATGCCTCAACTTACGTATCATTTAATTAGAGATTTTTAAAGCTGTAATGTGTGAGCAAGGTAACGACCTGAGGCTAACTTGGCAAGGTAAAACCCTCAGAGAGCGTGTAGAGCCAAAATGAAAACTATCTGCCAAGGATGAAAAATTAGTGGGAAAAAGAAACTTTCTTTAAGGCGTGAGTGGAATAATTAATGCTTAATTTGCTATAAAGAATAGCAGTTTACTTTTCATTTTTTAAAATCTTTGGATTTCCTATTAGATGACAAGTTTTTTTTTTATTTATTGATAAGTATCGGATATAATTTGAGTATCGGGTATAATTTGTAATATAATTTGAGTAAGACAAAGTATTTTCTTTTACAATAATGCGAATTCGTAGAGAATGGAATGAATACGCGCTTAAAAAATTTTGCTGCTGCCTTTGGGTACAGGTATGTTCAAATTCTTTTGCTTTGTTTAACAATTGGTCTTAACAAGACACTTGTATTTATTTCTGTTTTATTTTCCTTTTTTCGATAACTAAGTCTAAATTTTCTAGCTCATTGGGATCTCCGTTAAATTATGTAATTTTTGACACGTGCCTAATTGGCTACTTTTGTATATTTGCAAATTAGCTTTACCAATATTATTTTAAGGTTCTCTGTAATCTTTGTTTTAAAGTCTTTTGGCAGGAGCGGTGGGAGAAGAAACGATAAGAATTGAGGCCTAGGGTATTATGTAGATTATCTTTTATTATCTGTTAAAATTTTCTTTAGTTTTTGTCTCAATTATTGTCGCTTTACGAAACGCGTAATGGAGTTTACCTATGTACGAGCAATAGCTATATACGAGCAACATGGATTACTTCGCGAAATAATTTTCATTTAGGAGAGAAAAGACCTTTAATATTTTTAATTTTATTTTAAAATGATATATATTTATTTAAATTTTGAATTATATTTAGTTATTAATTGATTTGATTGATTATTGATAGTTATACATATTTATGTATTATTAGTCCGTTATAACATTTTCTTTTGAATTACTTCTCTTTCTTTCATAGAGAACAACTTTTTTCTAGAGAAACAACTTGCTTGTTCTAGAGGGCTCGTAGATCGCGATGCTAAAAAATTTGGGAAACTCTATGAAAAAGAAAATACTAAATGGAAAAAAAATATATAATCAAAACATTCCATTAGTAACGGTAATAATGCTTTTATATATTACAAATCGCCATTTACATCGACAGCCGAAAGAAAATCGGTGAAAATGCGCTTTAGCCCACTGCTTGGCGATGTTTTGAAAATCGCCAATTCGGCGCGTTTCTGCGAAACGTCTTTGCAATTAATTGCAACCTTCCCGATACGCTCCGCGAAAACCTATTGTAAACAAAACATAGAATTCTAAACCATAAATTAGTATGGAAACTGTTGCCACAAAAATATAATAAAATAATATGCAAAACGAACATTACGATCATTAAAATATTTGTCAGTTACCTTTAAATTAATTATTTACATTTTATGTTGTAATACTTACACATTTTATGCCGTTACATAACCTTCCCGACACGCTCCGCGAAAACGTAACCAAAATGGCATCCCAGAAAGAAGGAATTTTTTTTAAAAGGGCATTAAAATTACAAACGATACCATGTACACACCGTTCCGTTTTAACTTAAAAAAAAATCTGCGAATTGCACAATGTAGGCAACGTACACAAATGAACAAAATAAGCTAAAATAACGAAAATAAATTACAAGAAAATGCCATGTGCACAGCGTTCCTTTTAAACTTAAAAAAAACTTCAGCGAATTGCACAATGTAGGCAACGTACACAAATCAACAAAATAAGCTAAAATAACGAAAATAAATTACAAGAAAATGCCATGTGCACAGCGTTCCGTTTTAACTTAAAAAAAACATCAGCGAATTGCACAATGTAGGCAATGTGCACAAATCAACAAAATAAAATAAATTGCAAACGATACCAGCGTTCTGTTCTTCAGCTGAGCCAAATTATTTCAATAAAAGGCAACAAAATATAAAAATTAAGCAACTTGCACTTCCAATAAAGTAATAAATGTACATGTACATTCACTCACCTCTCTCAGCATCACAGCTAAATCCATACCGACTCGGTATTTAGCGAAATATAAGGTACGAAAATAGCAAACACTCAACACAAAAACACCGCATTCAAAGAATACAACGACAACTGAAATAACTACTCAACTTAACACGTAAGAATTTCGAATAAACCGCTACGTCATCTCACATTACCAATAAAACCGTTCTTTATAAAATAGGAAATACGCATGCGCGAAAACTACATGTTTCCGTAGCTTCAAAATACCCAGTCAGCCATGTTCGCGGATATACGGAGTTACCCATGTTGTCGCGTTTATTGCTCATTCAAAAACAATCGCCGCCAAGCAGTGGGCTAAAGCGCATTTGGGCCGATTAAAAAAATGCTAGACATCTTTTTCACTCCTTATGTACAAAATTTAGTGTTCCTAGAAGGACAACTTGAAAAATTGTTCTGATTGACAAAACCTTCAAAACTCAATGTCTTTCAAAAAGGTGCGGGCACCTTTATGTCAGTTCATCGCTTTTCATAAAGCCCCTGACAGCTTTAAAACATTTCAGTTTTCATAAGAAGGCGATCACCCTTATGCAAAATCCCCGTTTTACGTAAATGTGACAAAAATTTATTTCTTTCCCTGCTTTAATAATTAATTACTTGATTTAAATTAATTAACTAATCAGTTAATTGAAACGAAAATTAGACTTGTATAAGGCAGCGCGCACCTTTATGAAAAATGCCGGATTGGCATAAGGGCGCAATAGATCAGTTTCAAGGGAGAAGCTGATCTTCAATTTGTGCACGCTTCCTTATGTTGCGGCGCCATTATGAAGATTTCTGTCTTTTCGAACATCGATTGGTTTGCATAAAGGTTCAGCATCGTTATGAAGGGTTGTAGGAAAAAAATGCCACCCGGAAAATAAGGAACGGAAAGATAGGCACCGGAAAATTAGGAAACTGAAAATAAGTCACCATTCTTTTGCAATGGTAAAAATAAGGGATGTTTAGAAATATCGCCAAGAGGGGAGATGAAAGTTTTATCATAACAACCATACCTGCGGAATAGGGAAATCTTCTGACGATTATTGAAAGAAGATAAGCGAGCTGCTGGTCTGTCCGATGGTAAAAATAGAGGGTTGACCAGCGGGTCATGGTCATTAGTGATTGTTCCCCTCGTACCCCATGTAGTTATAGCCTTAAGCTGTGGTTCAGGGGTGAAACATTGTCGCATAACTGAGCGTTAAAAGCAGTATTATAACAAACAGCTGTAGATGAAATTTAGTCACAGTTTATGATAAGAATATTACTTAATTAGTACTTCCCTGTCGAACGGTGTTTGCGACACCAGGGTGCCTGGGCCTAGGCCCTACCCCTTGTAGAATGAGTTAGTTGCTTCGAAAAATGCTGGAACATTAACCAGGTTAAAACATATTTTTTTTGTATGATTAATGCATTAAAGATACTTAAAGTTATTCAGTGACCCTACTAAATTACTCAGCTAACCAAACTATTACTTAATTTTTAGCTAATTAAGTGTCGCATATTTTTTTTCTGATTTGGTTTTAATTAAAAATAACATGTTTGCACAGGAAATAATTGTTTACTTTTGCATTTAAGTCTGAATAGGAAAACAAGAAAATTACAGTTTTTAAAAATTAAGAGGTTTATTTCAAAATTATATGCTGCAGCTAGCTCAACGTCGTACCCTTAAAACCTCCCTCAAGAGAGCCCGCTATAACCCTGCCGGTTAAATTATAATTTAGCAGGTTTCCCCAACTCCGATGGGCTATATTATTTGGCGAGATTTTAGAGTTCCTTTTTTTCCGTTTCTTATTTTCCGAGTGACATTTTTTTCGCACACTTTTAGAACAGTCCATGCACCTCTTTCCCAGAGCTAGACGATCCTCACTCTTCCCCTTTTTCCCAAAATTCGAAAAATGCATATATATTTACTTAAATTATTTTCATTATGTTTCATAAATTAAACAGGAAAAGAATAGTAGATGTTGATAAATATTAAATACCAAAACTTGAATAAAGACAGTGTTTTTTATATTCATAAAATAAAGCTAATTCCTTAACAGGTACGTAAAAGGCTGATAGCATCCCCTCCATTCGAAACTATCAAATTCGCCTATCCCCCTAGTACAGAACCCCTGGTCTAGAAATATTCATCGGTAGAAGTATATTACTATTTGTCTAGAAGTTGTCTAGAAAGAATAAAAAAATTGGGTTAATCTTTACTCTACGGTACCGCTTGGCGATTGGCGAATCGTTTCTTTTTTGACGCCAAGATCGTCGCCACGAAGGATCGGCACTGGTGCCGATCCTTCCACCCATTACACGAAACAAACACAAACTCAGTGTCCATATACACATCGATCTATTTTAACTTAAAAAAAAAAATCCCAGAATTGCACAAACTAGGCACTGCGCACTAATTTAACTTTCTCCATCTACATATCGATCTATTTTCATTTAAACAGATTTAGAAACCTAAAACAAAGTTGAAACCAGAAAAAATAAACAAAAAACTAAAAGTTAACCAGAAAAAATTTGCCTCTGTCTTAACATGCAGGTACGAATAAATAACAAAAACACACAAAGAGTAATAAATAACCAAAAATACAAATTTCTTAAGGGTGAAAATGCGCTTTAGCCCACTGCTTGGGGATGTTTTGAAAATCGCCAATTCGGCGCGTTTCTGCGAAACGTCTTTGCAATTGCAACCTTCCCGACACGCTCCGCGAAAACCTATTGTAAACAAAACATAGAATTCTAAAGCATAATTTAATATGGAAACTATTGCCCCCAAAAGATAATAAAATAATATGCAAAACGAACATTATGATCATTAAAATATTTGTCAGTTAGGTTTAAATTAATTATTTACATTTTATGTTGTAATACTTACACATTTTATGCCGTTACATACCTTCCCGACACGCTCCGCGAAAACGTAACCAAAATGGCATCGAAGAAAGAAGGAATTTTTTTTTTAAAAAAAGGCATTAAAATTACAAACGATACCATGTACACACCGTTCCGTTTTAACTTTAAAAAAAATCTGCGAATTGCACAATGTAGGCAACGTACACAAATGAACAAAATAAGCTAAAATAACGAAAATAAATTACAAGAAAATGCCATATGCACAGCGTTCCTTTTAAACTTAAAAAAAACTTCATCGAATTGCACAATGTAGGCAACGTACAAACAGTCAGCCATGTTGGCGGATATACGGAGTTACCCATTTGGCGCGTTTATTGCTCATTCAAAAACAACCGCCGCCAAGCAGTGGGCTAAAGCGCATTCCAACCTTCTTTAACATAAAAACATTCAACAACAAATCTTTTAACATAAATAAAACGTCAATTTTTTAACATACCTTTTTTTTCATGTGCATACGTTGACATCTCCCACCAGCACCTTCTCCATCCTCCATATAAGCAATTCAATTAAATTTTTGGTGGTTTCGGCTCATCCGCTGTTAATGGCGGCTAAACACGTGTAATAGCGTCCAAGAAAGACATGGTATGCCTTCCAGCAGTCTGAAATTATTGTCGTCTCCGGAAGAATATACTCATTTATAAAACTAAGCAAATATTCAGACGACCTTTCAGGCACCACTTTCATAAAACATTACGCACATGTAGCCAAACACAGCAATTGAAAATCTCCGGTCCATACGGAAGGGTTACTATTACAAAAAATAGCCAAAATCTCAAGTTATCAAAACACATTTGACAACATTCGCACAATTTTCTCCAAAGCTAGTTTCGCCAACATTATCAACATTAGGGTTACCGAAAAACTTATTTCACGCGGCGTGCTTCCTGATTTCACGATCAACCAATAGCATTTAGGGATTTTTCAGACAGAAAACAAGCGGAACCGTACAGTAAATATCAACCAAAAATTGCTATTACAAAGAACAGAAATCGTCTAAAGATGTGTTATTATTTGGAAAATTGGTAAAAGTTTGCAATTGGGTGCTCTTTCCCCCCCTATTCTTTTTCGAAGTTAGAATCGCCGCCAGGAAGGCACATTTTCAAGGTGACCGCTACACAAAACCAAAATAAGAAATCAAAGAATTGCACAAACTTGGTGTCCATGTATACAGCTACCTATTTTCACTTATAAAAGCATCAAAGAATTGCACAAACTAGTCATTGCGCCTTGAATCTGTCGATGAACACATCGATCTATTTTTCACTAAAAAAAGGTCAGTCAGTTAAAACCAAGTTAAAACTATCATAGTAACCAGAAATGGGGTTTCATCACCAAAACTGAACAAAATTTGTCGCCAATCGAAGGGGCATCCAATTCTACACTAGAGCCGAAAAATTCAAATCCATTCATTGAAAATTACCAAGTTTCACTTATCGTTTCCATGTTAGAATATTTCACAAACTCTGTTTTCGCAAATATCAAGGACGGATTTACATTTAAATTAGTAATTTATAGTTTACTGGCATTTCACATCAGGAATGTAAGTGTGGCTAAAAGCTTTTTCTAAAAGCTGAGGAAAGTATCATCCATTAAAAATTTTCAATCGTGTAAATAAATTCATGCTGATAAGAATAACTTTCTAAAACGGAAAAAAATATCTTTATTTTATAAAGTACAAGCACACGGATATGGATAAATTTTCAATGAATTTATAATGGTATTCTTTCAATATTTTTCATGAGTCATTTGAAATTACATTATTTTCTTACAGTGGTTGATGCACTTGGAAAACCTTCTGCTGGAATACTAGAAGGAACTGCTACGGCCATGGGCGATTATGACGAATGTCTGGATATCGTGGTTCCTAAGAATACTAGAACACCTCCGCCACCGCCATGGACAGAAAATGAAGTGGCCTTCCATGGGCAATACTGTGTAGTTCAAATTCACATACCAGAGCCTCTCAGGCAAGCAGCCATGGATTATCAAGCCGGAAATCGATCGAATTCCGCTCTTGCTAATTCTAAGACGGTGAGTGAATTCTAGTATTAGAAATTGCTTACATATTATCTTAGAATCAAAATGGAAACTAAGAAAATTAAGAAATATTTTCTTTTGCCATGCTCGAAGTATAAGAAGTAACTGGATAATTAATAACCTCCGTAGTTCGTTCAGTAGCCGAGAATATTTTAAAAAAATCTATTTTGAACGTGTGACAACCATAGTGGGCAAATATATTTATTTCCATACAGTGTATATAAGTTAAAATAAACACTTTTCTGTTAAAGCAATAACACGCATTTTCGGACTATAAATGTCGCATTTTTAGCACACAAGAGCGTTAACGAAATGGAATTTTACGTCGTTCGCTAAAACTGCGAATCGCTTTTCAAATTGTTGCAACAAGTATTATCGCCCTTTCTTATTTTTAACGAAATTAAATAACGAAGAATCTGCGTGAACGTATGAATGTGTTTCGCAGTGTGAAAAAAACGATGGCACTTCGGATGATCTACTTTTGAATAACGTAGTCCTCTATCTCAACAAGTGCACCTGGAAGCCCGAATTTCCAATATCATACTTGCCTTTTGTAAAGCTTTAATGAATTTTTGATTAACGAACTCAACGTTTTGAAAATGACGAATGGCAACACTATACAGAATAAAACATTTTTATCTTTAGCGCATGAGACTGTCATTTGGAAATTCTAAAGAATGCTGTTTTTAAATTGAATTATACGTGGAGTAAGAACATGATGGCAGCACTCTTTTATATGAAAAGTGATTGGACCCAAAATTGAAACGGATACAAAATTGAGACGTGAGTCTAATAATATCTCTGATGCTATGTATAATAAGTAAAAAAACAGTAACAAGAAATAAAAATTAATAATAAATCCTATAGATAAGTAAATAAATAATGAGGAATAAATCAATATAAATGCGATAAAAGAAATAAATAATAACAATATAAATAAATAATCGATAACAATAGCAGTAATTAGCGGTATTGCATTAGTTGTCTTTCATTCGAATTTTCAATCTGATTGGGAAAGTATATTGATAGGTTAATGAGTCGTGATAAAAGATTTTGAAACGTAGTGAAACCCGTCTTCGTATTCAGCACATTTTTACTCCGATGCTTTAGTAATGTACTGCGCGTACTGAACTGCTTATTATTTATCTTTACTGTCATTTGCCAAAATAAATGCCAATCTCATCAACAGCTGTGACATTTCTTTGTCATGGACAGAAAAGACATTGAAGAATGATACGCAAAGAAATAATTGCGAGGAAAATTATACACTCGTATCGTGTAATTTCCAGCTCCCTCTTTATACGTATGCTTTCATTTTCTTTTTATTACATGTAATAGTTTAAACGACATATGTTACGGTGTAAACAGGGAAGAACAGTTACATTTTAATAACATTACGTTTTCACGAAGACTACGCTTCGTAACAGAGAGCATTGTCATATTTCCTCCTTGCTGTGATTCATTCCCGAGCCATTTATTTTAGTTCACACGCTAAGGTCAGTAAGCCCATAATAGTAGGGATCTTTCTTGTATTGCTTTCTGAATGCATTTTTTCTTTGACAAAGGTCATTGACCAAGGGTAAAAATGCTTGAAATCTTATCAATCGGTTAATGAACTGTCAAAGTAAGGAAATAATGGAATATTATGTAATAAATAATATTTTCTACAGTTCATTATTCAAAGAAATAAACTGAATAGGAAAAATAAATACGTCATTTTTCGTTGAAGGTCTCAGAGTTAAATCTTTGTACCAAAGCAAGGACATGGGGTATTTATTTCGCATATTTCACGTCTTCTTATAATTCACGCATTAATTTTAGCACGAAAATAAAACATTAAGTTTATCCTCAAACATTTCACGCATTTGAGGTTTTTCGGATTTATTCCATAAATTAATAGGTATTATTAAGTTGATATTTGAGATGGCTCTTATCAAGCTAAATTGGTTAATGCGATTAGCCTTGTGAATGCCATAAACAAAGAAAGATAAGATTTTAGCATCTTATAACACAATCCTTTCCTCTCTTTTAAATCACGCACTAGTTTAAATTGCAGAATTATGGCCAAAATGTGGAAGGATAACGCCGATAAAAACGAAAATATAAAGGGAAAAATCTGCGAAAAGTAGCGATAATGAATTTTCAAATGCATTTTTAAATATAATACCATTTCATGAGTAAATAAAGGAAATAATTTTCTAATAGTTAATTTTAGGTATTACTTAAGGAAAGAGCCTTCATAAAAATAATCTTGCTAACATCATACCATACGCAAACAAAATTTTTGCAATTTTAATGAATACTATAATCCCTTCCTCATTTAAAAAACACGCACTTGTTTCAATTGCAAAATTTTGGTAGAAATGTAAATGGAAAGACATAAGTTAAAAAGGAAATACAGAGCGAAAATAAGCAAGAAATTGTAACAAATGAGCAAAAAAGAATTTTTGATATTTATCTTTTCGTCTGTAAATAAAGGAAATAATTTCTTAATAACAATTTTAGGCATTATAGAAAAACATTTTTAAATATAGTCATATTTATTGTGAAGTTCCAAGTTTCCAAAAGAATTTTTTACATTCCAAGTAAATAAAAAAATGTATCATTCAGGCACAAAATAAAGGTATTCTAAATACGCTAATGAAAGATAATTCGTAACTACATTGGCATAATAATAATAATTGATAAAAGATGCTATAGTAATTGATCAATAAATTATTTTTTAAAGAAAAAAATAAAACGTGCACACTGTACCATTCAATTCCAAAAGAACTGGATTCAAAAATGCTGATATAAGACAAGTGACAACTAAATTGATAGCATAACACACTGCTCGACATTGAAAATGCAAAACCAAGAAGGAGTGGTCAGAAACTGATGAAATTTGAAAAAAAAAAAAAAGACGGAGACATCAAGCAGCATTAAGTGATCTTTATTTCAAAATGATAGTCAGCAGAGCGAGA
>KK114052.1:140477-171183 GCA_000611955.2 Stegodyphus mimosarum | reverse complement strand
CCTGCTGAAAAATTGCATTAGGACGCACCTGAAGGTAGGGAATTACCACCGGCCGCAGTTCATTATCCAAGTATCATTGGACCGTCATAGTACCCTGAATACGAACTAGAGGTGACCTGGAATCGTAGGCAATATCGCCCCAAACCATTATGCCTCGTTGTCGCGCGGTGGGGCGTTCCACAGTTACTGCCGGATTAGATCTGTCTCCACGTCGACGCCACACACGTATGCGGCGACTGTCGCTGGATAAACAGAAGCGTGACTCATCTGAGAACACGACGTTTCGTCATTCTGTCATCCAGATCGCTCCAGTCCGACACTATTCTAAACGTTGGCGTCTATGCTTTGGGGTCAATGGCAGTCTTCTTAACGGACGCCGTGAGTGCAGGCCACGTTCAACCAATCGACGGGAAATGGTTCTGGCAAAAACCGAGCATCCAGGGTATTTTGCACATACTACAGAATCGAGGTACAAGTTACTTGCGGGACCGCCACAGCTTTTCGGCGGATGCGTCGATCCACGCGTGCTGACGTCACTCTGGCTGCACCTGCACCCCTCCTTTTTCCCCCATTCCCTTGTTCCAACCTTGTTCGCCATAGCCTATGCACCGTGCTCGCATCCATGTGGGTTATTATCTGCGATTTGACGTAAGGACCAACTTGCCCTTCTCAGTCCGATCACCATACCCCTCGTAAAATCGTCTATCTGCTGGAAGTGCCTTCGTTGGCGGCGACCTGGCATTCTCTCCTATTACACATATCCTCCGGAACAAAAACCAACTTTCTTCGATAATTCGTCTGGCAGAAATAACGACACGAATATTGCCCATTCTGCACGTTCCTTCCCGTATATCTTACTTCACGTGGGTCGGAGAGCTGCGCATTTCACATCATTCGCAAAACTCAGTGACGTGCGCTTAATCTAAAATTTGCTTAAATTTCTGACCACTCCTTCTTGGTGTTGCATTTTCAATGTCGAGTAGTGTAATTATTGATAATTGATGAAATAGTAACTGATCAAAAAATAAACTTTTGAGAAATTAAAAAATGAAATATATATCATTCAGGTCCAAGACAAAAATACTCTAGGCATGATAAAAAATAATTCGAAACTAAATTTATAACTTTATAATAATTGGTAACTGCTAAAAAAGCAATTAATAGATCAAAATGTTTCAGTTACCCTTTTTGTACAGAGCGTATCAATTGTTAAATAATAAATCTTTTAATTTCCCTTTGGTTAATAAAGATATTAGCAATTTACAAAAGTGCTGTTTTTCCTACTCTTGTTTTCTCTTCTAAGAGTAATTCCGTTAATTTTCTATCGCGAAAATGATATGGAAAGAATTAACAGTCCTTCCGTGTTTTCCCGTAGTTAACGGCAAATATAAAAGAAATCATGGCTTATCCTAACATTTCTTTAAAACTTAAATTTCTTATTTCTATTTAAAATTCCTCTCATATGCATATTCTTGTGAAGAAATCGAGACAGTAGAGGTGCTGAGCAAAATTTAATGAAAGAAATAAAGTGTTAATTAAAATGAACCTTTTAGCTCAACAATGTTATTATATTAATTAATTGTACAATTATTAGTAATTAGTAATTACTAACTATACAATATTATTTGATCATTAAAATTCTATTAATAAAGTACAAATGATGGAATAATATTGGCTATCTAATAATTATTGTTTTCTGCTGTGACGATGACTTTACCCTTTATGGAAAATTTTTTTACCCCGACATCTTTATGGTGATATTATAAATGTAGTGATGTCATGATGGCCTTCTCCTATGAAAATGGCAAGTTTTTTTGGACCTATATAAGTATCGATAAGCATCATCTTCCTAAGTTGACCACCGTCACAGAATAGAAAATCATCGGAAACTGTGGATGATCCTCTTAAGGCCTGTATACAAACGACGACAAAATTGCTCAGAGATGCAATCTCGTCAACATATTGCGTAAAAGCAGATCGTCTATACAGGACGATTTTCCTCTAAGATTGCTCTGTGCTATTAGACCAATCAGGGAGGTTTAAGAACGTGATGTATCCGACTCAGCTCACACATTGTTTGAATAGCTTTGTTATTTTTCTGAATTCAGTTCTTCGCGTCTTCCATTCATCTGTAAGCAACGAATATTAGAATATCGAAATGGATTCATCTGATGATGAACAACTTGTAGCTGGTCATAAATTATATTTAAATAATGAAAATCACAAAAAAATTAAAATGCTATAATTAAACGAAATAATAAACCAAAGAGAATAGCAAAATGAAATTGAACGAATGAAATAAGTGCAAAAAATATAGCTCATGATTTCTACAGGAAATTTCGTTGCCAATTAAATCGTTAGTAACTTCGTTTCATATTCTGTAGCTCCAGAATATAGCTCTGTATAGACAGACTGATATAAGAACCTTACATCGGAATAAAGTTGTTCAGAAATATTAGACCTATATGAGCTGTGTAGACAGGGTTTTAGGGAACATTCTCCATGGGAGATTCTCTACGTGGATATGTCCCTGTGTCATGTTAAGAAATATGTTCTAATGAATATTTAATTGCGTATGGTACTTTGATCTATACGTGGCTGAACCGGTCCGAGATCAAATCCCGGCGAATGGGCCGGCGGCCCGGGCGTTTTCATGATTTTCTTCATGAAGTCGTCCGTGCAGTAACACCAGAAACCAGGACTCTGTTACCTAGCTTTCTCATGGATCGCCCTACATAGATTAACATCCTGGCCCCCAGAGGCAATCCTCGAGGCCGCGATCCAACCGGTGAAGCCGACGAGTCCCACAAAGTCGGAAGCTCCTCATCATGCAACATCTCCCGACTCCACCAACAGGGGCGCTTACCCCAGGACGACCGACGAAATCCAAAAATATAGCTCCACCACAGCCAGAGGAGCAAACACGACAGTACCAGTATGGTCCCTGCCAAGCCTGAACCAACCTAAGAATAAACTCGGGCTCTAGTCCTGTGAAGTCAACTTATATATCCCCGTTGCCTAAGTACAGATCCTAGCCAGTACTTCCGAGGAATTCTCCTGAGTCAACCCTCGGGGGGGGGGAGGGAAGTCCTCCGTGCAGGCATCCCTTGCGTTATGTAAATAGCTCTCAAACACTTTGCCATAATCAAATAAACAAAACCAAAACCTAATTCTTAAGACAAGGCCCATGGCCGCACAATAATTATGACACGACCATAAATATTACTATGGGGGGTCTTTCTTATTTATTTTATAAGGTATATTTCTCCTGCCTTCTTAGCATGCTAGCACACTAGGCGCGTACTTGAGAGATCCGAGGTTCGAGTCCCGAGAGGGCACTGCTCATTTTTCACGTTTCGTGCTTAGGAAATATCCTTATGACTCTACAGTGGCGCCTGAACTAAAAGCGGTGGTGGATGATGATCTTTAACCACTAGGATTTAGCGATTGGGTCCCCTAATCTCCAGTCGCCCTTTAAAAGGGGGAGTATATAACGTATTTCCCCCCTTCTTAGCATGCCTTCGTGGCCAACACACTCGGCGCGTATTCGAGAGGTCCGAGGTTCGATCCCGGCGAGGGCATTGCTCATTTTTCATGGCTTCAGCATCAAATTAACCTAATGATTCTGCAATTTTTTATCCCTTGCTCAGTGTTAAATCTTGTGTAATTTAAAGTTGAGTTTCTCGTTTTGGAATACGTCTAAGTAATTATATATAGTATCACCCCTGTTGAGAACATGTATATTTACGAGATATTGTAATGCTTTTCAAATTTGATAGTTTAAATGGTTCTCTAACAATTCTAAGAAATGTTATTTTCTCTTAAAATGGGAAATAAATAAATAAATAATAAAATGCAAAGATAAATAAACAAATGGTTGAGTAATTGCCTTTTGTTCATTGTCATACTTTCAAGGAAAAGAGTATAACTGGTTTGATTTTTCCTTTTAAATATTGAACCTTTGGGGTAGCTTCACTTAAGAGTTAAAACAAAAGCTTTCGATTGTTTTAAACACTTTTAAAGTTTAAAAACGTTTGCAAGAAAAATGTTTTTATATGTAAATTTATTCAGAATCTGATCTAAAAATTGTTTACTCGAATTCTTATGAATTGTCTTTTTTAGATTAGCAATTCAAACAACGATTTACTAGTGGTCGAACATCAGCAAATGGTCAGGTTAGATTAAGGGCTATATGCCTAAAGAAAGGGATGCTTTCGCGGAACACTTGCTAAGGAAAACTAGCTAGTGTTTGCCTTATATTTGGGAAAAATCCCAAAACCAACCAGGCACCCAGCCCATTCATCTGAACTCGAAAACCAAGGTATTTAGCAGTCTTAACCACTCGATCACGGGGGCGGGGGCATCAGTATACGCGTTGGGTGTACTGGCATTTCCGTGGTCTTCTCTATTTCTATACGACATAGTTTCACTTAAAAAGTCTTCGATGAAGTTTTGCCATAACTTATCAAATAATCAATTGATTAATCACAAACAAAATAATTAGATCTCAATCTCGAATCAAAAAGAGTCGTCTTCGGTTACTACTAAAAATCTGAATCCTACTAAAATTTACTTTTATATATTTTTCTTGATGCTTTTAGTTTCGTACCGGTAATCGTAATAAAAATTTCAAAAATCCATCGTTAAATAAAAATTTGAAGATGTTTAGTAGCATACAATAACTACATACGGATGTACTAAGATATCGTGTCATCTGGATCACTGGCTCTTATTATACAGTTCAGTCAGTGGTATTCAAACTACGAATCACGACTCTATTTGGCGATGCGAAATTTGCAACGGGATCGCGAGGTAGACAAAAATCCTAAAAAGTTGAATAATGATTTATAACTAAAGGTTGAAGCTCTGGTTGGAGTCGCAAAACTGTGCTTCGGGTCATTTGTTAAGGGGTTCCACTGCCATAAAGCGCCGTGCAGATGGTATAGCGGTTAAGGAAACCGACTGCGATATCGAGGTTAGGTTAGGTTAGGTTATTCAATTATGGCAAAGCACACTAGGGCTATCTGCCTAAGGGGAGGGCTGCCTTCGTGGAGGACTTTCTAAGGGAAACTGGCTCGTATACACGTTACACAAGGGGAAAAACCACGAAAACGTCCATTCAGCCAGCCCGTTCGCGGGATTCGAACCTCGGACCGAACTACCAGTGTTCAGCGCTTTACTGCTCGGCCGCTGGTGGGCCGACTGCGATATCGAAGGACCAGGGTTCGAATCCCGGAGAAGGCACTGATGAAAATTGTCTGTCCCCGCATAGAAGGTAACGGTGGCCGCCTATTAGGTGCCTCCACAATAAAATGTCCACCACTTCTCGTCTTAGGAGTGTCCAATGCTGAAAAAAAGCAAGTGCCATCGTTCGATAAAAAAAAACTGCCATAAAGTACGAATATCACTGGTATAGACTATACGCAATTCCATTAAGGGAAAAAAAATCGCTTCAAATGACTTACGGATAAATTCACTGAAATACCTATAAATTCAATGAAATATGTAGAGCTTAAAACATTTGACTTAACTGGGACGGTAGCACATTCAAACATTGTTTGTTGCACCGCTAAGTACGGAGTTGATCCGTATTATAAACAATCAAAACATTTTTATAATAATTGTAACCATAATTCATAGACAAGCAATAATCAATAACGACTGTATTGGATAGTTATCAACACATATTCAGTACAAAGAACAATACAGTACGATACATACAATGTAATGCAGTGATCGAAGTATATAATATGCAAAGTGAAATGCAATAAAGAACGCGTTCTGAGAAATATAAACAACAATCAATATAATATGAAAAAGCATATAAACTAATAACGCAGCTATATACATATTTCAATACATACATTGCATGCAGGAATATATATACATATGACACTGCACGCAGTACATCTAATGCAATGGGGCAGAAAAGATGCTTACGATGGCAAAACATGAAATGCATACGAAGACTACACCAGTACTATATACACAGTTAACCATGTACACTGTGCCAAAAAAAAAGGGGACAGTTCTATATCTCCCGTTCTACTGAGCCGATTGACGAAATTTAAATTGCATTTTTCATGTCTCGAAAGCGCGACTTAGGATATGTATTAGATTTATATATAGCATTGTTCTAATATAGGCATTTTGACACAAAATCGGAATTTTTCCGAAATGACATGCCAAGTTTTTTCCATATTTCGATTCTACGAACTACTAAGCTTTGTAAAAATCGCATGAGTATCTTTAAAAAAATTAGCTCCCAAAATTTTAGCTCCCCCTTAATTGAATTTGATATATATTTATTAATATCTCTTTTTTTATTAAACTTGCTTGATTCCTTCTTCCAGAATTCGAAATTTAGGCTTAATCCAAATATAATTCGCACATATTTTGTGATTTAATTTTTAAATTCGTATTTTAAAATATTTTTTATAAATTTTTCGAAAACGTTTTTGTATTAGAAATGTATAAAATTTTTAACATCGTCTTAAAATAGATGTATTTCTAGGTACACCTGCAAAAAATTAGAGATTTTTGTTCAAACTTCTCTAAGATAATATGAATTTACATATTTGTGCATTTTGAATTTGGCATATATGTTATAAGCGATAATCGGTCCAGTAGAAAGGAATGTATAGAACTGTACCCCCTTTTTTTTACGCAGTTTACATACAATGCAATAATTGCAATACACTGAAAGTCTCCATTTACAGCCCATAATACATTTTGGCTAGTAGTATGATTATAGAGATTATCAGCTTCACACATCTGTCACTTACATACGTACTACGTAGGTGTTTCTAAGAATTAATATTTTCATTATTTGCTAATGTAATGTCCTGAACCCTAGCCGCCTTTTAAAAGGGGGAGTGTGTAAGGTATTTCTCCCACTTTCATCGCATGCCTTCGTGGTTTAGTGGTCAGCACGCTGGGCGCGTATTCCAGGGGTTCGAGTCCCGGCGAAGGCGTTGCTCATTTTTCATGTCTCCTGCTTCGAAATAACCTAAAGTCTGTATAGTTTTACACGTAATATACATATACAGAAATTAATTTCATTTCTTAAAAAAACTTTGTCGTATTTTTAAGTTAGTGAATTATAGAAAATTAAAAACACATAGATTTGCAAGAAAATTAATTTTACTTGGCTTAGAGAAATGAATGATAAAATAATCATCGTGTGAAATACCGGATACCTGCAGTGTGGATAATATTCAAGTCGTATTTGTATTCTTAGTTATGGATGGCAATATTCAGTAGTTAATAATATTATCATGAATAAATAATTCACTTATACCAATTTCCATGCATTTTCACTCACGCTTGAGAATCAAGAATACAGAGAGAACTAAAGACATTGTTTTAGAAAAATAGTAGATAGTAATCTCAGTAATAACTTTACTATTCCGGTTTTCTATTAGCTTACACTGTGAATCAAAGCATTATACTGAAGTAAATCATTTTTCTCAAGAAACGGACTGAAACCCACTACGACTTTAGGACAATACCTTATTTATTGCAAGGACCTTATCCTTATTTATTGCAAGGACTTTTGAAAATTTTACGGAGGAAAGTTGAATAGTCACTCGGCGATACCATCTGACTCATATGAAAATTTCCATTATTTTCCAAGCTTACAAGGTAATTCAGTGGTATTGTTCAAAATATTGATATGAAAGTGAAAACATTTGCGAAGTTCAGGGTTTGATGTTATCAGGAAGGTCAGAACATCCCGTGAGGTATCACATGATATTAAATAAATAATTCAATATTGGGTGATTTGTATGGAATATACTTTTATAAGAATAATTTATGTATAGTTTTATTTTGTTATTAGCTGATAGATAAGATGCAGTACTAGATAAATCGAAAAAGAAATATACTGTGTAAATAAAATTATAACAATCAAAACAGAAATTTCTGAATCGATATTCACGATTCTGAATTTTTATTCATATCATCTTATTATAGAATGATGCCATAATAAAAATATGATTTACATACAATTTTGTTTTATTAGCAGTTGATAAGCAAGATGCAATACGAGATAAATCGAAATGGAAAATTCTATGTAAATAAAATCATTACGAACGAAACAAAAATTTCTGAATATTATCGAGATTCACGATACTAATTTTCTCTTGATATTTTTGCATTTTTTTATTATTTGATTATTACGTGAATGCAACACTGTTAAACGTTCATTAAACAAAACTCTACTTTAACACAGACTCTTTATTAATGAGGTCGGAGACACAAAAGTCTCGAAAAAAAAATCGCAGTTTTATGTTATTCAGAAGATTTTAAAATTAAACAAATCAAACCGCATAAAAGTTGTACGATTATGAAATTGTAAAAGATAAAATTTTGTTTTTAGTACTGTCCATAAGTGAAATGTGAATTCCAAAATTTTTCAATTCATGTACCTCAGAATGGATTTTTCAGTGACTTGTTAGTTTTAAGAAAATATATCTAAAATTCCTCACATATTACCTGCATGAAATTTTCCATGCATGATCTGTTAAATAAATTGTTTTCAGAACTTTTGATTCGGAGTGAAAGCTTTGAAACTGTGCTTCAAAAGCAAAATCGGTCTAAAATGCTGATTTTTCCCTTTTATAATTATTCGCATTGTCTGTGTCTCTTTTCATCAGTCAGCACTTTGCACACGTATCGAGCTAATACATGTCTTGCAAGGAAGCAAAATAGATCGAAAAGTATTTATTGATTGCCATAAAAATAGATAAAACGCCACAACATTATCATGTACATAGTATAACTTTCGTATGAAAACAACACACGAAAACAACACCGCACAATGTTGCCAATGCTCGCTTTGAAATCGATGACTTTGTTAATCAAAATTTCGCTAACTTTCTACGAAATTTGAAATACACAGTGAAATATTTAAAAACAGCATATCTTTAGAATTTCCGATCGACATGTCGATCGGAAATTCTATGGGTATCAGTAGAAAGTTTTACTTGTTTCTATGGGGCATTTTGAAACCAGTAAGAAAAACCTACAGAGACCTAGAGAAACCAGTAAAAGTCAACAGAAACTCATAAGATCTTATGGGTACCCGTAAAAAATTTTACTGGTTTCTATGGGGCATTAGCAGGGCAGTCTGGCGCGCTAGAGATAATTTTTTTCCCTTACAGTGTTGCCATTGCTTACTTTGAAATAACTAAGTTTGTTAATTAGAAATTCCTTAAAGTTTTACAAACTAAGAAATACACAGTAAAACAAATTCGGAATTCAAAATTCGGGCTTCCAGGAGTCCATATACGGGTGGAGGATTACATTATTCAAAATATGATGGCTCTAGGTACCGCCGTTTTTTCACAATGCGAAATACGTGCACACATCCATGCAAATTCTCCATTATTTAATTTTTGAAATATAATACAGGGCGATAACGGTTTGAAAACAGATTCAGACTTTTATAGTGATTCAAATCAAAGTCCCGTTTTGAGACTAAGGAGCCCAAAGGAGCATTAGCCCAAATGCTGGCGAAACGTTTATTCTTAACTAGTAGAGATTTGCAGTTCTATAATTAAAAACAGTAGGAACTAATAGATTTCCACTTCTTAAAAAAGGAGAACTTAGACACAATTCTGCCATCCATATCTTCTTGGTACAGGTTTAATAAAATTTCCGATTTCTTTAACTTTGAAAAGATAAAATTCCAATTGGAAATACTTTAACTCTCTTTTCCCCCAAAATTCCAAAAGAGAGAGAGAGAGAGAAAAGGATTTATGTTTCCACATTGAAGTTCAGATCTGATAGCTAGTCAATCGTAAGGCAAACAAAAACTGCATAACAGAATTGGACAAACCTCGACTACTTAGGTATTATAATATCAGGGATGACTTTAATCGCTAGTAGCCGCGTCATTCATGATTTCTTTTTTGCTTCAAAAATGTCTCCATGCAGAAACTCTTCCAAAATTTAAATATCGCAAATTATTTTTTTCAACACTAAACTCTTCAGTAGTATATTTACTTGATTACTACTTGGAATTACTAATTTCGAGGTAATGTGTAAAAGTACAAAAAAAAAAAAAATCTGAAAAACCCAGCAAAATAAAACGTAGTATAATGAAGATTAACATTACATTAATAAATAAATAATAATAAAAATGGCACGACTATCTTTAGATCTTTTTTTCGCAAAAAATCTCTGCAGCAGAAATATTTTTTAAACATTGCAAATTCCATACTAGGTAAATACTGTAAAGGATTACCTGATTGTTGCAAAGAGCTCAAAAGCAGTCTTCCTAAGGGTAAGGACACTGTCGTGAAGTTTCTTAAAATTTAAACATAACAAATTCTATTCTATATAAACAAATACAGAATATTGTTTTAACTTATTAGACTATGGTCAAGAATATTACAGCTATCTACCAGTGCGGAAGGATACTTTCGTGAAAAATCTTCAAAATTAAATTTTACAAATTCTGCATTAGGTAAATAATGTAAAGGATTGCTTTGATTTTCTGGGTTATGGTTAAGAATACTTAGGCTATTTGACTAAGGATATTTGCGTGAAGATTAAAAAGTTAAATATCACGAAACACGATATAAGGTATTTGTTCCGCCTTCTTAGCGTGCCTTCGTGGTGTAGTGGTCAGCACGCTCGACGCGTATTCGAGAGGTCCGTGGTTCGAGTCCCGGCGAGGACATTGCTCATTTTTCACATCACCTGGCTTTCAAAAAATACCTAGTGTCTCTACAACTAATTCAATGCTAAGTAAATAATTTAAAAGTTCGTTTGAATTTCCTAAGTTACGGTAAAGAACAATAAAGCTATTTATGCATATGAAAAGACAGTTTGGTAAAAAGTCTTAAAATTTAAGCATTAAAGACTTTGTGCAGGTAAATAATATAAAGAATTGCTTGAGTTTGTTATAGAATGGCAAAGAACACTAAGGCTATTAAACTGAAGTTAAGAGTTTCGTATCCGCAGTATACGTGAGAAAAGCCATGATCACGTGCATGAAGTTAGCGCTTTGCTTAAACATGAAACATTATCTAGAGTTAGTACAAAATAAGAAGTTAAGTCATAATATGCGATGTTGAAAGAATTCAAATAAAATGAAAGTATTAACAAAATTAATAAGCGAATTCAACGGAAAACTTAAAAGAATCCAACGAAAGTAGGTAGAGATGCTTCAAAATTTATTTTTACTTTCCTCTAGCAAAGAATCGTAAATAAATTAACTATGCTTAATTTTTACAGATAATAATTAAATTTACATATGTAACATAGTATTTATATATGTAATTTACATATGTGATAATTTATATATGTAACATTGTAAAACGTATGGTCTGAATTTACAAAGGTGGAAGACTTCAGAAAAAATAATAAAACTACTAAGACCGCATAAGTCTGTTCTTTGTTTTTATGAATCAGGAGGTGTGAAAAATGTATAATGCCCTCGAACTCTGGACCTCTCGAATATGCTTTACACCACGAATGCATGCGGAAGGAGGGAGAAAGTACCTTATAAGATAAGCCAACGGAAATAATACTTAAAAATTCAGTTTTGCTTTGCTTTTGCATGGAATGATAAATAATTACATATAATTTTTATAAAATATTTATCTCTTAAAAATATGGACAATTCTGCAAAGAAATCTGCATTAAAATTGCAAAGGAAAAGCTAATAAATCAGTTAAAAAAGTTATCTGAAATGGTGACTTTTGGGTGAAATAATATTTAACCTTGAAATTATATCTGAGTGAATTAATTGCACAAATACATTCAGTAAAATTAACTTTCCTTAAGTCCTTAGAGTTTTCAACCAACATCAGAACTGTCTATGAAACAAAACTAGCCCTAATTATTGAACCTCATCATTCATCTTGAATGCCTTGACATAATAACTACCTTGACGTAATTTGACACACGGCAAAGTCACTTACTAACATGAGCAAGCAAAAAGAAAGGATGTAAAACTCAGTCCTTCGAAGATCTAATATACGTTGTTGAGAACAAATCTTTTTAAAGAAAGATTATTCCTAGAGTTTTGTGTTTCGACACTACTCTGACAGGTTCAAATGTGAATGCCACTTTCGAGGACCTTGCAGAGTTTGAGAAAGTAATTTCCTGCGAGATCGTTGCGGCATAACTGTTTGTTTCGTTGTAATTAAACGGGTTGATGTATCGTTTTCTTATGCTTAAGATTAACCTAATTTTCCGCGTAATTGTTATATTTGGTGTTATTCAAAGTTTCGTCCTGAAATGGCTACGCTTATAATCCCATTTTAATGTGTATTTATTTAAAATGTAAATGAAACAGTAATATTTTATATTTTCGTAGGTGTTTCCAAAGTTGAAGGCATTTAGATATAATACTTTTCATTTTATCAATTTTCATCAATATTACAATGCAGGATACCTCTTAGCGGCCCCCGATAATGAATAACCAATCAACCGAGATATCTCACTAAAATCTGACTGCGTGTTCTTATACCTCGTCACGTGATTGCATATTAGCACCGGCTGCGGGTTCTTATACTTCGCTACGTAATTATATACTAACACCGAGTTGCATTTATGCTGTCGCTACGTGTTCTCCTTTTTTATGAAGTTTTCGAATTCGCATTATTTATTTAAAAATATATTCATTGCTTTTTTTTGTGTGTGTGTGAATATGACATTAACAATCTTTAATTCACCAAGTAATAAAGTGGATGTTGTGTCATTTTTTGAAGAAAGAGCTCGGAGGGTGGAGATAACGCCAAAGTTGCGCCAGTCGTTCGTGCGAAATTCTGAGCGGCATGCTATCTACAGCTTTTAAAAAAATGCACAGTCTGACTGTACAATCCACCGAATTGCCAATGTTGCGGCAGACCCGCTTCGTTTCAGCGCTTCGTAAAAAGACTTTTTTAATCGATTTCTATTATTTCGCTAGGTTTTCCGTTTTTACCGAAAGCTCTGTTTAGAATGCTATTAATACAGACTTCCAACAGGTTGAGGGGAGGGATTTTTCCAATCTATTACTGTTTTTTTGTCTTGTCATATCCAAATGTTTTCCCCTTTCAACAAACCTTAATTCTTTCCACAAGCTATAAATGAACAGGAATTCGGTCATAAATGTGATTCTACAGACTTCATTCTAGGAACGGCGCTAGAGCTTAATTCCTAGAACTTTTAGAACATTCTACGTAGGTACAGACGCGTGTGAAGACGGGAGATTTCAGAATTAGGTGAAAATTAATTTAGCTTAAAACTGGTTTATAGAAAGACAAACAATTAGAAGAGTGCCTAAATCAACTTCATTACAGGGCAAAAGTATTCTGGGGCCATTTTACCAGAAATAAGTCACTTAAACAGACGTAATAAAAATACATAAAAATTAAAAGGAAAAAACGTTATCTAAAACAACATTTTTTTTTTCTTATTTTACTGAAAATAAAGAACATTTCAATTGTTATTTCCTTTTCAAATACACCAAAAAAATTTTTCAGGGTATTTACCTTTTCTTTATCTTTAATCATTATCTATATTACTGCCGATATCATTTATTATATATCCGATATATTATTGCCAATTATGACAATCCATAAGTTCTTTCTTTTATCTTCAGTATCATAAAAGTGCTTTGCTCAGAGTAGCGTTAATGATAAAGTTAATTACTTAAAAGTATATTTGCTTGCTTTTCTTAACAATTGTCGCAATATTGTAATTTTTGCAAAGCAGCAAGTGTGACTTTATACCAGGCGTGTTATAGAAAAATGGTAGTAAAATTCTCAATGGATTAATTATAATTTTCTAACAGCCTTTAATTAACCTATTGCAAAATTTCCACCTCTACGTTTTTCCTAGTTCTATCGTATACATCCGGAATAAATTCTAATGGTTATGACGAAAATTTATAGAAACAAATACATTGCAAGCCTTTAAGAACATTTTCGCTTTTAATTTTTTTTAATGCTAACATATTATTTTAATTGTTTGATACTATGTTGTAACACTTTTGTGGGTTCCAGCGTTTTAGGTAGTACAATTACAACTTCAATAAGATGTTAAGCCTGATCTGCACATTGAATTATCCACACCAGAATGGTTAATCACCAAGCAAACGCGCAAAATTAAAATATTTTAAGTTTATTACCATTTAATTACCACTTGTGATTCTTAAATTAAAATATTCAACGTAAAATTACCATCGAATATGGACCCTGTTTCAACACAAAGCTTGTTTTCTGAAGAATATAAATTCAACAGTTTAAAAATAATCTACGCAAAGAGTACAAGATAGATAGACCACGGCAAACGTTCGAACACACTCTTATCAAGCAGGATCTAGCTTCAAAAGTAATGTCAGCAAGAATAGTCTTTTTACCTATCAGCAGCGTTGCGGAAGTTATCTATAAAATTATACGCTTACAACAAAACTACTTGCCACTCAAAATGTATATAAATTTTGGAATAAATAAACTTCATGGAGAAAAGTGGCAGAAATGAAAGAACTAAATTAAATTAATATTTCGTTAATAAAACGTAAACATAAATGCCACAATGCTTTTTTCTCGTCCTTATATTTATCTTTTTCCTTTCTATTTATTTAAATTATTATTTTCCTGGCTCTTTTTTTCTCAGTTGTGAGAGATAAACATGAATTCGTATTACCTTAGAATATCTGAAAGTAATTTATTTAAATCTTTTCATGTCACAGTAAAGAGCAATCCTGATCAGTTATGTGGAAATCATAGACTTTTTGAATAACTTCTAATGACGGGATTTTTTTTCTTTGCAGTTTTTGAAAAATTTGGTCAAAATTGGCCCTCGAGCAGATATTGCAGATTTACGACTTGGAGTTTGCATACCATCCACATGTGAGAAAAGCGACTTGCAAGCCATAGTCAACGAAAGTAAGACGTTTTCTATTGTTAAATCTAATACATTCATCATATCCTGATAAAGGTTTAAATGTTAACATGGTTTATTTGATTACGACAAAGCACTCGAAGGCACTTTTCTTAGGCAGATAGCCTAAAAAAAGAAGAAGAAAATATAATAATATAATAATAATGTAAAAAGAAGCCATGTTCATCCATCTTTATCCCCCCCAACACACACACATTAAAAAAAAAAGAAAGAAAAGAAGGAAGAATATTAACAAGTATAAGAAATCTCTTCAGAAGAATCCGGAAGAACAGCTTCAAGGCCTACTCCAGCGCTTACAGGAAAACAGTGTCAGCGATGGTATTATTAGTGATGTACCGGCAATATTACTTCTTCTAATACAGTCAGTCCCACTTAAGGTATTTTATCTAGAAATTGATATATTTAAATTAGTCTTTAAAATGTAAATTAAAGAGTTTAATAGAGACAGGATACTCTTTAACTGAATTTTAAAAGTTTAATATTTTAAATTGTTTGACTTTTAACATGGATAGAGAACACAGATTTTAAAATATTTTGGAATAGGGATATATCACCAGTGTTTTTGTTTTTGTTTTTGTTTGTGTTAGATGGGCTTGTCCTCTTTTAGCCATAAGGCCGTTTATTCGGCTAGGGGGGCTGAGGACTTCGCCCTTTACATTACATTACATTACAGTCAGTCCCACTAGAGGCCGAGTGGTTAAGACCACTGAATACTGCGATTCCCTAACAAACGGACGGGCTATATGATTTGTTTTCTTAGTATTTCTCATTTGTAAAGTCTATATATACCAATGAGTTTCTTTTAAAAATTTCTCTATCAAGGCATCTCTCTCCTTAAGCAGATTATACTCGTGTCCTTTTCCATATTCGAAAAAGCTAATCTAATAGGGTAAAAAGAGAAATGTGTACTCATCACAGCCGCAAAATATAAGTGAGCTCCTCTAGGGCAGCAAAGTTTTGAAAATTCATGTATACTAATAGCAGGAAAAGCATGCAATATGTTTATTAACCCAAATATATGCATATGTTTTCAGAGTTATACTAATAGGAGCAATCTCCAAACAAAACTCCAGAAAAATCATTTACAAGATGAATGATGGTATGATGATAATGACGGTAGTTGCTAGAAATATGGGCTGTATTATAGCGAAATTTTAGAAATAAAGCTTTTATATGAAATTTATTATGTATTTGTATCACGCATGTATTCAGATGAATCAAAATTTAAATTTCACAAGAAAACTTTATGCTTTAATAAAGCTTTCAGCTATTAATTAAATGGCATGATCTTTCATTCTTTGCTGAATTTATAAATATTGCGAATTCGAGCGAGTGTAATAAATCAAAACCTCAAACACGAGGAAAAGTGGGAAAATTATTCTAACAATTATTTATGAGCAAATGAAAATGAAGTAACAAAGGGGTTGAAAAAAAAGGAACGAAATAAAATTAGACTCCCCAAAATTGAATGAAAATGAAATTCTTAAATATAAAAATTAATTTTAATATACATTAGCTTTTCATACTTAAATGTAATTTTTTACTGAAAAATCTGGCTTTAGTTTCATTTAAAATACATCTTTTGTTTTCCTCTTGCGCAGGAAAATATTTTCTCTAGATTTAAATAAAGCAAAACTTGTGAGCACAAATTTTCCCAGCTTTTATTTTTTGATTTCATTGAATGAAATGCGATAACTTAGTGACTGATAGGCAAATACATATGCGAATACGATAAAGAAGAATTTATCCACAAATTTCCATTAAAAAATCTCTGTATTAACTCGTTTCAAAAGGACTCAATTCTTCCAGTAATCAATAGCTCAGTTTTCTTTTTTAATTAATGGTCTAATTATGCTCATAACAAGTCAATAGTTTATATTTCTAAAACTGTAACAATTTAAAATATCTGAGCTGTCTACTAATTCCTAAATTGCTTATGCTCAGATATTAGATTAGGAACATAAATAAAAACTGCTCAGATATTAAACTGTAATTAATACATCAACATGTATTGGAAATAATCACCAATATTAGATCATAATAATTAGGTTGCAATCTAAATTATAAAATGAGGAAAATATTTTAATATCAATAGAAACTTCCGATATTTTAATAGAGTGAATTGATATACCGGCTTGTGCAGAAAAATTACAGATTTTAATCGATATATCTGCTCAACTTAACTAGAAAATGTATTGAATTTGATTTATTCTCGTTTCATTCTTCTTCTTCTCTCACATACAAAATAGTGAATACTCAAGATGATCTGATCACCAAGAAACACTTTTATTATTACCTTACATTTCTTCTTTTATTTTGTTTCAACATTTTCTGATCATTTCAATAATCTGAATATATTACTCCCATTTTTGATAAAAGATTTTCTGATAGTAAAACTTGACCCATAGTCTGTTGCTTTGTCAAATGCTGAATAGCCTTTTTGTGCTTTGAAATGAAATATGATTCAAATAAAACTATTTAAATGAATAGTCCAAAGTTTTTTGCTTTGCACGAACTACTCCAGTAGCTTTTCAGTGTCCCGAAATTAAATATCGTCCAGATGGATGTAGATAGTGTTTAAAAAATCAAATGCATAAATTTGTTGCTTTGTGTTTATGGTTTAGTAATTTGCTGATGTCTTTAAGTGAAATCTGATCTACTAAAAGAATGTATTCAGCAGTAGGATCCAACATCTATATGACAGTTTATTATTTGGAATAAAATCCACTTTAAAATGTCATAATAAAAACTACAGTTCCGAATCTGTTGTTTTGTATTCATTGCTTAGTAATTTTTCAGAGTCCTGCGCTGAAAGAAGTAATAAAGTTTTTATGTGTTTTAAATTACCAGCATTCTTTGGTTTGAAAAGAGCGTAAGAATGATGGAAATGCAACATTTCTTCAGAATGGTGAAATTCAAAATTAAATGTTTGTTGCTACAAATACTTCACCGGGCTCATCTTCAATTTATTACGAAGCAAAAAAATGCATAAATAAAAAGAAAACAAAAGGACACTACTGTCAAACGGTTTCAGTTACAACTGATTTTCGCCATGAACTGTTTACGAATCGCATATATAATGCATGTATAACTACTTCATTGCATAAAAATAGATAACTTTGCCTTGGAAATACAAGTACATACGAACGTCATGTCTTTTTCCAAAAAAACCTTTTCTGTCTGCTCTCCTGTGATCTTTGAATCTGAGACGTTTTCTAGAGCAAAAGCAAGCCCAAAACGGCGATTTCCTTGACCGCAAGTAGGAAGACGACCTCAATCAAGGTCAATGAACGAATACTAGTAGTTAGCTTTCTTGTTATTGGGTATTTGCAGCAAGAACGGAAGCGGCCTTAACCCTCTTCCCCTGCTTATAAATTATTAACAGTAAGCTAGTTGCTTGAGCTAACTGTTCAGATTTAATGAGCAAAAATATCTCACTTTATGGCTTAGGGCAACGGTTGATCTTCAAAAGGAAACACGTGTGTCATGTTATTTCCTCACTTTCTCTTAAGCAATAACTATTCTTCGGAAAATTCCAGAAAAAAGGTGTATATGGAGGAACAATTATACGACATTTTAAATTGGCTTTACCTAAAATATGTGTGTTGCAAACAAAAGTCTTATGAACATGCGTCTTAAAGTTGGATTTTAATATTTTTATATAAATTGCTGTTAGAGAAAGAAAAATTCGTATCACTCTTCCTTCTGTTTTATTTTCTCTTAAGAACAAAATGCAAGAATTCAATCCTTGTTAATGTAACCAGTAATAGTTCGTATACGTGTGACTAATATGGTGAACTTTTTTATTCTTTCGAGTATGCTTAGCGTAAACCATGAAATTTATTTTGCACTTTAACTGACAGAAATATATGCTTAATTCTACTGCCCTCAAGGTGATGAACATCGTTTTACCGGAAGTCAGTGAAAGCTATAAATTACATACTAAGACCCTGATTATCCAAATTTCGTTTAATTTAGATTCATATTATCCGAAATCAGCTTGAAAATATAGTACATAACATTGCTTTGAACATGAGTATGAGATATCTTACACAGATGATCTGATTCCGACCGACTCTTTTGTGCTGGCTAGCAACAGAGAATTACATATGTTAGTGTTTTGATGCTGATTCAGTTGCAGAACATTGCTACAAAGAAGCGACGAACCGCTATAAAGCAAAGTCCTTGAGGGACACTTTAAAAAAAGTTTACGATTATACAGCATGATTTGCTTTTCTACCTTTTACCTCATTATTTCAATATTAGAAATGTTTTTAGTGGAGTCTAAATAATTTTGAGGCCGTCACATCAAAGTGATTTTATGTTATGTTACGCTTACATGCCATTTTTATCCACGCCGGTAAGCTTTTCCATTGCCCAAACCAATGACCTTAATCTTTCACACTATCTGACAAATATCCAATTTTTAGGGTAAATATAATAATTCTTTGGATAGACGTTGCCATAAAATATATATTTAAATTTAAGTTCTGTTCTAAATAATACTACAATATGATAAGTAATAACCATGTAATTACTAATAGTAATTTTTTATTTTAAAATTCTTAATGAACACCTTTGATAATTAAAGGAAAGAAGGAATAGGCAAATGAGTGGTGCAAATAAAACAGTTAGTCATTTAACGTTCAACGCAAAGCCTCCTCGTTATAATGTGTTGTGGAAATACAAGAACTGTAACTGCATTATTCTGAAAATGAAAAGTTTCCGCAATAAAAAAACATTGAGTAATTATGTAAACTGAAGGAATTATACATTCTTATATCTAATGTGAAACTCCAAGAAAAATGTTTGCGCATTTTAATCAATATATTTTGCAAGAAAAGAGTAACAAGCAAATTAGAAATCTGCAGCATACAATAAAAAATGCTCAAAAACAGAAATACGCAAGGCAGCATGTCAAAAGATGGCTCTGTAAATGAAAATAACATTATTTACGTATGTTCATAAAATTATTTTTAGAGAAATATTTCAGAAATTTTCAGCTGGTTTTAAGCTACTTGTTTGTTTATTTTAATTTTTACAAATTTGATATCATACACTAAATATATCTTTGACAACCAACATTTTTGTTTAACTTTTCTACGCGATAGTTAATCGCATAAAAAGGCTGCAGCTAATTCGAAATGATAGTGATGATGAAATGGTGATAGCTGATTAGACGAAAAGATGCCGAGTTTCAAATAAGACACGTGTTTCTTTTAGTGGTTAATCTTTCATAATCGGGGTGAGAGCGAAACTTGGCGAGAGTTTTTAATTTGACGCGGTTTTGATTTGGTTGTGGTATTCGGCTCTATGTTTTCCCGTGGCAAACCTAGAGCTTTATTTCGGTAATTGTAATGAGTACAAGTTTAGTGTAGCCAGAAGATTTTTTTTAATTTAATTTTGAAATACTGTGTTTATTTTGAAAAGTTTTACTGCTTAATATTTGCACGAGGTCAAGATGTTATTGGTGGGAGAATGTTGGATATCAGATGACGTGAAGCTTATAATTTATGAATGTTTTCATTTAACTTTATTTAGTTAATGTTTTTCGGGTCATTTAATTACTTTTTTTAGTTTTGTTTCTTGCATGCGGCAATCGAAAGATGTGGATTAACGTTTTGAACGAAAATTGTTTAGTGTGTTGAATTCCACAATGATGGTAATATGTGTATTTAGTAAGTTTATGATGCATGTTATGGCATGTTAATCTAAAATATTAATATATATTATATTCGCGTAATTTACTTCTTCTTCAGTGTATTCAGAAAGAGAGTTCTTCTAAATTTTAAAATGCATAGTGAGTGTTTTCAACATACTGAAAAAATCAAATCTTCAAAAACTACCTACAAAAAGCAGGCCGAACCCTTTCCTTTTAACTCTTGAACTTATACACCAGCTTAATTCAAGAACCGATTAGTTACAGTGAAGAAAACACGAAATTAATTCAGTTTACAATTTCGCTGTGTCAGCTGCACATTCACATTTTCTAATCATTTATGAATGATGTGAGGCCTATATGTGATATATGATGTGAGGAAGTATAGCAGCGACAACAATAAGAACGAGCCAGATTCAAGCTACAGGAAAGTAGAAATGAAGGTATCTTATTAGATGTCAACATTACGTTCATCATGTCAACATGATAAGTAAGTAAACGTTATACTATCTAATTCTTATTGGAATGTAGGTTTCTTTTAAAGAAGTAATTATTGGGATAGTTGTCTGTAGTTTACTCATGACTACTTTGCATTTGTTACGTTCTTACTGTAATAGAGTCCTTCAGAAAATAAATCATCTACAGAATTTCTCCTTTTGATTTTCGAATGATCAAATTAGTAAAAAAAACTAGAAAAAATGCTCAAATACCGTATATTTGTTATTTCTCTTTCTTTTACAGTTATATTACATGGTTAAACATACTTCTTTTTCTTTTATAGTTTTATTATAATCTTATACTTTATTTTTCTTTTCAGTCACCCGACAGATCATGTTTTCAGCTACAACCCTAAGATGTGAAGTTAGAATGAAAAGAACCTTCACCACTGAGCAAATCGTAGTACTGTAAGCTTCTATCATTTCTTTATTTTTATTACTTAAACACCTTCTTTTCATTACAAATTTATTGAAAGAAACTTTTATCTACAACAATTAAAGATGTGCAGCTATCAAAAGACATAAATAGTTTGTTGCTACAGCAGAACCTCGATTATCCAGGATAATTAGGCTTGTTTAAATAATCCAAAACTATTAGGCATGTTTAATTAATAGATTAAACTTTGAATCAATCGCATTAGATTTTTTTTTTCGAAAATGTTTTTTTTCAATATTTTTTGTTGCTACTTTTTTATTACTGTGTAGATTTGTTTTTTCAATTAAACAAATAATCTAAAAAAAGGTTCTATTTCGTGACAAAAACAAAATTCACAAAAACTGGCCTAAACAAATTGGTTCAAAAATTGGTTCTGTAAATTGAGAAAATTTGTTAAATGTTTTACATGTATATTTATGAGACTTTAATGAGCTTTGAAATAGAGATGAAAAAGTGAAATATGTGCCATACTTAAAATACAATAACACGCCGAACAAATATTTCCTGTGAAAATTTGAAAATATAACGCTGATTTTTGTTGTTTGATTTTTGCTGTTTGAAATTAATATGTGCCATACTGTTTAGGCACGTATAAATGGTGAAGCTTATTTCATGTTGCTTTAGCAGAGATTTTTTCATAGTTTCTACAGCAAGAGTGGTATTACACTGACGATACTTAATATAGGTTCATTGAAGGCAAAACACTGACCACATTATGCAGCAGACATTTCTCGAACATTTTGACCTACGACTTGTTTGAACTTTGCATAAATTTAATAAGAATTCTTTTCTAAGAAAAGGTTAAAAATAAATCGAAATAAAATTTTATTTTTACAGCTGTAACAAATCTTTAAGTGTGTGGCCAAAATAAATAGTTCACTATATACCGGTTTTTACGAATATTTTTACTTTAGCTAACAAGACGCGTTTGAAAAGGATGTCTTAAATCTTTAAAAAAAATTAAGGGCTAGGGGAAATTAATTAAAGTATTAACTGAAATATCCTCGTTTTAAAGAAAAGCATCTTCAGAAACAGATGCTACGATATTTTGTATTGAACCGGACAAGTTAGCAGCAAAGACGAGCTTGTTACTTCTCTGTAATGTTTTATTATCTTGTGACATAAACTTTATAATCGTGATTCTTACCTCTATGGTGGTCTTCCAGGAAATAATCTTTGGTTCTAATAGCAGCCACTACTTAAAAAAGTATTTCTTGTGTAGCAAGGAACTCAAAACCCCTTACAGAATTTCTCCCGTACTAGTGGTTAAGTGGTTATAACATCTGAATACTGGGGAGTTCCACCCTGGTACGATCCTATGCAAACGAAATGGCTGCATGGTCGGATTTTCGTGGGTTTTTCATGTGCAACTTGACTACGATTCAGTTTTCTTAGAAAGTCTTAAGGAAGGCATCCCTTTCCTCATTCAGATAGCCGTAGCTTTGCTTTGCCATATTCATAAAATTAATCTTTATAAGGTATGTCTCCTACTTCCTTAGCATGCCTTCATGGTATAATGGTTAGCATGCTCGACGCGTTTTCGAGAGGTCCGTGGTTCGAGTCCCGGCGAGGACATTGCTCATTTTTCAGATCTCCTGCTTCCAAAATATCCTGATGTCTCTACAGTGGTACCGGAGCTAAAAAAGGTGATGGATGATGATTCTCCACCACTGAGGTTTGGCGATTGGGTCCCCTAATCCCTATTTGCCCTTTAAAAGGGGGGAAGTATATAAGGTATATCTCCCGCCTTCTTGGCATGCCTTCGTGGTGTAGTGGTCAGCAGTCTCAGCGCGTATTCGAGAGATCCATGGTTCGAATCCCAGCAAGGGCGTTGCTAATTTTTCATCTCTCCTGCTTCGAAATAACCTAATGGCTCTACAACCTAACCTAAACCACGTGAAATCGAAATATCCAAATGCTCTCTTTCTAAATACTCGTAATATTTTAACAGATTCCACTTTAAGCAATGGATATTTCATTATATTCAACCTTGAAATTTGAAACGTTCTACTTCTAGATATTCTTGTTTCAAGAGTATCCAAGCCTGCAGTAAGAAAGATGGCATAGACTTTGATTTCAATTTGAAACCTGAGGAAGTATCAAAAAGTTAATTTGTTCTAATGTATTAAAGAAAGCTTTGGTGCAACTAACAGACATTTCCAGACGGCCCAGAAGAGATTAAACAGAATTGCTTAATTTCTTCTGGCGATGCTTGGCAAAATAACAATGAGGCTTGATAAACAGTCAAAGATCACGAACGTCTGGTTTTTGTTCAACTTGAAGTTTTTCTTTTTCCCCTTTTTTTTTAGAAATCTGAGCAACTTATAAAAGTCATTTGAGTTTCCTTGTCCATCTCTTATTTTTATTCTCAAGCCTAAATTTTGTCTTATTATTATGAGTAAATTATGAGTCAGATTACCAGCAAAGGCATATTTAATGTACTGAGCTTTGAAAAATATTACCGAGATGTGAAAGCTTCAAAACAAAGTCGTTTTGTTTCAATAGTTTGCACTGCTGGAAAAAAAAAAAAAAAAAATAAAAAAAAAAAAAAAAAAAAAAAGGTGGCGATGCACGTTTGTGCTGGACATCTTACTTAATTACTGAATTCGTTTCAAAAGATACGAGTAATGATTTCGCTGAGCACAATCCTTATTTTTTTTAGACATGTCCAGTCGAAATTTCTGTATGTTTTTAAGAAATATTTTAAAATATTTTTCTTCTTTGTGACACGTGATATTTTTCACAAAAGGTATCAGTTAATTTCACAAATGTCTTCACGTAAAGAATATGTAAGCAGAACATTTTGGAAAAATGTGACAGTACTCATGACCTTGAAAGGATGGAAAGAATTCAATGCGTAGTTACTTTTATCAGATAGCGGTGACTTGTTTTGCATATTAGAATTTCCCTCTAATATTTGTCACTATCTGAAGGTTGCAGGAAAATCATCTCTTATGTAGTAATATAAAATAAAGATAATAAAAACTACATTTAAGTTAAAAATTGTAAATTGTACTGAAATTTTTAGTCGCTTAATTTGGCAATCTTTTGTGGTTTTTCTTATTGAATGATATTTCCGAAAAACAATATATTTACGATTCTTTCCTGTGATAGAATAATCAGATGTAAAATTTAGTTTCAAGAAAAATATCCTTGCGTTATAGGTAATTATAAAAAGTATGCATGCGGGGGGGTGGTAATAGAAGAAGATTTTTCCCAATCAAAATTCTGTTTTCTTTCCGCTATAACTTATTTCACAATAATGATCAAATCCACGAACTTTATCGTGATCAATATCGCAGAATTGCTGCTGTCGTTGTCAGGGACCACGGACACCTTATAGGTCACTTTACGACTTCCTTCAACTGCCAAACCGCCTCCCAGTTTTGAAGGAGAATCCCCGAGGAACCGAGAGACTGTCAACTCTCTTCCTTTAGCCCCAAGGTTCCGACAGCATACTAATCTCTCTAGTATTTTAAATGCTCTAATGCCGCAGAGATACTATATATAAGCATCACAGCCTTCTCCATGATTCGAACCTGGACCCAATGATTCTGCAGCCAACATCGTTAACCGCTTTACTAACCCGCCTGACGTTTTCATTTTTTTAATATATATAACTGTTTTTTAAATGACCTTGCGCTTTATTTAATAGCCACTAGCCTTACGCCATTACGTGTTCCGGAGATAGTGACCATTTCATTATGAAAGCCCCTAATAAGTGGCCACTGTTACCTGCTATGGAGGGACGGTCATTTATACCCATCCCTTCTTCGGGATTCGAACCTGGGCCCATCGCTATGACAGTCAGGGTCATTAACCACTATACCGCAGGGTGGCAATATATATAACATATTTTAACGCAAAGCTAAAAGAGGTGTTCATAAAATACAAGACTCAGAAGGCTTTATTCATCCGCGTAACGTGGCCAGGCTGGCTAAGTTTATAAAATGCAATATTCACGTTCCTGTCAGCAATAAATATGATAGTTTTGTAAATAATGATGTAAGTAGCAATTCAACTGCTAACAATGCTATGGATTCACAGGACGAACCTGAAAATATTGAGGTAGTTCCTCCGAAAATTAAACCAATAATGTTCAGACCATCTGTTAAATTCTCAGATTAATTTCCCAACGCAGGATATTCAAGATGCACTTAATAATCTAGGTTTTAAAATCCTTAAAGTTACACAAATGCACAAAATTAAGTCACGAGCTCCTATGCCCCTTTTTCAGGTGCAACTTCAGTATATACCTGATGTAGACAAAATCTACGACAGTACCTATGTAATGTGTTTTTATGTAAGTTTTGTTGCATATAAATCAAGTGGAAGTGTTGTGCAATGTCACAAGTGCCAGCACTTCCACCACACAGCTGGTTATGGTATCTACCATATTTGAGAAAATCTTCAGTACTACTCCATAAGGAGTACTTTCATGTCAAATATTATGTTAAAAATTTATACTTAAGTACTGTTTTATTTATGTATCTCCACTATTATACCTCTGATTAAGTAAATGCCTGTAAATATTATAATTATGTTTTCTGAACGTGCACTTGGTATAGCTTCTGTCCACCTTGGGTAGTCACCAGCTCAACAGTCTCTTTTCAGCTTCCAGATGGCATTTTTAAGTCTTGTTTGAATTCTCGTACTCTATAGCCTTCTTAAATCTTATTATTATGCGTTTATTAACGACTGTAAAAACGAATATTAACGGTAGCCTTTAAAAGTTACTTCAAAATTTAAAAATATATATATTATGTAAATATTACATAGTTTTTAATAATTTATAGTAGTTATCTTCTGAATATAATTCGAAAACTACTTATTTTTCTTCGATAAGGCAGAGTGTCTCTAACTCAGGCACCCTGGTGTTACACCGCCACTCTTCCCGCGTACGCATCTCTTTTTCTCACCTGCGCTTGCTAGCAGTGTTGCGAGAAATTTTTCAACTAAAATAGCAAAACAAGACTAAAAAATTTGCAAAAAGTCGCAAATGACGTCAGAGGTCAAGTGATTTTTTGTCACGTCATAGTTACGCAAGCTTACATGACCTCTGACGTGATCACAAATGTATTGTCTATTGGCTCCGTATGTTAAGACTATAATCGATTCTCAGTCGTTTAAATTACGTATTTTAACTTATACGAAAATTTTAAAACTATATTTTTCGTTTTCAATTGTTTAAATATCCACTTCTTTTTTACTTAATTCTCATTAAATTTGTTTCTATTTTAATTTAATTTATGCATATCCGTTCTTAAAGAGATTCGTCGCGTTGTAAGAGCTTTTATACTAAATTTTATGAGTTGGAGGTTAATTTTTTTTAATTCATTGTTTTTTTTTCTTTAATTGTGAGCAATTTAATTGGAGAATGCTTTTCAGTGAATTTTCCGTTCTGTGTAGTGGATCTGTTTAATTCTGATTACTTAAAAAAGCCTTGTTCTTTCACTGTTTAATTTATTTGTGTTGCTATTTAGGAAAATGCTGTTACTTTGATTTTTGATTCATTTCCATTGCTTACTTCTTAGCAGTATTACAATCAGGGTAATGAATTTCATTTCTTTCTCTGTTCGGTTAGCCGGTATATGGTGCGCAAGCTGCAAGTTCTTTTGTTCGATTTCGTTATCACCATAGAACTGGGGGAGGGGTTTGAACTGACTTAAAGACAAAACGCACCGGGTACGAGGGGAGAAGGTGAGGGACCCCGAAAGAGTTTTTTTTTTCTTTCTTTCTTTACCACTGTTTTCCACCACAGTTTCTCCTCTACCCCCTTCTCGTTATACCGGCGTCAGGCTGTGCAGCCTTGGAAAGCAAAGCCCACATCTAAACAAGATTGTTAAAGATGCCATCTTCTATTTAAGCCTAAATAAACTGTTTTTTTTTAATCTAAATTATTTTTAATTGATACATTATTTTAACATAAAAGCATTTTACGATATATTAAAAAATCTTTGAAGTCGCAAAAAATAGCGTAAGAAAATGATGGAAGTCGCAAAAATTTTGCAAAATCGCAAATACTAAAATTTTAGAAGCACAAGTTTGTCCAAAGTCGCAAATTTGCGAAAAATCACACGAACTGGCAACACTGCGTATTAGCTGAAGGACGTCTCTTGTTTGGTTGCTTCTATTCATTGTTAAAGTGTAATGTATCGTAAACAAAATTGCGGGGTGCAGGCTGTCCCCATTGTGATGAGCCATAACATGGAATAATCAACAAGTTATAGAGATATGTTTAAATTACCAAGTAATTTGTAATTCTTCAAAAGTTCCCGGCATCTTCTAGCTGCGTAATCGTAATTTCAATGCTCTTCTAACTTTAATCCACTTGCGACTGAAAAAATTATTGGCGTTCTCCCTAGTCAAGCACTCATCAAATTATCTGCAACGAACTACATTATCATCACACACACACACACACACACACACACATGTATATATATATATATATATACTAGTGATTTTGAATTTACTTTTCCCATCAATCCTTCTTAGCCTTCACAAACATCCTTACCCTGCCTTTATTTCCGCAATCGTTGGTTGTAGGCATACTATATTAGTGTGAACTGCCGTATGACAAAAACTGGCTGAGATATTTGACTATAAAATCAGAAATCTTATTCAGGAACCGTACTCAAACTGAAGGGCGAAATGTTTCCTTTTGTAAGTAACTGAAACTGAAATATCATTTTAGAAAAGCTCTCTGGTGTTAAGAGATTACGTGAAGAGCAATTCTATTAGAATACTGTTAAAATACTTATCAGTATAATTTTTTTCAAGACAGAGCTTTTATACACAGAATCTTATAGAATTCTTTTTCCAGAAAACACTGCAGGTTTCATTGTTGTCAAGCAGCTTATTCGCAATATAATTTGCATCAATGAAAATAAAAAAAAATATTTATATTTTAAGGAATTTTTTGTACAATTAACAGAATTATTATTTTAAAGTAATACAACTTCATGACAATGTTAATAACATATTTTTAGACTTTGTAAACTTATAAAACTTATGTGAAAATTCTTTCGGCATACCAAATGTAACACAATTATAAATTCGAAACACTAATTTATGTCAATTTGTTTTCTACAATAGTCAATCATCTCCTTTTCATTTTTTTATAATGAGCGCAAAATTTTCCTAAATGTAATTATAGGAACCGAAAGAATATATAAGAAATTAGATTTCGCAGCTTTAACAAAATTGATTTATTTAAATTTTAAAATGTCATATGAATATTTGTATTATTTAAAACATGTTTGTAACTGGAAGTTTACGAACAGCGGTTGCGAAAGTAAAAGCCAGATAAAATCTGTATTACGTAATATCATCGAGTTAGTAATTTTTAATTTACTTTTTTCTGTTTTAATGCTATATGAGATCAGTGTATATCGACAAGTATATTGGCCTCTGTTCTAGACATTAAAAGTCTAAATTTATATTGGCTTTAAATACCTCCCTGTATACTTACAAATCTAAACTTTAATCTGGTATAAGTTATCTCTTTTTGCATTCATAAATATAAATTTGAAATCTTAATTTCGGCTTAAGTGCCTCTCTGCATACATTTCAATCTACATTTTAAATCACATTTAAGCGTCTCTTTGAGTATACATAAATTTAAATTTTAAAACAAATTTTAAAATCTCTGTACTCAGCTCTACATCAGGATGAGTTTCATTTTGACTCTGTTTATGAGAAGAAAAAAGAAATGTGTAGATTAAATAAAGTGTCAAATTATTATCATTTTCTTTTGATGTTTTTGCTTGAAATGTTAATACGGATCAATTTCTGCGAAGGTCAAAATACAGAATGCAGTTTTTATATTAATTTCCTTTAAAGAAATTCAGTTTCTTAAATGATCAATTTTCAGATTGATTCCTTGGTCCTTCGAAATTTTCCTGACTGAATCTTTTCCCAGTCTTATTGCTAGTTACATGTGCGCATACTATTAACACATTATTGTTATTATTATTAATAACTCATAAAATAATAAAGATAGATTAAAATTAATAACATGGTTAGATAGACTCAAAAAGTTTCATGACCCTTGTCAATGAACTTCCACGTATGTCCCCTTCGTCGCACGGAGAACATCAAGTCGATATTCAATTTCACGCCAGATACCGGCAAGCATGTCGGCATCCACAGAGGCTATTACGGTTGTAATTCTGGCTTTCAGGTCATCAATGTTCGACAGTCTCCTCCTGTAAACGTTGTCCTTTACAAATCCCCAAAGGAAAAAGTCCAGCGGCGTTATATCAGGTGATCTGGGTGGCCAAGGAATTGGACCTCCTCGCCCAATTCATCTTCCTGTAAAATGGTCATTCAAAGAACTACGAACGATGGTACCCCAATGAGGTGGTGCACCATCTTGTTGCAAAAAGACATCTGACTGAAGCTCTTCTAGTTGTGGAAATACGAAGTTTTCCAACATGTCTGAGTATACGACTGATGAGACCGTCTTTTCTGGGAAAAAGAAAGGCCCAATGACTCGGTCGTTCATTAGTCCACACCACACATTAACCTTTGGGGAATCCCTTTGTGATAACATAGCAGAAGTAACATTGCAATAGTTGCCAAAAACAAAAGAGAGAAAAATGCAATAAGCCGACGATATTTAGAAAAGTACAGATATTTAGACTGGAAAATGAAATTATCTGAAATTAACCACACGCGCAGACGATATTTACAAAAGTAAAGATATTCAAACTTGAAAAGGAAAATATGTAGAAACATTAGGAAGCAACGCCTTCGCCGGGAATCGAACCACGGACCTCTCAGTTACGCGTCGAGCATGCAGACCACTACACCACGAAGGCATGCGAAGAAGGCGGGAGAAATACCTTATAATATTTTTATACAGTTTGTGATATATAAGTACTTAGTGAGCATGAAATAAAAATTGTATTAATCATTGAGTAATTTTTTGTGGGGGCGGTAATCTTAGGAAAGTACGCGGGCAGCCAATGGCCTAGGAACGACCCTGTAAATCCGGCGCTTTTGTTGGAACACCCAATAAGTTTTTAAAGCGCAAGAATAATATTTTTGCTTTAAAAATGTATATTATGTATAATTTTCCTGCAATTCACAGTATTATTTTATTTTCCTAAATACAAATTACAGCACTCTTTTATTATGCAGGTCGATATACCGCGCTTATATATTACGCATGTATTGCTTAACACCTCGTGTACATAACATAAA
>KK114052.1:86189-135284 GCA_000611955.2 Stegodyphus mimosarum | reverse complement strand
AGTATTTTTTAGTTTTACCGAGTTCCAGAGAAGATTTATTCCAGCTTCCTTTTCAGGTTAAGTTTATTAAGAAGAATTTGCTTTGCCTTGCTATGTGTGAATTAATTGCTTTAAGAAAAGTTATACTTAATATTATTAGTCAGATCATTAGGTTGTCCGGCACCTAGAGAGATTGAGTATGAGTTTAAATTTTAAAAAGTTAAAAGTAAAACCGCTTTAAGGTTTAAAGTTTTCTCTATTTAACACATGCCAGCTTGGGAAAAGAAACACTGAAAAATATCCATGCAGCCAGCCCTTTTGCTGGTATCTGAACACAGCTGAGCTACCCAGTTTCAAGGATTTATCCACTCGGTTCATGGTTGATTGTTCTAGCCCAATTGCATTATTTATTGTAAGTGATACTACAGCAATTTTAGAATAATATTTTATTTATCAAATTTATTACGAAACGAGATTGAAAATAAAAAAATACCGAATTAATTTTGAGTTTAAACCAAAATGTTAGACTTAATAAATGAGTCCTCCCAGTTCACACTACAGTCCCTTTACACACAAGTCCTTCCCAGTTCACACTTCGAAGCATATGTAAGTAGGCAGCAAGGCCGCTTTAGGTTAACATAGTTAATGAACTGTCAGAATCGTAATGTTTTATTGTTTTTCAATAATTAAAAAGTTTAAGTTTTTCCATAGAATTATTTTACTTTTTTGTATTTATATTAACAAACACATCGATTTGAAAGCTAGCAATCGCAACACTGTAAGAAATAAAACATTTTTATCTCCAGCTCGCGAGACAGTGTATCGGAAACTGTAGAGCTGCTTATATGCTGAATTTATGCTGTTATATGTTGTTTTTGAATATCTGATGATTCCGCTGCTGAACTGAATTTATATGGCAGAAGTGCAAAGAAAGTGATATTTAATAATAATGTTCACATACAAAACATTAATAATATAAAAAGACAAAAAAAAAGTTTTGTAAGCTGTCTCACAAAAAAACTGAACACTGATATGATGAACTGAGAAAAGATTGAAAACAAAGGAAAAATCTATGTCAACATTTAACACTGTATCGAGAATTGTAAACATATGATTCTTTTAAAATGTTTGTGATTTTGCTGTTGAATTGTATATGGCGTTAAGTGCGAAGGAAATGATGCTTAATAATAAAGCTAAAAAGACAAAAAAAAACTTGGTTGCAGGAGTGAGTACAATAGCATGAAATGGTAGACTGCGAGCTCAGCGAGAGCGTAAAAATCTTAAACAAACTCTTTTGGGCTTACGTTAAAATCTAAAACATGTCAGAATTTATTTATCTATTTATTACTTAAATGTCTGTCAACTTCATTAATTCAAATTTTGTCTTACATCGGAAAGGATCTTTTTTCTAGTATTTTCTAGCGAATCTTTACTGAACCTAGAAACTGATTTCGTAGATTGGGTGGTAATACAAAACTCTGGCTTGTAGATTGGTATAGTATTACTTCGCAGTAGATGTTTGTGTAAATTCTTAAGATGACAGAATTAAGATTACTTAAATATTGTTTCGTGCGTACGGTTTCGTAACAGACTGAATGCACAAAGAAGCTATAATGATAGCTTGATAAAATTTATTTTACCAAGAGAAACACTTCTTACTCTTGAAACTTCCCACAAAAATACTCGGACAGCTCTTCACAGTATTAGAGCACAAGCAGTAGTAACAGTTCAGACTACTAAGAACGTTAAAAAAATGAAGTGCAAAGCGCATCTGAAGAGCGATGCTCACTCGGAGATATCTCAGTATTCGGAACTAACGCTGAATTAAACGACTACTCAGAGCTGATCTCTCCAGTCTAATATAGTTTTCATACGGCTTCCAAAAAACCTCTAGTAAATACCATTTCTTGAAATTACTGAAAGGCATATATGGTTAAAATTACTTCTAACAGCAGGATATGGTTACAGTTGCATATATAGAGTAATTACAGTAATTCAATTACAATAACCATTACAGCTATACAGGGACCGAACCAAAATGTCGCCAAATTTACCATCGCCAGCTTGGCGATATCTGGCCAATTAGGAAGGCAGCCATTTATTTAATGTTGAATAGACTTGCCCCGGTATTCTTATTTTTCCATCAGAGCATCGTGTCTTTAGACTTTATTTTTACATTATACAGAACAAAATACAAAAATTCTGCATATAGTTTCACTAAAATTATTTATATATGTGCAAAAATTCGTAACAATATGAAAAATTATCTGATGGCTAAATAACAAAAATTAGAAATTACTAGAAAAATATTTGAAATTCATATATTCATTTGACGTTCGCGGAAATTTTTGAAATTTGCGAAAGCTGAAAAGGGTTCCAGAAAATTCGCTTCGCGATAGACTGTCCTGGTTATGACGAAATCTCCATATGAAAATCTAAAACCGTAATCTAAGAGATGTTTCGAACAAAGAATTAAAACTATGTAAAGAAGAAAAACAATGAATTCTAGTAGCGAGATGATCACTAGTGATACGGAAAAGGAAATAAAGTATTCACGTGTGTCTGTATTCACGTGTTTCCCTTTATCTGAATAGAGGCTTGGAAAAAAATGAAAAAATAGCCAAACAAAAGAATTACCTTTGACCATTGCGTGAATAGGAATTACACAAAATCTATATGTTTTATTACAGATTTTATTCCGAATTATGCTAATAGAAATTCATAAATCTGCGTCACAAATAGCAAATTACATGTGCTGTGTAATAATCTATTCTTTGGCAAATGCTTTGAAGTTATGCCTACGATTTTCAGTTTAGCGGACCTTTATGATTAAATAATGAAGAAAATGTATGTATGTATGCATGTATGTAACGTTACTTGCATTGCGGAAAAAGGCGGCACCTTAAGTGACTAAATTTTGAACACACATAGTTCTTCATCCAAAGTTGTGACCTAGAACCTTGAATTTTAAATTTAAAATTTGTTTTTTTTATTCATTTTTTGTTTCGTGCGAAACACAATGTGTTGCCACTCAGGAAAACGCAAGATATTTATGTTTCGAATTTAATCCTAAGAGAAGCAATTTAAGAGAGAAATGTGTGTGCACTCGGCAAAACATCTTTTAAATTTAACTACAGCTATTTAAACGAAATATGTTGCCGCTGCCCAAAGTAAAATATTTTTGTATTCCATTCACCAGTGTGTTGCCGTTGTGCTAGGGTTAATATATTTAATTTTTCTTTCAAATTTAATCTGTCTATTGCTGAATAACAAACCAAGTGATTTAATTGCAATAAAAACAGTTCTTCTCTATTATTATAATTTATTCAAAAATTTCATTTCTGTAAATCTGAATCTCTTTCACCTATTTAAATAGGAATTTACTGAGAAAATCCTTATGGAAAATTAAAGCTCGTTTACAGAATCGGGAATATAACAACAAAATAAAATATACACCTGCAGATTTTTTGTTCTGAGTTCAGGGTAGTATTTTCATTCATTTGTGATAATACAGAAATAAATTAAATGCAGACTATGAAATATGACCCTGTGTAGCACCATACAACTTCTGACAGTTTATATTAAAGAATTGCAAACACATCCAGTCATTTAATATAATGCAAGGGTAGGTGACACCTGGAGCACGAGTTAATGCTATTTATGATAAATTGCATTAATTTTATGTTAAATTTGTTAGTATAAAATACAGTTCTTTTCCTTAATTGTCTTTACTTAGATTATCTATAACATATTGATCTACTTTAAATATTATTTTAAGATATATTTTTCCAAGTGTGGGATGGAGGTTTCCCGAAAAAACTTAAAGTTCTAATGGTGCCATTAGTCAGCAAAGTTTGGAGACCACTGCGTTAATTAATGAATAATTACCATTATGTGCACAGTGTTGGTTTGAATTTAATTTTTGGCAGTATTATTCATTATACATTTCAGAAAATTGCTCTATTAGATTATCTTGGGGAGCCAATTCTTTGAAAAATGTTGCATAAATTGTGACACCTCTCTTATTTTTTTTTAATAATTTTAATTATTCTTTTCTCTCTTATTCCAATCTGTTGAGGATGTGGTTATATTTTTTAGCTTTACTTTGTTTTTTTTTTTACTTTGATGCATCAAGTTGTAGCTGCTCCGGAAAGATTATATATTTTTTCATTTTTGTATTATAAGGTATTTTCTCTCCCCGTTGTGCGTACCTTCATGGAGTATTTGGAAGCATACTCGAGAAGTCCAGGGTTCGAGTTCCAAAGAGGGCACTGCACACTTTTCACACCTTCTGCTTCAAAATAACCAAATGGCTCTACAGTACTATTCCTACCAAATTTATTACAGCTTTTAACTCTTTGCCTATTTCATGGATTGATTTGAACTTATTATATTTATTAATTATTTTAGCGTACATACGTAAACTAATACATGTATATGCTAGTCTGAAGTCCATTTTAGTCCAAAGAGGCAATTTGCCCAGAAGGAGTATTAATTTCATTTTGGCATTTTGCGTTGATTCACTAAAAGCTTTATTTCACTTTTCAAATTGTTGCCACCAAATGTTATCACACTGTATTGTAGTTAAAGAAATTAAATAATGAAGAATCCCCATAAATGTATATATGTTTCTGGCACTGTGATAAACAACAGGTACCTAGAGCCATCAAGTTTTGAATATTGAACGTTTTCACCCGAATATGGGTATCTGGAAGCCCAAATTTGAAATTTGAAATTTATTTTACTACCGATTTCATATTTTGTAACATTTTAACGAATTTTTGGTTAACAGACTCCAGGATTTCAAAGCGAGCAATGGCAACGTTGTACAGAAAGAACATCTTTATCTACAGTACGCGAGACTACGTATTGGAAATTCTAAAGATACGCTCATTTTAAAATTACTTTTGCGATACTGCTCGTGAACTGAATTTTATAGTTTAAGTGCGAAGAACATGATATTTAATAAATAAAGGTAACGCAAAAATGTTAAAAAACGCCCCTTTGGTCTTAATATAAAATCTGAAACCTTTCAGATTTTTATTATTTTTTTTTTTCATTTTGGTTTTTTTTTTCATTTAAACTTCTTTTTTACTTCCAGTTTTTTATTAACCATTGCTCATTTAATTTTTTTTTATTTGAAACTGCAATTCGATATTCCTCGTGAAAATTTTATTATCTGTAAAATACTAATAAATTATTTCTTTGACTTGAGGTAACTTTTCAATCTTCTTTCTAAAAAAATTCATTTTATTTTTTCAAAATACTCAATTACAGTACATTTGCAAGAGCTTAAAGTGCACCGAAACTAGATTCCAGTATTTCTTAATGTTTGAGATAAATTCTCATTTTACCCAGAGCGCACCGGAGGATGGCAAACCGCAGATTGAGTTGATCAATGTTAAACGAATTCCACTTACTGCGCATGCCGAGAATAGAATTTGGCGCTATTTTAAAAGAATTTAAATACGGTATATTAACGGTAAACCACGCAAATAAATTAAATACAGTAAACCACGCAAATTTTCGTTTAGGAAGGATTACAAAAAGGAAACTTTATAAGATGTACTTGCTGAATGCTTATGGATTATACGTCTGAGGAATAAAAGCAATTGAGGATTTTAACAAATTAAGGAATAAATCCAGTTTAAATTACTGAAATAAAGTCAAATAACTGATATTTAATGTAATGTTTATGAAGCACATGCAATAAGCACACACAGATTTCCATAGTATTGCAATTGTAAACAGTAAAACCAGCATGACTAACAGGCTTGTGCAGGGTTGTTTATGTTTAGTCTCCAGTATTTCCTCCCTCGACAACGGTACACCAATCAGCAAGCGCAGTAAGCAAAATTCGTTAACATTGATTAACTCAATATGCGGTTTGCCATTACGCGCACCCGGAGATCTTTAAGATGAGTTCTGGGATTTCGGATTTTATAAAACTGAACCACAGTTTCAGGACAAAATTCTTGGGTCTTTACAACATTTTACTTTGGAGTTCAGTAAGATCTGGAAATCTCTATTAACTTCTAAATGCATACCTCCCTTTCCTTGAGAAACAAATCCATGGATGATGAGATGTTTAAGGAAAGAATTCCCACCCAGCCACACATATACACACACACAAAACATAAAAAAACCGTAGCCAGGAAGCGCAATAAGTTTACGAGGTCTTAATTGAGAATTGGTAAAATTTCTGCTCTAATCCTAATGTTTCCTAATCATGCCATCGTATCTCTAATTCCTTACCAATGGTTTTAGCTACCCCCAATTTACAACAGGAGGAGAAAAAGGAACCCTCGTCTGCGTTCTACAGTGTGCGCCGAGTGACAACGTGCTCAAGATGATGGAATGCCACGATTAATGAATCGAAAACGCTCAATACTGGTGACTTCCGTAAAAGCCCGTCCTGACTTTTCGAACGGATATAGCTAAAATAGAGGGTTGAAAACAGAACTTGTAGAATCTGTTAGGGCTGACGGAGCAGGAAACATGAAAACGGGCAATGACCTCCTTCGAAATCTGGACTTCTCAACTGCTAGCCAGACTTGCTTCCAGTTACATCATGAAGTCGTTCCGTAAAAATGGAGGAAAAACTTTAAAAACTTAACGCTTGTTCTCAGCTTGCGGATCACCCTTCGGACACGCAGACATTTCTCATCCATCACATATTCTTCTTGACAACAGGGGATCGTGGTTAGACTTTTCTTTAAATTTCACACGTTCATCCATTAAAATTTCTTTCCACATTCTCTTATTCTTCTTTTATGTTCTCTCCATTCTCATAATTATCGATTTAACCACTGCATTTTATTTCATTCATGTGCTAAAAAGAGAATGATTTGTGTATAATATTCTATATTTAGGGCTTAAATTCAGCTGATCCTGTCTCCAGTAATTTTTGGTTTTTGATGAAGTTGTAATTCCAGATGGAGCAGCAAATAAGACGAAATCCATTATTTTATTTTATTATTAATTTATATGTCATTAATTTAATTTATTAATCTTTATTATTCTACTTACATATTATTTATTTATTGTGTAGGGTTGCTATTGATTTAAAAACTGAAGTTAAGTCCTACAGACCCTAACAGACAACTTCGCGAATTATCGCTATGACTTAAAAACTCAATACAAGAGAAGTTTTAAACAACCTTTTTATTTAGCCTGAACTGAACGTGCAGCGTGACTTCCGCTACAAATGTAACCATCAGTTGTGGCTCTTCAGATTAAGCAATAACAAACACTTAAATTCAAACGTGAGTAATGTAGTCTAAGACTTCACATTCAATAAAATAAGCTATAAACTGGCTCAGTTACTCGACCGGCTCAGTTTAAAGTATCATAGCTAGAGATTGGAAAGCCAAAATATCATTTTTAGGTAGAGCTGGTGAGGAATTTAAACAGTGTGACGCGACTGCCAGAAACTCTCTCCCTTTCTGTAAGATTCAAAGTCCTCAGCTTAAATAGTCTCAAAGCTAGGCTGCATTCTGGTCAGAAATAGGGAAGGAAAAATTTAGAGTAAAGGTCAAAATCATAAGAACCGGTTATTTAATATCAGATATGTTACAATTGCTTCATTTATTTATTTTTGTTCATCTTTTCTGGAGCTTCGGCATTTCTAATTTCAGGTATTAAATCCTGCATTTACAAACTTCTGTTACAATGGAAGTTTTAGCCAACACCAAAGGGCTGCGTAACTTAAACGGGTAATAACTGGAGTGAGCAATATCTGTATTCTTAGGTTAACAGAAGATTAATAAATATTCCCCATTAAACTTTTGTCAGATCTTTTGTTTTTCTTGTTTTTGGCCTTAGTATGTGATTTAGCGGTATCTTCTTGAAGAATCATATTAAGTTTGTTGATATATGCAGATCACTTTGTTGTTAAGCGAGTTTCAAATTGCCTAACTATTGACAAGAGATGTCTCCTAGCTGTTTAACACAAAGCGCGCTTTCCATATCCCAACATATGCCAACTAAACTTTTCTTTTTTGGGAACAATATTAGTTTTTCTGTAGAGTCTCAGCAATCTCTCAAAGATATTTACACTCATCAAAACTTGAAATACGATAATGCAGTATGTCTGGGCTGCCCAACCAGTAGTATTTAAAACCCTATTAAACATGTTTGGAAGCTCATGGATGCCCAAGTGCAATATGCATTCGGCCACTGAAAGCTCAGAAGCGTGCTTTTCCAAGAACGGGATTCTTTGCCTGAGCAGTCGTACAACCGTATTGACATCCTGGTGAATCGTATATGTAGTCGCTTACGCCAACCATTCACCATATTAAAGTTTCAGATACCACCTAGGGTCCCATTCATCCTGCAAGCGAAGTCACGCAATATGATCCGTACCCTTTCCTTGTGGTCGAGAGAGCCTAAATCTCTGTTTCCGCTTCATTTTTTTACATGCTGTATTCTTTCTTAACAGGTTTCGCATAGCTGAATGAGTAAAACCCATCCCGGATAGCAAACGCTTACTTTATAGACTTAATAAGTGTATTGAATTTAATCATTACCGATTAACAGTAAACATATTTTTAGATAAAAACAGCGATATTTTGCTGCTTATGAAGGAATATCATTCACGTGGTTTTAGAAATTCATTCTTCATTATTTAATCGTATACTTTCACAACTGCTTTAAAAAAATCTCACATCGAATGAACACTGAAATATACATCCATACACACAGGTAAAAAACATAAATAGGTAAAAAACATTTAACGTAAGGTAAAAAACATTTAAATTAAAATATTAACTTTAATTTGCAATAGTCCCTTAACTTTCCATTTTAATTTCGTTAATTTTATTGTTATCAAGAAAATATTAATTATTTACAATAAATCGCTCTAAACTGCGTTCTGTCAAAATTAATTCATGTCATATGATGCTTGCATAACGCTCATCACGCAGATGCTTAAGTAACGCTACAGCCATTAATGATTTTAAATTTATGCATAAACTTATTGATAACCAATGTGGAAAGATCGGAAACAAAACTAAGTGATTCTAACCGAGAATCTATCTCTTTTTTTTCCGTTCTAATAACTTGCTTGCCTTAAGCTGCTGTAAGATTTTTACTTCATTGAAACTAATTGCAGTGAAACAGTAGAAAAAGTACAAATGCGATCTAAAACATTGCACTGTGTTATTCGAGTTACGAATGTGCTTGTCAAGAATAATAATAATAATAATAATAATAATAATAATAAAGAAATGTTAAATAATTACACTTGCTAACATAATTAATGCATCTCCTTGTGCACAATTTCTAAATCATTACATACATATATATGAAGAAAAAGAGCTAAATTTATTGTAAAACTCTTTGGGTTATAATTGTAAGAGGAATATGGCCTACTAGTGGCCGAGAGGTCAAGTCACTGAACACTAGTAATTCCGACCTGGGTTCGATTCTAGGTGAAAGAGCTATATGCGTGGGCGTTTTGTTACGTGCATGCGAACCAGTTTCCCTTTGAAAGTTCTCCACGAAGACATCCTTAAGCAGGAAGCCCTAGTGTGCTTTGCCGTAATCTCAATTAGCAAAACCAAACCTAAGAGAAATATATAAAAATATCACAGTTCTAGTTAAAAGTAGAACTGCAAATCTGCTACGCTTGTAATATCAGCTCTGCACTAAAATTTCATTCGATGAAAACCATTCAGTTTCAAACTCACTTATATTCGCAATAAAGAAATGTCTAATAAATTAACTTAACTCTGGAACAAATTTGAGCCTTCTTGTTTTCGCTACTGTTAACAGCAGCTCTCGCTGATTTAAAAAAAATGAATAAATAAACAGCTGACACGCCAGTCAAGAAAAAAGAGACTCCGATCACTAAGCATCAAGTCATTTTATGAGCAAGATGCAGGAAATAAGGAAGAAGATTCGCTTCTTGATATGAATTAAACAACTGTATTGCCACATTTACAAAGCAATGTCTTGAAAAAAACAAATCAGAATTTATGTAGCTTTAGAAATTGAGCGAGTTCTCACAATATTAGCAAGAGATTTTTTATTTGCATAATATCTTATAGCTTAGGGCTTGTGAGAATTAACTAGAAGATTAGAACTTTAACAAAAAATATCTAGTTGCACGTACAATTAGACAGTGACAATTGGAACCATGTCTGCACATTTAAGCACTGGTATCTACAAGCAACAGAAATTTATATTATTTTAATTTCTGATAGCAAATAAAATATTATTCTGCAATAAGTGTCTTCGCTGTGATTCCTTTACTTGGTTTTTTGATAATTTAATTTTATGCTTTTTTAATGATGTAAGTTCTGTAAAAGCGATACTTCAGATCAGCATAGTTAACGAATTAAGAAGTGGCCAAGCCTAAACTTTAAAGGTCAGCCAATCAATCAGTCAATTGTACGTACACTTCTTCTTCGAGCTTTTATTTAATATCTAATTAGCATTACTTCGCGTGCACGAAAACAAAGACCTTAACATAAAAATGACCTTAAAATAGTAAACGGTAGAAAATTGAAATAGATTTTATAATAGAACCTGTATTGACTAATATTTGAAGGTTCTTAATTCGCTAAAAATCTTTAGTACCGAAAATTATGACTGTAATGAAACTAAAAAATTAAAGTATGTGTTTTCTCGATCAAAATCGGCATTTTTCAAAAATAAATTAAAATGCATAAATTACTTAAACAATAAATCTGTTTTATATTTTTCCTTGCAGTATAATTAAGAAATATAATTTTGTATTATTTTACAATCGTTATTGTCGCCATTTCACATTCACAGTAAATTAAAAAGAGATTTTCCTTTGCTTACGGATGTTTTCCAATTACCATTGTCATGAATATTTCTTTTCAGTTCCTTGTACGTTGTAAAGGAAGTATTGTAAATGCCAAAATTTTCCGGTATCATATTTCAATGGAAGTATCCATTTTGACCGTTCCCGAATCCAATCCATTTTGATTTTTTTTTTCGTAACGTCTGTACATGATGCGAACAGATAGATTAAAGGACTTTTTTCCGAAATGGTCTCAAAATGAAATTTTTCATGATGTCTGTTACATATATATATTATTTAATTTTTGACTCATGCCTAATTGGCTTCTTTTGTTTATTTGTACATTAGCTTCACCAAATTTTTTTAAAGGTTACTCCGTAGTACTTTTATTTGTTTTAAAATTTTATGACAGGCGCGTCGGGAAAAGAGACGATAAGAATTGAAACTTACGGTATTATGCAGATCATTATCTATTATTATCTGTTAAAATTTTTTTTTCGCTTTTTTCTCAATTATTGTCGTTTGACGAAACACGTAATGGAGTTTACCTACGTACGAGCTATAGTGCTTTTCCCTTGACGAGTCCATAAAAGTTCTACGTAGGCTAAATTGCCATTTACTGCCATTTTTTGGTATTTTTCTGGTTTTTTATTTTAATTATGTTTGTGCTTTAAATGTTTTTTTACGTGTTACAATTTTTTAAATGTTGATTTTCTTAAATACCAGCATTTAGTTTTTAGTTCTCTTTTTTGCATTATTCTTTTGAGTAAATTTTTATACCTTAGTAAGTGGGTATCAAATTTACTTTCAGGCGATTGCCTTCAGAATTTTTCTCTTTTGGCTAGAAACATGTCTATCATTTACTTTTAGGCGATTGCTTTTAGAATTTTACTCCCTTAACTTGGCTTTAATCTTAATTTTGCAGCTCAGTGAGCCGGATTCTTGACTATAAAGTCTCTTGTTCATATACTACTTTCTATCAACTGTATATATATATATAGTGTGTGTGTGTGTATCTCGTATGACTCAAAAATGATTAACCGTAGAACGATGAAATTTTGTGTATGGGTCTGCTATAGCATCATGTTATGCAACTCCCCTTTTTACTGATATCGGCAGTACCAAAATTTTATATAAGGTAATTAAGAGTAATTTAAAAAGGCCAAATACTTGCGTTAAATCTGCTTAGTAGGAAAAATAAGATCTTATTTATGACAAGAATTTTGTATATATATCATGGAGTAGGAAAATAAACTTAATCAAAAGCTAATAATATTCTATTATAGTAAAATATGCCAGCAGTGTAATTAAAAGTTGGAAATAATTTTTTTAATAAGGAAATTGACAAAATAGGTAAAAGAATAGTGCGGAAATTTGAAGTAATCATTGCTATTGATCGGAAATTAACTGACTTATCAAGGGGTAAGGGAGTGGGTGTGTATGTATATGTTTTAAATGACGAAAAATATTCATGATTTGGCAAAGTCAAATTTTTTAAAGAAAATCATTTTCGACTAATTACAAAATCTAGCTTTTAAAGCGATCTTCCTATACTTGTCTAGGAATGTTTTATAGTCGTTTTGAAAAAAATTAAATTATAAGAAATTTCACTCCTGTACGGCGAAAATTGATCGAGACATTTAATTTCAAAATTTGCAGTTTTTAATCCCCAATTTCAACTTTCCTTGAAGGATCGGTTAATTAAGTTAGAATTATTCAGAGAAATAAGTTTAAATGAAGTGCAGCAACAAATGTATGTAATTTAATAGGCCGGACACGAAAATCATATGGTGTCCACGTCATATTTATTCTTTTATGCCTTCTAGTTCAGTTTTTCTTTCGAAAAAAAAAAATCTTGGGTTGCGTAAATAGTATGGCTTTTTCTGCGTCACCTAATCTACAGAGTTAATGTGTATAATGATTTTATAATCCAGATTTTTAGTCTGTCGAACGTAACTTAACTCACTTGAACCGCATTTTCTCTTATAAAGTTCTCGATGAAAGTATCCCTTCCACTAGGCATATAGCTTTCGACTGCTTTGCCATATTCAAGTAACCTAACCTAACCAATCGCATTTTGTTTAAAGTGCTGATATTTTTCTTTAATTTGACCTTATTTTTAATCCACTGTCTGATTTTAAGCCATTTATTTAAAAACGCTGATTCACTGCCACTTTTGATATGAATTCCTATTCGTGCATTAATCAATGCCCTGTACACATAGTGCTTTTCACAATCTTTTGCTAATTCCTTTAATGCCATTTAAATAAATATATGAGGTAATCACAGTAGATGTAATACCTTGTGCAGACATTAGGTCATTTAGAAGCAGAAGAGATGAAAAATACGCAATGTCCTCCCCGGGACTTGAACCACGGACCTCTTGAATACGCTCCGAGTGTGCTGACCACTATACCACGAAGTCATGCTAAGAAGGCGGGAGATATACCCTATATACTCCTTCTGTTAAAGGGCGACTGGGGATTAGGGGACCCAGTTGCCAAATCCTGGTGTTGGAGAATCATCATCCACCACCTTTTTTTTAGTTCTAGCACCAAAGTAGCGACATTAGGTTATTTGGAAGCAGGAGAGTTAAAAATGACCAATGCCCTCGCCGGGACTCTAACAACGGACTTCTCGAATACGCTCCGAGTATGCTTGGCCATTACACTACGAAGGCATGCTAAGAAGGCTGGAAAAATATCTTATAACCTAACTCCAATGATTATCTGTACACATTTTCAGCATCTAATAGAAAAGTCTAATTATTTTGCAAAAAGAAATTTTCCATTCGCTAGTACATGATCCTTTAAACATTGTGAAGATGCATAAGCTGAAGGAAGACAAGTTGAAAAGCCTGTCAAGTATAATTAGTTTCAGAAAAAATAATTTCAGTTGTAGGGCGTATGAACACTAACCAGATGTTTACTGGAGTTAAAGCGAACAGAAAAGTTTGGAAATCTTTTTATTAAACAATCGCTGGTTTGGAAAAAAAAATTTCATTAGCTGATATCTTTTAACATATTCACGTTTACTTTGTTACTTTGAACAGCTCTAAATTCAGAGTACTATGTTATTTTAAAGTTTCTGATATTAAATCTTAGCTAATCCTAATATTAAATATTACAGCTTCTGATGTGTGAGATGCAACATAATATTGTCTAAAAATATCACACCTTTGATTGCTGGCAAGTGGATTAAAGTCAATCATTGTAGATACTTCTAAGATTACATGGTTCTTGAGCATGCAAGAAATTTCTCGTATTTTCTAATCTTGTTTTGTATTTATAATTATATTATCTACGGCAGTATCTAAACCTAAGTTATTGCTTCGAAATTAGGAAAAGATAACTTTCAGTATCCTTGTGATCTGTTATACTTATTCTTTCAAACATTCTTAGACTTTTAAAAGAAAGACGAACATCCCAATGTTAAATTTAAAATTACTCAAACGCCAACTTTAGATCAGTATATACGTTAAGTAAATAAAAACTCTATGGATTACGAAGGCGGTAAGTCCCTTTTCTTCGGGAGCAAAATATTTTTTTTACGATGTCTTTTTCAAAAGACTTCGTCAAAAATAGAAAGTTGGAATAGAAAATTTCTTGTTTCAAAATGAATTCTTCTGAAGAAAAAAAAAAACCTGTATCTATCCACCTTCAAAATGAAATGTACAGAATGTTATTAAAAGTCAGCACCTTCCTCCTTATTTTAACCTAATTTTAAACTGTTAGACTTATTTGAACTTATGTATTGCCTAATATAATAATGACTTAAAGAAGGGGGTGAAAATTATCAAATTATACTTTAGTTTAAATTTCTATCTATAGATGGCGACACAACCATTCAACATTAATTTGGTTTCTTGTCCAAAGAGACGAAGTACGAGAGCTGACACAGTATTAATTTTTTTTTTTGGATGCAGTTTATTAATCATTTAAATGATTGGAAGTAATTTAGTAAATATTAAAGTGATAAAATAAATCTTTATGGCACATAGTTATGAGATTTAGCTTTGCTGTGAATAATCTGTAGGACGACTATGGTAACCAACATTTCTTTATCTGCATATTAATTTCGAGTTGTACAAAAAGATTTCAAAGTTAATATTTGAAGCCTAAATTTTTATTAATATTTTTTGACATTAATATATCCACGAAACTAGATAAACTAGATATAGATTACTTTACGAGATGTGTTCTATGAAATACCATTTAAGGATAATACTTTTAACACATTTTTGTGATATGGATGTCGATAATTCTGGACTGCACTTCATATATAATATGCACTCTCAGTCGTCTTAAAATAATACATGAATCCGGGTAAATTAAAAATCTCACAAATTGCGCGTGAATATACACTTATCTTTAAGTCCTTATGATTTTATATTTAAGCCCTAAGAGGATATTCTGAAATCGTATTAAGCAGAAATTTTATGGGAGAAATATTTAAAAGCGATAGCTCAAACTGCTGGCCAATAGATGGCAGCACATTCCAAAGGGAGTCACGCTTTCAAGTTTACTTTGTGACGTAAACTTAAGAAAGATTTTAAATCATAATACTTGTCAATATTAAAATAGATGCAAAATTTTCGAATCATGTTATCATGAATAAATATTTAAACACAGCTTATAAATCCGGTTAAAATTTCCAAATTTGAAATTAGATGAGATGGGCTATTTCTTCTAATCATTTAACTTCCATCTAACATAAAAAGACGTATAGCCTATTTTTCAGGCAACGCACGGTTGTTCTTTGGAGCGTCGCTAATGTGATTATGCTTTGAAAATTGTAATCTCCACAAGGCAACAAGTGAAGATAATTGCAAAATTTTCAATCTTAAAAATATTGGCAAGGAAGAGTTAAATGACCACTTCCCTTCGCTACACGTATTTTTGAAAGGAAATATGTAATACCAAGTTTTAATGAGCCTGTAGAAATTCATTTTCATCGGATATTTATTCTTTCTCTTCAATTTGACAAATACTTCCAGATGAAATAGCAATACATGCAGTACCAAATGTCCCCTTCAAAGGCCAAGCTTTTCATTAGCAGCGTTGACCACTTACACAGCAAACACAATGGTTTGTTATTTCATCAGATTTCGTTTGAAATCAGAGTTAGTATGAAATTTAACTTTTAGACTTCAAGAACGGATTAAGCATCAGGGATATCAGAAACAGAGCTTTTGGGCTTCTTCTTCACAGTGTCGGCTGCAGTATTTCGTCTTTGCTTTGCACGTACGTGAGGAAGGATTTCTGTCTTCAGAAACAAATACATGTCCAGAGTAAAGGTTTAGTTTATGTGATTACACCAAAGTATGTGAAGGCTGTCTGCCTAAGGAAAAGGCTGCTTCCTAGAGAGCTTTTTAAGGGAAACTACTAGTTCGACTCCACGGCTACGCAGAGGGACAAACACGAAAACACCAATGCAGCCTGCCGTTCGCCGGTATTTGAACCCATGTCAATTTACCAGAGTTCATCGACTTTACCACTCGGCCGCTGTTTAATAGGTCAAGCTAAGAATTGCAGTTCCTAAGCATTAGTCAATATTTAAAAATATGATAAAGGAGCAATAACATGGCCTTGGATTACATATCTGGTTTAATGTAAAATGCTGTGGAGTTTGTTAAATCTGTTCCAATTATTTATGTAATTTGTCATTTAAATTCAGCAGTATGAAGTACTTTGCTGAAACATGGTAAAAGACCATGTTTGGTAATACCAAACTTCACATAAAGGAATTTGATAAATTTACATTAAAAAATCGAGAATCTGCCTGATTCGGTTTTCCCGATCAGGAAGCCGGTTTCTTTAATATTACTGGATTTCTTTATGTGGTGTAAAAAGTCACTCATTCAAATTACGTAGCATTTAATCAACGAATTATGAAAACCATTAGAAGGTTAACGCTGAAAATATTAAATAACGTATTGTGAAAAAATGAATATCAACTGAAGTGTTTAAAATTTAGAAGAAATGCAAAAACTGTTTGAAATGTCGACATATAAAATGCATATTCTTTAGGCCACATACCGTTCAAAATGCATTCAAAACCTTTTATATTTAGCATAATTCCTTCTCACTTAAAAAACTCAATAAATTTGAAGACAAAATGTTTACCAGGTATGGGGTCGAGCAATGTAAAAAATATGTATAAAACTTGTAAATGTAAAAGATTTATTACGTATGCATATTTAATTTAATTTTTTGATTTGTTTAATTATTCAATTATTTGATCTATAAAGAAGTCAACCAAGTCTTGAGTCAACAAATTTCGAAAACAGTTGATATTCCCTGATAAATTAATCGGCAAAATTAGTGCATTTAGTTTCCTCTAAGCCCGAAATTTTTCAAAACGATACTTCATTATGATTTAAATGTATATTTAACTGATGAATTTAAAAAAAAAATTCCTTTTCTGTCCTCAGGTCCGCAGCTGGATTTGTAGCTCTTTTGGTGCTTAGCGGAACGATTGGAGAATTCATAATTCGCAAAAAGAATAAGGAGCCCATAGATGACATTTTCTTGCAAAAGAAGGGTAAGTTAGAAATGTGCCATAAGTATCCAAATAAAATATTTGCTTTACGGTATATTTTGAAAAATGTTATTTTCTTCTTTTCTGCGATGTATGTGTTTTATAGTGTCAAAGATTTAGGATCAGGATAGCATTGCTTTATTAAGCTAAGGAATATATTCATGGAAAATCAACGATATCGCTTCCCTATTTCTCCAAAATGTTTCTTAAAAGTAGGTGGAATCACAGCGTTCTTATTTCAGTCGATTCCTGTTGTAAGAAAGTCGTACATAGAAAAGATTTCGACCATATGAAAGAAAAATAAAAGTTTGATAGGAACAAATGTTAAAACAGAGCGATCTTCCATTTATAAGAAAGTAAGAATCTTTAGAACTGAATCTCGATATTTTCCTTACCTTTTACTTATTCATGAAATCCGAGCTCTATTTAAAACAGAGGAAAGGATTGGTTTCTCACCTTACACCTAAGCATTCATGGAAGAAAGAATTTGAAAGCCGCCTTTTTTTTTCCCCTGCACAAAGTTGGAACTTTCGGTCTTCTTTAAAGTTGCTTCACTCTGATGTTATATGCATAGTATATTCAGACTTTAAGCTACAGCTAATTATTAAGCTACAGCTGTGGCATCCTTTCATCTTTTAACTATTCATGGCTGCTTTAATGCTCATCTGTTCATATAAATTTGGGAATGTTCCAGTGTGTTCTCTTTGTGACTTTGGATAACCTCTGGGAAAAGAAATTTAAGCACGTATTCTGCATTTAACGGGTTCAATTCTCTAATCCAGAAATATTTAGAGACAAGACCACTAATGTTTTAAGTTTCAAAATCTAAATATTTATAATATTCGGTCCTTCCCTAACTGGGTTTGTTACTCTCTGTATATAAGTACTATATACAGTACAAATCGCTTATTAAACTCACTAATTAATAAACTCAGCCGCTTAGAGCTTCCATATTACCAGGGACCAAAAAGAATGTATACTAATGAATAGAAAAGCCGCATTTTATTAAACTCATTCCCGCCGCTTATTTAACTCAAACTGACGAAAGTCTGATTATTCAGATCCGAAATAAACTGTTTGTAGTTCATTCGCTTATCTTTCAGTTATATAGCGCTTCAATAAAATGGATTTGACAGAAATATCGGGCAGTGTAGTTAGAATCAAGAGCCCCTGGGACCTTAGGTACACTTCCCTAGTTTCTGTCAGACAGTGTTTGCAAATCTCATCGTCCGGACTAGAAATGAAGCGAAAGAATACCTTTATCTTGCATCATATTATAGAGAATATTATATCTTGATGATTTATTAAAAAGATTAAATTTTTTTTTAATTTTTACTTTACTGCATTCTTTATTTGTATTACAAACATTTTCTATTACCTTACTTTATTTTAATTAGTTTAATTTTTTTATTTGGCGCTTACTTTATTTTAATTAGTTATTTTTTTTGTTTGGCACTTACCTTTAATTTACTTCAAGAATTTATAATCATCCGGATGTAATTCAGAAACGTGGCTACGCTGAAGCATTTTTGATTCTCCTTGAAAAAAGCTAAAAATATGTTCTATTTGTTTCATTATGTTATTTTATTGAAATATTTTGTTTGGTTCTTTTTTATTCAGTTTTTATTTGCGTTCTTTGTCTTAGAGTATTAACCACAAAATTTTGATTTAATTTTTACATCTTGATGACTATCTGTGTATATATTTATATATAATCCAGTTTACTTGATAAAGAATTCTCATTTCACACTAGGTTCTTTTCAACTGATTACCGTCATGCTATATTTCGTTAACATGTCGAGACGCAAATTTCGTAAAATGATTATATATGCATGCAGTATGAGAAAAAAACGCAAATACTGTCACTTGATCAAATAATAAAATCATAGAAGCTGTTGATATTAATATTTTTCTACAATTTTTCAAAAGCATTTCAGTGTTTTCTCATTTTTAACTGATTTTAAATATAAGAAATTTTATTACAGTGAAAAAATAAATAAATAAAAATAAAAAATTTGCATTCAAGCTTTCTTACATAAAAAGACGATTGCACTTTCTTTACTGTACGTGTTTAAATTCTATTTAAAGAATCAAATTCTACAAGTTATAAGCTGTTTTACTGAGTATAATGTAGGACATTTTTAGACACCATTAATAAATTAATTAATAATTAATTTGTATTATATTTTACAAAAATTCCTGATATTGATGTCTGGTATCAATACAGTCATTGAACAGAACATTGTAAATAGCAGCTTACGTGAATATCTCGAAATACAAAGTGAAGTGAAAGAAAAAATTACGATCTCAAAAGCATTCAACTAACAAGCATAATTTATTCCTTTTTTCTGTTTTAGTGGTGCACATTCATATAAAGGAAAATTGAACACCCAGTATAAAAATTTTCCATTTTTAAAATATCAATAAGTACGATGAATTTCATTAAATCTTTATTTGATTTATTTGATTCATACATTATTAAATGCAACGTTAGAGTGCAATTTTTAGTTTTTAGTGAACACTATTTTTATTCGTTTCGTGCCAAATTCGAATAGGTTTTTTTTTTTTTTCTCTGTAGTTATGCAATCCAATTCTCCATAATTGTATGCTTCAATACCTCCTTTTAATTTACAAGACTGTTATTTTTCACTCGGAAATTCATTAAAGAACATTTCGTTAAAGATCAGCCTTCTCACAATAAAAATCGAATGGATAACTACTTTTTAACTATATTTTTAATGTTAATCTAATTTATAATTTAAATTTCTTTGCTTAACATGAACATTTTAACTTAATTTTAAAACGCATTCATTTTATTCAGAATTTATTCTCCTTTTGAAAGATGCAACCGGTAAGCTCAGGCAATGAATCGAGTAAAATCATTCTAAGTCTCATCATTTAGCAGAATATATCCGAAGCTATTCCCTGGCTTGAGATAACTTGAATAGGTAAAGAGAGCATTTGTTTCAGGTTTGGTGTCGTTAATTATGGCAAAGCACTTGAGAGCTATCTCCTTAAATGGTGTGCCTTCGTGGAGGATATTCTAAACGATGGTTTAAGTTCAAAGAGGAGCTGGGATCAAATGTTAGGCACAGCCCATTTTATAGCATCTTTTCTTTAAAGATAAGCAGGCTCTCTGCAGCGTTATGGAATCACCTCTATAACTCTAGCCTGTTTCTAGTTTAATTATTAAAAAGTTCTCTGTTCATGTTAGTTTGAAAAACACAGTAAGACTCTCAGAACTAAAATTTGAAAAGCAAATTTATAATTACAAGGAATTTTAAAACCATATCAGACATTTTCTAAAAAGCATAAGAGAAACTTCTATTCATAATCACACCTTCTTTGCAAGGAATTGTTTCATTATTCCATTACACTTCTTCTATAAAATAATCAACAGATTGTCCATCAAATTTGAAGCCAGCTTTTCATTTTAAATCACAACAAAGATTGATGATTGATTCCTTTCACATGGCGTTTCCAATTTTAGCCTTTTAACTTAGTATAAATTATGCAGTGAAACTTCACGATTTATCTAACAGATGTTTGTATAAAAAAATTTAATGACTTAAGACTTGTATATTTCCATACAGGCAACAAAATATAATAGCTGTTGATTTCGAAAGTTTGTTTTAAAGAAAGATTTATCCAAATCGAATGTGTTTGAAAACGTTGTCACAAAAAATATGTAAAGGATTCTGCAAGTTTTGATTATTAAGCACCTTAATATTCTGTAAACTACAATAAAAAAACTGATTTACGTCATGGCCGGAAGCTCACTGACCTTCTCTCACGGACCGGAAACTTGGACTGTAGCAGTTTTCGGTTTCCTAGATAAAAATCTGATGTAGACACCACATGACTTCCTTATACGCCTATTAAATTATGCACATTTTTTGCTGCATTTTATTTAAACTTATTTCCCCGAATTTCATTAGAGATATATTTCTCATTCAATCAATTCATTTCTCACTTCGTGGCAAGGAAAAAGTACATAAAAACTCAAAAAATCATAATTTAAAATTGTAAAATGCACAAAAAACCTAAAACAAGAAATAGAGTTAAAAAAAGTTTTTATAATTAAAATTAGTGTTTAAATTAATTGAAATTAGGCAGAAAGACAGATTTTTCTATACACGAAATTTTTGGCCCCACTCTGCAAAAAGACACTGAAGTCGGTTCAGAAACTGACCTAATTGATTATGCTACTAAATTTCAATTGTAAACACATGGCCATGTAGTTAGGCTTAGTGGAACTCAAACAAATTTTAAATAGTTGATAATTCTACAACTATTGCATGCAAATTAACTAAAGGTGTAAAAACGTTAACCGGAACACAAGAAAAATATAATTCAATCACTTTTAAAGTGCACAATTTATCAAGCAAGAATAAGAAAACTAAGTTCACCGATCTGGGTTGTAACAGAGTGGGTATATATACATATATATATATATATATATATATATACATTTATCTATATACTTTTAGTGCGGCTAATTGCAACCAAAAGGGAGGAGCATATTTATATGTTATAGCAATCCCCCACACAAAATTTCAACTTTCTGGGGTTACTCGTTTTTGAGCTATGCGAGATACATATATATATGTACGTACATACGCACGTATGTACAAATGTCACTAAACAAATCTCTTATGAATCCATTTTAAATCCATTTCACAATCCGTTTTGGGGAAAAAAAGTTCTTTATTCTGTCCGTACGTACAGATGTAATGAAAAAATATTGTTCAAATGGAATCGAGAGCGGTCAAAATGGATGTTTTCGTTGAAATACGATACCCGAAATTTTTCGCGATTACAGTACTTTCTTAAATAAGTATAGTAAAATTAACTTCGTGCAAAGAAGTAATAAAAAGAAGATATGACAGTTTTCTAGCTTTGGTTAATCAGGACTTTGACAGTGACAGTTTTTGGACGATTTCATTCTTTCTTTTAATTGATCAAAGATTTGTCTTTTACTCTACACCACGTCAGTAAATTTCTGTCCGTTTTCCTCTTTTAATTTACACTTCTTTTGTATGAATTAAGGTTCCTAATCGTACAGCAATTAATAAATTTTACTCATTCATTTGTAATATTTCATTAAAGTCAAAAAGTAAGTGATTGCCAGTTACTAATCTTGATTACTTTTTCGGTGCTTTAAAGCAATTCCAGTAAAAGAGCCATTTTTTAAAATCTATTTTTAATCAAAGATTTACAGTACATAAAATAAGAACATGCAAAAAATCTGTATCTGTAACATCCGGCTTTGGTAACAAAAACAAACATTATAAGACTGGCACGGAATCGAATACACTTTGGATGGCATTTGAGGATATTTAATTAATGCAGCTTCAGTTCTGTGCCAGAATTCATCTATCGTACTGGTTGACGGATGCTGTCGTTCCAGTTTATTTGCAACAATTTCCCAGTTCATGAGTGAAGAAACCTAGGTCAGCGCGGGCAATATACGGTCTCGCATTGTCCTACAGAAAGGTAGGGAGGCAGAAGTCTCAAAGATATGGCGTAGTCAGCGGCCTTAAAATTAGAATGCAACGATTTTAGCTGGTTAATATACCGAACCTGAATACTAGAAGTGAATGGGATGTATACCAACAGGGACCCCATAAACTAATTGAGATGCTGTAACTGTATGAAGATGAAACGTACAAGCTTCTAATTTTCATTTTTTGCAATGCAGCTCCTGTTGACATGTTATTCATAACATGAAGAAAAAAAATCAAGGAAAATCTTGTTCGCATAATACAACTTTGATTAGAACATTGCCAGAATCTGGATGGTTTGAATGTAAACTTTAGTTTTAAAATGATTAATGATATTTATTTACGCTTTGGTTATTGGTATCACTGCTTCATATCTAATTTCGTTTCATAGAAAAGCACTGTACGAGAATATCTGGAGAGAATCTGTTAATCTTCCAGCCAGATACTCTCGAAATATACGAAATCCGGTGGAGATTCGATCAAAAGGTGTAAATCTTTCTATTATGAAGCTAAGATCAAACTTCCAGATGCCCATATTCGGCTGGAGGACTACGGTAATCAAAATGGTTTTAGGTAACGTTGGTTTTTTGCAATGCGAGAAACATATATACATTCATGCAGATTCTATTATTATTTAATTTGTTTAAATATAATACGGGGCGATAATGTTTGGTGACAGCAGTTTGAAAAGTGATACAGGCGTTTATGGTGATTCGACGCAAAATGACGTTTCGAGACTAATAGTCCTTCTGGGCTAACGCGCTTTTGGCTGAAAAGGAAGAACGATAGAAAGAAAGAAACTCACAACATTTAAAATTTTAGAAGCTGCATCATCTTTACTTTCCGTTTCTTCATATGTTCATAGGCGAGAGAGGTGAATAATACTTTCGGCCCAAAATTTCCATAATAAATTTCTAATGGACCCTAATTTGTGAATAATTCTAATGGAACCTCCTGCTATAAGTTTTTACTATTTTTAAAATGATGTCTGTCTGTGTGTATCTGTATAACGAATTTTTTGTCCGCGATGACTGATATCAAGCTTCCAAAAATTCTGTTTTCCTTATTTAAGCTTCCTAAATTAATATGAAAAGATCATTATATTTGGGACAAAATTGGACGACCGAAAGTGATAGTTTACTTGAAGACCATAGCAGTTATTCAATAATCAACGTAACATTATTATTTTGCATATATAAATTTTATACATAATATTTTTACTTATAAAAATGTTTTCCTAAATCAACATTTTAACGAATTTTATTTATAATTAAAAAACTTTCGTTTGACGTAGATTTAGTAGAAAAAGCTCTGTCCATTTAGAGGATATCAGATACAAAATCCTCTTCTTCAGGAGGAAAATAGAATTTTTTTCCGTTCTGAAGAAGAATAACCCTTGTCTGACCACTCCCTCAAAATCTATGTCAAACTGTGGTTGCGTGTTTGCCAGTTTTTAAATTTCACGTTGGCGTTTTTCATTTCTAATTTGACATTTTTATTTCTCACATTATATGAATATGGGACTATCTATTTCTTCTAGGTATTCTTGTTCAATCTCTGCTGGCTTTCTCCTTCACAAGTAACATTCAAAAGTTAGTTTCCCTGAAATCCAACGAAAGTCCGAAGATAGCATGCATACGTGGATTGAAGTTCATATCTGTGTGTCTGTATGTTGTTGTGTGGACATATGCAACTCCACAAGATTTTCATTTTCTGAAATATCGTAAGTATGAAGTACTTTTCAGTCATGAAATTATAAGAAACCATTTTCAAGGAAACAGGATTCGCTTTTATTTAATATATTTAACGTTCAAGAATTCGAAAATTTTATACCCTCCAACCTCCTCTCCGCACCTCTACCCAAAAACTACATAGTTATAACATGTAGTCATTGAGTCTCAACTGCATGTTTGATTTTTGTTCTAAATTATTATAATAAATTTTAAACAAGATTAAATACACTGAAATGTATTAAATAAGATTAAATAGACTTCAGATCATTTGACTGAAAGGAAGCAAGTCAGTTTTAATAATAAAATTAAGCAAACTTCAAGCTTAGATTGACGTTGGTTTTATAAAAGAGTGTTATGCATTTCAAGGAAATCTAACACAAATCTTTCTACTTCAAGCACAAAGAGACCTAATCTAAGCTCAATTTTTATACAATTTTATATATTTAAAAATATTTACAATTAGCAAATAGTTTCTTACGTGTATATAAGCATATTACAAATTATTATTATTTAGATTATGCAAAGCAGTCTAGAGCTATCTGCCGGAGGGCAGAGATGCCTTCGTGAAAGACCTTTAAGCTAACTCGTTTTTGATTATACGTACTGTTTCGTAATAAATTAAGCTGACTCGTATTCACGTTATACATGGAGAATATACATAAATGCTAAATAAATAAGAAATGCTTAAGAAACTACCGGGAGACACCTGTTGTATAGATTTTTTAAGTGTTATTTTACAAAGCTTATTAATTTTATTAATTTACAGTGAATAGTGAAATTTTAATGTTCTTGTTTGAGATGTAATTCTTAAATTATACTGTTGCTTAATTATATCTTTTGATTTGGGTAAAATTTCTTTAAGTCAGCATAAAGGTTATACAGCAATAGTCAGGTTTTGCGTTCTCACGGGCGGAGAATTTCGAGGTCAAGGGTCAGCGACCAGCTGCATTTTTTCGTCCCCTTAACTGGCGGGGGCGAACACGTGTTTTTGTCCTTCGTGGGCGATCAGCTTAGCGGCGCCGATTCTTGATAGAATTATGGGAGTACAAAAATTTAGGGTTTGTCTGAAGAGTCGTTACGTTAACTGATTTACGGTGTAAACATTCCTTGTTTTTGAACTTGTCACTGTAAAAAGATAGGACTGATTTTCTTAGAATTTTGTTGGGTATTTATTGGTCTGTTCCAAGTGCTTAGAGGGGGTTGCTGTTTTGTGTAGCATTGGCATTGACTGACCCCTTCAAAATTGATTCTGGCCCTTTTTCGGCGCTAAATTAAAGTCCTTCATTGAGTTTTTTACCTTTTTTTTGTCTCATGCAGAAGGCATTATCTTGAGCTAATAATTTTTATTTTTGGCTTTCAAAATTTTTACCCGTATTTGATGACCCCCTCTTTTGATGATTTAACTTATAATTGATGATGTGGAGTTAAAGGCTTGCCCTAGCGCACTCCGTAAATTAAACTTCCTTGATCATTGATCCTTGTGTAGCATTGGTGAAGTTTAATTATATGGATTTTTTTGAACCAATAGTAATTATGGAGGCGGTCCACTTTTTGAGCGTCGCGAGGTTTTAAATTTGGTCGCTCCCGTGGCGAGAGGGGAATTTTTGGAAGATTTGTCTTAGTTTCGAGTCTTTTTTGACGAGATTTTCAAGATTTTGTCAGATTTTCGAGTCCTTTTTCAGGGGAGAGAGAGCTCGGCGGCCCCTTCTCGGGGCTATCCGTGCGAGAATTGGCCCGAGAACGATGCGGGCTCCCATCGTATCGTCATCGGCGAATCCTTTTTGAAGGTCTGCGGCTATGTCTTATTCTCGCTAATGGTTTTTCCCTCGATGAAAAATGTGATTTAAGGCCGCGCTGTAGTTCCAGTTTACTGATAAAAATATTAGGAGAAAAACGTCGTTCACCTGCAGATTACTGCGACTTGCACTTATCTTCAGTGAGAACATCATTGAGAAGTCGGTGGGCTTTCACCTACAGATTACTGCGGCTTGCACTTATCTCTGTTGAGAACATCATCGAAATGTCGGTGGACATTCATGTTAAGTTGGACCCCCTTGCATGCAGAAGGTCTATATCCATGAGGAAGTTTTCTCCAACAGGTGAATTGACAAATTGGTGCGGCATTGATGAAGAAAAATTTTTGAACTTCTTTTACGTGCGTTTCGCAGACAAATAGGGAGACGAAATCTGGACAGGAATTTTTCTCCACCGCGAGTTGATTATTTTTTTGATTTTGTATTTAATTCTATATGTATCCTCAAACTTATTGCCTTTAACTGATTTAGGTTTTTGTGAAATCGATTATTAGGAAAAAAACTTCATCTTTCACTTTAACAAAAATTGATTTAAAATATTTGTATATGTAGTATGAGTTTAAATGCTTGAGTAACCTTCTAAAATTAATAGAAATTGTAAATTGTTTCGTTAAGATTTTGGTAGGATTTGGAAATATTTTAAGAATAAAAAATTGTTTCAGACTACTTAAGTATGGTTCAGCGATAATTACGAAATTATTGTAAGGTACATAACTAATAATTTTGGATACAATATTGATCATGGTACAAATATTAAATAAATGTTTTTTTTACTGATTTACTATTGTATGTTTTTTTGTGTTTTATTATCATGTGGTCTACTGTAGGTCACCCATGTGATCCTTTCGGAAAACATGGTTAAACTTCAATTCGAACCTGGGTAGTTTATTGCGGGCGTAGGAGAAATTTAATGTTATTTATGACTATACGATCAGATTTATTAATTTAACTGAACTGGTGTTTTGATTCTTAGTGTGAGATTTATCTTTTCCTGGTGTTTTGAAATGTTCTGTGTTTTACTTTTAAGTGTTTGTGGCTATTTCTAAGGTTGTATTGAAATTTATGTGTTTTCAGGAAGGAGAGCTGATTAGTTAGTTTTAGTGAGAGATAACATGTTAATGATTTAGTGTCGGTAATGCATTTTACATGAATATTAATATTTTGAGTTTAACAAAACACCAGGGAGGATTTTTCATTTCATTGAACTTAAGAGTTGAGAGTTAATATGATAAAACTTAATTTACTGTGTTGAGGATTTATGAAAATTTAATATAGCTTGAAGTATTAATTAATTTGTTTTCAAACACCAGTCTCTTTGCCTTGATTTCATGAATTTCAATTTATTTTTATGAGAATTTTTTTTTAGTTTGTCACGGCACCAAAAGAGGTTGAGTATGCAAGATAAAATTAAAAATTAATCGTAAAACCCGCAAATTTTGTTTTCACAACACACCCGGTTTTTTATCACATATCCCAGTCTCCCAGAAGATCTCCGAATCGCCCATTTTTTAATTTTTAACTTTAGGAGTTTTCCAGCAACAAATTAAATTTATTGAGTTTATAGAGATATTACGTATTTTTTGAAAGCAGGAGAGATGAAAAATGAGAAATGCCCTTGCCGGGACTCGAACCACAAACCTCTCGAATACGCTCCAAAAGTGCTGACCACTGCACCACAAAGGCATGCGAAGAAGGCGGGAGAAATACTTTATGAGTTAACGCAACTTAAATCAGGCAAATTCCATTCCCCCACCTCTATCAAGTTTAGAAATATTTTTGTTCTTATTAAGTTATACTTCACCTGAGTTTTTTTTTCTTATTACATTTGATTGATTTATGTCTTATTAAATTTAATTTGATCTTAGTTGTCTTAGCTACTGTAGACATTTGTAGATTTTTTTTCATTGTATTCAAAAGTACTTTGGTAAAGAAAAGATTTCCTTCCCTAGTCTGGATTTTCTCAGAATAAAAGTGTAAAGAAATTAAAAAATAAAATCACCCAAAGAATATAAAATTTAGAATATCCAATTAATTGTCAATACATTTTATATCAAAGAATTATGAATAGTTCACCAACCTGAACTATGCCTCATAAAGTGAATTAAAGTCAGCTAAGAGTTTCTCTGAAATGGTGTCGCCGAGCAACCTGAAAATCTCACCATTTTCTCTCAAAAATCTTGCGGTTTTTAAGCTTTCAAAGTTGGAAGCTATAATTTTGTCTTCTGTGATAACTGCATTTCAGTAAAGTTTCAGTTCGTCTTCAGAAAATGCTTGATATTGATAGCTGTGACATTCAGTATTTATTATATTGCATTTTATGTTCTTTTATAAATGAATTGCGGTAAAGTTTGTCTGTCAAGTTTCAGCTTGTTTTCAGTTAGTGCCAATATTGACACCTCTCACATTTAACATTCATTATCATGCATTTTGCGTTTTTTTTTTTTTTTTTTTTTTTTTTTTTTTTTTTTTTTTTATGAATGAATTGCCATAAAACTTTAGCTTGTCTTCAGATAGTACTCGATAATAATGACTCTCACATTCACGACTTTTTATTACTTATGTGGTCTGTTATGAATAAATTGCCGTCAGATAGATACGGTTGAAATTTAAAAATTACTAGAATAAGCTGCAATAGCGCCTGTAAATTCAAGTGAAAATAAAAAAAAACTGTAATTTTGAATAATTCTAAGCTGATAACTTTATTGTGCATCAAAAATTCAATATAATACAATTTTTAAATATATCCTGAACTTTCGATCATCCTGCATAAATATGTAATATATACAAGGTGACCCACGGAAGTGTAGCCCACCTCTGGCGGAAACCTATTAGAGACCTGTTATCCCTGTTATCTGGCCGACACGCTAGCTACTCGGATGGGTTAAGCCACGACCGTCACGGTCAGCATAGGCTGCCCTTTCTGGCCGTAGGAACCGAATCTGTGCATTTTATATCCCCTATGCCGTGGCTGCTTAAGTACAAATCCTAGCCAACATCTAGTCGACTCCCGAGGAGAAAACGTGAAAAGATGGACACAGTTTTTCTGGTATGATTTGCACGGAAGGATTGCATCCAAAGGTAAGATAAAAGTGGAACACTGCTTTATTTGGCAACATCTCGACGCCAGGTAGATGGTCAATTAACAGAAAGAGAGAAAGTTTGAAAACGGTATGTCTTGTCGAAGGCCAGCCTTTACAAGATCCTCAATAATGTAATATATAAATGATAACTGATTGCATATAAAATTTGAAAATCTTACTAAATGTTTTTATACACTGATAAATAACGTATGACAAGTGATTTCGCAATTTGCTCCATTTTATCAGGTAGTGCATTCCATTTCCATAAATTCATGGAAGAATGGTGGTTTACAGTATTTGCTAACGCCTCTGCAGGAGTTGACACCTTGTTTTTAATCGCGTAAGTATAAATTTTATTTTATCATGATTCAAAGAAACGCACTAACTTGAAATTTATAACTAGCCAAAATTTAATTTTAGGATAATATTGGTTTTATTTGCAAAACTCTGTATTTTGACTAATAAAATAATATACTAGTTTTCTTTTACTGTGTTAACATCCCCAAATCGCACAAAATTTAACGAATGTGGAATATGTCTGCACTATAATAAACATTAACTATATGTCTATTATATATATGTAAGAAAAATAAAGAATATGTCTAAGATTAAATTAACAACGTAAATTTCCCTTCTCAATTCTAAAAATAATAACCTCTCTACGCACTGCGTCATTTCTAGATTGATCCATGTCATATGGTACTTACACAATTCTGATGATGTAAATGGAACTAAAAGTCAAGTAACCAATAATAATTTTACAGAAGTATTAACTATCCAATCAAAATGCATTGTAAACCAAAACTAACTCGGTCTGAATTGGGATTTCACCCTGAACGTAACGCACTTGCTCTTTACGCTTCGGTCTAGTTGGACTGCTCTCTGCTACTTTCTTCTTTCTTACTGAAAATTAATCTAAAATGTGAGCTGTTTTGGAATAGGCACATTTCATGTGCCAAGTTGATTGTGGCCACAACAAGCGGAAATAAAAAATGAAGATTTAATCTGCCTTCGCCTCCAATTTCCTATTCGTTATAGATCAACACTTCTACGACGTTAAAATTCCTGCTCGTCATTTACTTCAGATTTTTTTTTATTATTACATATATAATATGCATTAGTATTTCCATAATATATACAAAGCCTAAAAATATGTGTACACATAATTTTGATGCAATAAAGGAATTTATATAGATCACATTCAGTCACAAAGACTAGCTATGTAAGGATCAATAACTGTCATAGATTTTCTTTCGGATAGCTGTAATGCTATGTACAGGGTAATTTAAGTATATGTGGACTGAAGACATAAAACAAAAATCTACAGCACAAATCTTCTACATGTGAACCATCTGCTACGCGATATGTCCATATGCCTCGCATATGTTCGAACAGTTGAGTTCTTGCCATGCACGTTGCAACAGACCCATATTTGTTTTTTTTTCCCTTTTTTAAATTTATTGTTGCAAATTTGACAGAACTTATGGTAATGTCTTTGAGATATCCTTCAAGAAAAATAAAAGCGTATTATGTGAAGTCATCTTGGCACTGCCATATTGCGCAACAGGCTGCTAACATCTCATGGCATTCTATCAGATGACTCTGTTTTCCCTAAAGATCAAGGATGCTGTACATGTGCCACCATATTTTAAGATCCACAAGAGTTGTGACAGCATATTCAGAGAGCAATGCAAAACATGGATGTGAACTTCTGCACTGCAGGTATAAGATGTGCTGACCTAATGGGTACACACCATAAGGTAAACAGGCAGTTCACTCGTAGAAAATTTATAATTCCTTAATGCCAATAAGGCTTTGACACTTCTTCCACCCATAGATTACCAAAGGATTCCTATATCTTTAACAGCTACTTTATACAAAATGTGCAAAGTACCTGCATTAAATTGGTACATGGATGGTTATTAGTCTTAATTCATGCAATTATTTAAACTACATGGTAGTTATATTTTATTTGATTTAATCTGTTTAGTTATTAGTACATTTATGTAAAATGAATGAATAAAATCAATCTAATGAGTACTGATTACATTTACTTCTGTAATATATTTCTAAAAATGCATTATTTTCTCTTGAATCCAAAGCAAGCTAAAATATTTAGCCTTTCCTAGCATCTGCTGCATCTAAAACATATTAGCTGTATAGATTCGAAGAAACCATTGTATATGCGTACTTCTCCCGGCTAAGCATAAAGAAAATCCTGGTTTTTACAACCAAAGATAGGGAATATGACAGGAGAATAAAAATAGGAGTACTAAAATGAGCTTTATGTGCGATTAGAAGAAAGTTGATCTAACCGTCTTCCTTGCATTTCCTTTGGAAAATGGAAATTTTTAAACAAGAGTGCTGTATAAAGTATTCATTTCCATAATAGTGAAGTACAGCTAGAAATAAAATTTGTTTTCCTTTCCCTAACTATAGGCTTTTCAAATATTTTTTTTTCCTTTTTTACGTTCTCTGTTCGTGACAATAACATGTAATGATTTTAGAATAAATGAATAATAATTTATTTCCAACTTGTTCTAGATAGCTAGAGAAATTGACGATGAAAAACCGATTGTGACAAAAACCAAATAATAATTACAAAAGGATGTTTAATTTCCAAAAACCCGTATTAAATATTAAGCCGAATTTTCTTACTAAACATTATAAGATAAATAATAATTTCATAAAATGTATTGTCAAAAGAAATTTTCCTTAAACTATTATTTTCAGCTAGCATTAGACTTAATTATTGACTTGCTGTTTTGGTTTTTCCAGGTATTCTAACACTATAAATTTTCGTCATAGTGTTTGATGCTGACTACAAAACCCAATTTAGAGAGTTTGGGGTTGTAAATATGGTTTTCTTTTAGGGGCTCCCAACCCCCATTTTCTTGTTTCGACGGCATAAAAAATAACAATGAAGAACTGCATGATGATTTGGCGGCATCTGAAATATAGACCTAGGCCCATACTTGGCTTAAGGGCTAGTTCTACCAAATAATCCTAGAATTTAATAGCATTAATCTCCGACACGTTTTAAGGTGCTTGGGTAATTCCAGGCTTACGGATACAGAATCACACAAGTACTACGCAATAATAAAGTAATTAAGTGCATAAAATTATTTTAAGGGCTCAGGTTCAAGATTATATAAAACAGACAATAAAATACAATATTAAGATACTATAGAACATGAAAAAAAGGATAAGTAAATAAAAACAAATATGTAGCACTATAAAATGAATGAAAACGAACCTACCACAAAATACAGGGTGCTATCAGAGTTGGCCTCCGATCAGGCTTGATAAACCTTACGAAATTTGATGCTAACTTACCACATATAAGCAAATAAACCAAAATATATATATTAATTACAACAACTATTTTTTTATGTTTTCAGGGGACTTCAAGTGTCGTATGGACTATTTAAGAAGAGTGAAGGTGGAAAAATCAAAATTAGTATTCCTAAATTTATAGCAAAATGGTACACTAGGTATGTAAATATATTATAAATTATTTATTCGTAGCTGCATTTCCTCGATTTTTGTTGTAAGTAACGGTACCTTAAGACAGTAATGCAAACTCGTATTCCCGTTGCCATATCACAGCCACACAAAAAAAGGATAGCACTTTTAAATAGATGTTTTTGAACTATTATCTATCTATATTGACGATTTTGGTTTTATGCGATTCCTCAAGATTTGGAATTTAAATTTTGTGGCTCTTTTTGTATGACAACTGCTTTATCTCATAAAATATATAAATTAATTAAATATAATTTATAGAGTCATCAAAGCAATTTTCTTGAAAGCTTATTAAATATTCGTTATAATCTGAAACTGCAAGAACTTTCCAACTTTAAAAAAAATGCTCAGTATCAGTTGTTGAGAATCAGAGTCCGGCTTTGGTTCTTCAGGGTTTTTTAGAAGCGTTATAATTTGTGATAAGGTGGGTTGGCCTGTTGTTGATAACAGAATGAAGTCTCTGTTTTATGCATGAATAACTAATTCAAGAAGTATGACATTAAAAATTATTTAAATAGAAAAGCAAGTTTTATTTATAATCAACAACCAGACTCTTATTTTATCTTATCCAGACTCTACTTACATGGTACTTTAATAGATGTTAAATCACAAACATAAAAAGAGCTAACAAAATTTTCCAGAGTAAAAAAAAAATAAATAAATACTAAAATTAAAAAGAAATGAATTGATACTTTAAAACATTTCCATTCCAGTAGAATAAGGTTAGTTACAGTATTTTATATGCTCAAGAATCTCTTGTTATCAGCATGGACTGAAGGAGCCGGCCGGCCGAATGACTAAAACTCCGAAACATCTATAGTAGTTTACCTTAAGTTCTATTCCTCGCGGTTGGACTAGCTGCAAGCTGATGTTTGCCAACTCTTCTCATATGTTACATAAATATGGGACATTTCTCCTAGAAAATGCTCCATGAGGGCACTTCCATAGGCAATATCCTCGAATGCTTCGCTGTAATCAAATAATACAGTGCGACCTCGTTATCAGTGTCTTGAAAATTATTCGCTATCAGAACTCAGAATCATTAATGTTGATAGCATAACAGCTGAATACATATATAGCTCAAGTCTGTTGTTGATCTACTGCCTGATGCATGCGCAATGGAATCGAAGGAAACTGCAATAGGAAACGTCTCCATATCCGATACAGTTTATCTAGATTCAGTTTCATATTCCCACGAGACAAATTTAGTGCCTTATCATGTCACTCACGATACAAGTTACATCCGATTATAGATTTTAAACTGCAAACTTAATTTAATTCCATGTTACATCTGTGCAAACGTCAGACTAAATACAACTGAACTAACAGGGATCAAGGCTCCGATGAATGTTTGTCAACTTTATTTCCAAGTTTATGTGAATCTTTCCTTTAATCTTGATATCTGTAAGTAAAAAAATATTGTATTATTAAACTAACTTCAAATGTCAATGAGGCATGCATAGTCACAAACTTATTGTTTAATAAGATGCAAAAGCTTTCTGCTTTTGGTTCGTTTATTTAATTTATTTATTGAATCCTTTTATCAGTAGTAAATTTTTATTATTATTATTTCATGTTGTTTATTTTTTATTGTATTTTATTGCCTTATTTTCTCTGCCTATTCTCGTTCTAATCTGCTATATTTTTATGTTAGCGAAAATATTTGTTCAATTAATTAACATCATAATATGTTCACTTCGAAAATTCCATGTAGTCAGCCATTAATATAGAAATGTTTTTATTCGCATTTTTATGTATGTATATTGTATTCAGACTAATTACAAACTATTAGTTGTTTTGTTCTGGCTATTACATTTCTAAAAGATGTGTAATGAAAAAGTTACAAAAAGTGTACTATAGGGCAAAACATTTGTCCGCTTGCACTTACCTGCTTATCAAATAACATTTGAAACCAAACCAGTTCACAGTTATCGCTTATCTTCTCCACAGTTAGCTTTATATTGATACTGAAGGTCAAGAGAGAAGAAAAACACGCCAAAGTAAAACACACAACTAGGAAAAGCAACAACCTTGTATTAGTCATGGATTTTAACCAAGCCTCTATTTATTTCGAAGGCGAATATGTAATGGTTCCTCTTCATCATGAGCAGGCTGCTGGAGTAGCAGAATTTATTTAAGGTTGTTGCTTTGCCTAATTGTATGTGACACTGAATTTATTTTATCCCTACTTTAAGTTTGAAACAATATTAATTCTTCCATCAAAACTTCTTTTATTCCGAATTACATATATCCTTAGTTATAATTAATGAAATTTTGCTTAGATTGCTGAATGTCACATAACCGAATTAATTTAAAATTATTATGTTTTATCATTTTAAGATATACCGATGTACATTTCTGCGCATAAAAAAAGTTCATATTTAATTAAATGTGATATCTCAGAAAAATACTAAAACTAGTTCTTTGTATAAATAATTAAAAATCAAACGCGATTAACAACACAAATTCATATGACTTAAAGTCCTGTGCAAGTATATCAGTGAGATGTGCACGTATGCCGTAAATCACGTACAGTAATACAAAATTAAGTGTATGCTTTATTAATATGAAATTACAGAGGCTGTTCGCACATTTTTAGACGATTTTGGTAAGCGGTAATAAAAAATCGTTTGCTGCAAAAGAAGTAATTGCAATTGTGCTATGTTTTTAAAAGTCAAAATTATCGTCTGTGGCTTGAAAGTTTTGTTTTTATTCAAAATGACGAATTTAACAAAGCAGTGGTTCGAAGGCTACATTTACGCTCTTTCCGAAGAGAAATATGCATACTCACTCCGTTACCCAAAAACGATGTGAAAGTCATGGTTTTGTGATGTCTAAAGCGTCGATAAGTAATATCATCAACAAGAAAGGAAACAAACGTCAAATTGGAGCCTCGAGTGGGACAAAAATTCCAAACAAGTATGAAAGGAAAAAACAGACATCTTGGACTATTGCAAAGGTACGTTGTTCAGTGTTAAAAGAAAATCCCCCTAGTCAAAGGACAGTTGCAAAATCATTAAAATGCTCGGTGTCTACTGTAAACAAAATGATAAACGTTGATTTAAATCTTAAGAAAGCGAAAAAACGCAATGTGCATCTTCCAAAGCATATCGCTCAACGCAGGACACGCTGCAGAATTCTATATGAGAAACACTTATCCAAAGAAAAATGGAAAACAACTGTTACAATAGATGAAGCATGGGTGTATTTAAATTATTGTAACAAAAAAGAGCCATTTATTATCCTAAAAGGGTAGAAAAAATTTAAGTGCATGGTTCAAAGAATTGAAAGACAGTTTTTCTAAGGGATTCAGAATTGTTACTCGTTTTTCTTATAACGGCAAGTTAAAAATAAAGAGAGTGTCAAGATTAACTCCAAATACTATCAGGAATATATTTTATCGCCAATTTTTCTGAATGAAATACCATCGCTTTACCCCCAGTGCCATCAATCTGTGAGACTCCATCAGGACAAAGCTAGCAATCACAGATCAAAATCCACTGTAAATTTCCTAAAAGAAATGGAACAAAAAACCGGTATCAAGGCCATACTCTTCACTGATATCCCTACTAAATCTCCCGATGTGTCACCTATGGATTTTTGTGCTTTAGGACTTTTAAAAACTGCATTATCCAAACGTTGTCCCAAAACCCTAACAGGACTCTGAAAAGCTGTTCGGGAGGAATGGGATAAAATACCTCTTCTGACACTTCTGACTCAAAGGCATTATTATCCTGGAAATTGCGGTGTCGAAAGATAGTTCGGAATAAGGGATGTTAAATAGAACATTTAAAACACAAGAATTTTATGTAATTTAGTTTTGTGAATATAATATACATCGTCTAAAAAATGTGCGAACAGCCTCTGTATAGTATCTAAACAATACAAAACTAAAGCGCAATGCTTTATTTAATATCATATCCTTAAAACTTTACAAGTTTGTTCCATTTTTTGCCCCCAGTTGTGTTAACATAATTTAGATGTCAGTATTTACCTTTTAGCATTCATTCAGTCCTTTTCAGTTACAAATTTCATAATTCCAGCAACAACAGTTAACGTGCTGAAGTACCTGTTTTTGCAGTCTTAAAAGAGTTTTCGTTATTTGAAGGTGTTATAATATATTTATAATTTCTAAAACAGGTTTGCTTTTTCACAAGTTATCGTCATTGGTTTGTTCTTGTGCTTACCGTTAGTGGGAAACGGACCAATCTGGGCTGATGTTGTTACTCCAGTTGTTAATAATTGCAAGAAAAGATGGTGGTTAAATATTCTGGCACTTAATAACTTCTGGTCATCCTCTGAAACAGTAAGTATATTAAAAAAATGTATGCTCTTAAAAATAGAAGGCATTAATAAAATATTTTAAATCAGTATAAAGGGTGCTTCAAAAATATATACCTTAACTCAATTTCAGAAATTGGCACTTGACTTACAACTCTTTTAATGTGAGTAGATAAGTGTTTATTTTAAAACAAGGGCAAAAAGTAGCTTCTCATGCAGCAAAAATGCATAGTGACTGGAAAAATTTACAGAAACTCTTTAGGAAAAAACTGAAAATTCTCGGTAAATATTTCACGAAAATATGTCCGGCAGAAAGGTTCATAAAACATTTTGGGGTCATTTAAAAATCCACAGATTTGCAACAATGTTACAAACAAACTTTCTAATTTCTTGAGACTATTACATCAAAGGCGTCATTCAAGCTAACTGCGTTGAAAAGTGGATTGCTGCATAGTAATTTGAACTGAATTTTCTCCTTTTCCAGTAATTTCTGCACTTACACCAACGAATGAAGTCATTAGCATCAGTTATAAGTAATAATCACAGTAAATAAAAGTAATTAGAGAAATCATTTAAAATTCTGTGGATTTTAGGTTATCCCCAAATCTATCCAATTTCTGTGCACTGTGAAAAAAATAAGGGGAGAACGAAATTCTTTCCGTCACTATATTATTATTTCAGGCCCGGATCTAGCACTATTAGCGGCCCATATAAATTAAACATATTAATATTTCAAACCAAAATATATATTTATTTAGTCATTTAAAAATACAATGCAGTATAAAACTCGAAATACGGACTCTTAATATCCGGAATGATCTAATATCCGAACATTCGGACCATTAGCAAATTTTTGTAATTTTTTTTTAAAGGAGAAAGAATTAGATTTCGAAAGTAGCCTCTTGCTTTATGCTTAATTTAGTAATGTTTTGTGCAGTATTCTTAATTTCAATCTGTCACTAAAGAAACTATTTCCATGTTGATCAATAATTTGTTGGCTCTATAACTACCTTTTCGTTTAGTAAACATCTCAAACCAAAACATTATACCAAAGTTCATTGCTGAATTTACACGTACTGAATAACTTGTACCCCTGACGTTAACCCAGCAATTAATTTTTTATTAATTTTCGGGTCTGCAATCGCCTATCTATCAACTCATGACAGTTTGTAAAATGACTCATCCATCAATGCCTAAAATATATATATTAATAGCAGTAACTGAATACCACACCGCATGGCAACCTTCTATGTTGACATTACAGTTGACGACGATTACAGATTTCTGACGACTGCGTTATAAAGCGTTGAGTGTGTTGAGAAAGAGAAATTTAACAATTTTTTTTTCCGTACGCAAAAATAGATTTTTTAAATGATATTCATAGGGCAAAAGATTACATTTAGCGCAGTTTGAATTACGAATAAGTGGTTTATTATTCAGCCTTAAGTATATGTGGGAACTTATCAACTCGGGACTCATAAGCTTTAAGTATATATGGGAATTCATTTATTCGGTACTCAGATAAGCCTTAAGCATATGGGGAAAATAGATGCAATTATAATAAATAACTAAACTAATATAGCTCAAGATTAACTTCCGCAGTGCACAATAGAAGGAAAACAAATTTTAGTGGAACAATTATAAGGTATTTCTCCTCGCCTTCCTCGCATGCCTTCGTGGTGTAGTGGTCAGCACGCTGGGCGCATATTCCAGAGGTCCGTGGTTCGAATTCTGGCGAAGGCGCTATGCATTTTTCATGTCTCCTTCTTCGAAATAACATAATGTCTCTATACAGTATATTTAGCCCCCAATCTCATGATACATCGCCAACAGTGTATAGCGGACGCTAGCTAAGCATTAAGTATGCTAAAATGAGACGCTACTCGAAATCTGCAAAATCTATAAATCTGTAGATAAAATTGTTCTAAATGCAGAATATATCGCTGCCGATAGTGAAGAGCATGACAAACAGGTAGTTGAGAACGAAAACATTGCCTTCGAGAAATGAGTGGGAATCCTGGATTCGTGTTTCTTACGGAGTTATAGGACTTGAATATTTAAACTTTGTAACTGAATAAGCAATTATGTGAATTAACTTAAACAACTTACACTCTGAAACAAATGTTTTAAAAACCAAACAAACAGACTTTTTTAAACTACCTTAAGATAATAAATACCTCATTGTTTCATAAACAAATATTTCACATTTTTTAAATTTATAGTTTTTACATGTCATCGTACTAGAGTCAAATTAATAATCTAAAATAAAAAAATTCCGAAATCCGGAATAGTCGAAATCCCAAAGAGTCCGGAAACTCGGACTTTGCACTATACTTCACACAGATAAATAAAAGAAAAAAGATAAATTTGATTTAGGCATATTTTACAATAGGTTTTTCAATACAAACAAATAAATTTCATCTTTATATGTGAAATGTGTAAAGAATTCCAGATTATCGAAATCGAGTACTTTGAGTCCAGCGGATTTAAATTCAGTAAATTTTATATATTCTGTTCAATAGCACGTATTGTTACATTAGGCGGGTATTATCGGAATATAATTCGTATCAACATGGATTAACTTTTCAGGATGACACTCTGCATTACATCAAAAAATATTAAGTGTTGTTCTTGCAGTTTAAAACTATCTTAACTCTTTCACTTCTGAAATAAAAAAGAGGAGAAAAAATTCAAATGCTACAATTTTAAAGAATATTCCCTTCTTTCTTATTTAGCTAATCTTCATGGATAAGAACTGTAACTCAGAACAGCTTTACTGGTAAAATATACGGATCATAATTGAAAACACCTGCAATTTTTTTAGAAACGTAACAGTTGTGTAACGAAAAGAAAAGCATTCACTGTTTATGTTTTGTATTTATGCACAAACGTATCTAATTTAAATATTTTTTCAGTGTCTTCCACACTCGTGGTTAATTTGTGCTATGATGCATATGCTGTTCTTAGCTCCCGTTTTTCTATTAATTCTCAGCAAGTAAGTTTCAAGTTTACTTATTCATTTTCTTTTCTCTGTAACTGAATTACTGAATTGTTACATAGCCGATTTTTTGACACGAAATTATTAAGAGCTACCATGCAATCTGCATACCGCACTGATACGGTACCAATCAGTTATATTATGCTTGTATGGTTTATCTTAGTTAATATTTTATTACACATTACCCTTATATATTTTATTATTATTACAGATGGACATCCATTGGTGTTTTTGTAAACATCATCCTCATTCTGGGCAGTAGCACAGCGATCGCAATGGTGACACTGATGAACGATCTACCACCAGCACCAGCATTTTACTTCCTTAGTTTTATGTGAGTGATTCAAATTTTTGCGTTTATTATATGTTTAAAAAATCTGATGTGGACACAACACAACGTCCTTGTATGGCCTATTCAATTATACAGATTTTTTGCTGCGCTTTCTTTAAACTTATTTTCTCGAATTATTCTAATTTAATTATCCGATTCCTCAAGGCAAGTTTAAAATGGCATCCAAAACTACAAATTTTGAAATTCAATATCCCGCTCAATTTTTGTCGTATGGAAGCCAAACTTCTTGCATTGTTATGTTTTTCATACCGAGTATAAAACTTCTCCAAATAAAAATATAGGAACAATGAGACCGCAATAACGTTATTTGACCAAACTTTTTTTTTTTAATTTGACATTGTTGAAGTGTGAATATTTTCGTTATTTAAAACATTTCTGTAGCTGGGAGTATATGACTACGACAAAAGATTTATAGATATACTTTTATTTGCCGATTGTAATAAAAATCGAAGGTGCACAGTAGCTGTTACAATAGATCCATATGCAAAATTTCAACATTCTACGGCTAGTCGTTTTTGAGTTATGCAGAACGCATATACACATATCTATGTACAGACATTACGAAAAAATCCATTGTAATCCATTTTTCAAAAAAGAGTCCTTTATCCTGTTCGTACATACCGACATCACATAAAAAATAGTTCAAATTGATTCGGGAGAGGTTAATATGGATATTTCCTTTGAAATATAATGCCCGAAATATTTTGCGATCACAATACTTCCTTTGCTTCATTTAAGGAAATAAAAGCATATTATTGATACTTAAAAGGGGCTTTCATTTTGATTTTAATAGAATATTCTTCAGGTTATTATTTTCAACTTTAAAATCAATTACAATGTCTTTATAATAATATGCTTATAATAAATACATGTAGTAACGTAATTTCTAATCAAAGGAAATAATTTTTATATGTTTGCTTTCGTTTATCACGGAATAAACTACAGAATAGCCCAAGAAGAATGTTTATGTTATTGAAGTTATTCCCTGTAGCAGCACCTAAAGTATAAATCTTAGTTAAATATTTTTAAAAGTTCCAATCTTAAGTAAACAATTTTTAAAGCTCCATTTCAAAAGAAAGTTTAGCCGTTTTTTTATTTCTTCTCTACTTTTCTTACTATAAAAAGGCCGATATTTAGATATATTTTAAGTCACTGCATTGCAAAAAAGGTTATCAATAATTTCCAACACTTCATTTTGAATCGTTAAATCCTCTCTATGACTAATTTTTCGAACGTAACTAAATGCTTTGCCTGCACTTTTTCTTTCACTATGAAATTAGCGTGGACTTAATTTCTTCATCCTGCAGTATTAAATTATCCTGAATTTTATTTTCTTCATCCTACACTATTGAATTAAGAAACTGGATTTTTTTCTTTTGATCTTGATTTAAAAATTGCTTTTTTGACTAAATATATAGCTACATTATGTTGACATAAACGATGATTTTCTTCTAAAATAGCGTCCCCTTCGGTATTAATTTCACCTTTACTATTTTTATTTTTCCTATTGCTTATCCACAAGGCTACATCTTCTTTTTTTATATCACGATACTGGTAACCCTTTGTAAAGTATAGATGACTTACTTAATTTATTGTGAATGACTTAAAATCTCCATAGCCTTAAGAGTATAATTATAATGATATTGGAGGACATTATTGTAATAAAATTATAAACATAATGAAACTAACGGTTTAAGGAAATTAAAAAAAAAACTAATTCGCTCATATTTTCCAACTAACCATATTGAGGCGGAGATTAAACTGAATACGCACACACAACAACTACAAAAAAAGAAAAGATTTATTATAATAATTTGCTGTTATGGCCTAACTTGTTAAGTGATTTATTGTAACCCTACTCGATAAGAATGCTGCGAAAAACGCCATTATGGAAACGGCAGCATGAATATGTGCAAACAGGAAGAATTTGTAAACTGTGCATATATGAACTGCGGAAACTGCGTTAATCTATAAAGCCTACACAATAAAACGAGTAAAAGTAGTTTTCATAAGATATGTCCATATCAGTGCACAATATATGAAAGTCGAAATATATAAAGATATTTTCATGCACATGAACGTCACTTTAAAATAAAACTGACTAAGCACTATTTCATTTTTAGAAATTTAAAAACAATTTGGGACAAAGTTTTCATTCAAGCCTACGACCACATTGGCGCATTTTCCATCGGAATGCTTTTGGGTTTCTTTCTGGATCGCTGCTCTGAGATAAAACTAAGAAAGGTAAATTTATTATATATAAAATTAATGTAATTTGTATTGCGATTTAGTATGAATAATATAAAGTAAGTAAACATACAAAAAATCTGTTATGTTAATATCGTAGTTAAGCTGCAGTAGATTATTAAATGAAAGATTTTTTTTTCCTTTTTAAAGGATATTGACGTATAATTAGAAAATAATAATGTATTGATTATTACGTAAAGGAAAAGTTATATAATATATCATTCGAATGTGACATTTAAAATAGAGCTAGCATCGAGTAACCAAAGGTTTTCTGCTTAGTTAGTTGCTAGCATTGTTAGGTGTCAATTCACCTATGTAATGAAATCAGGAAAAGAAAACTTCATTTTCTTAACGTAATGTGATCACGTTATTCATTTTGGGAGATTTTCAACAATAAAAACCATCTGACAGTCAGCTCCCCTGTCAGCTTCTCAGACAGACAGTATTCTTGTTGATAATATGTGCTTTGAATGGTTTTGTGAACAACATGATCAGATACCGGAAGACTACGTTACCATCCCAATGGTCTAGATCAGCAGTTCTGAACCGGTGGTACGCATATCACTGGTAGTAAGCAAGAGAAAAATAGGCGGTACGGCAAAGAAACAAAGTATTTTAAACTATTAAATTCAAAAATCTTGTGAAGGAAAAGAACAATTCATGGAAATTTTCTGTGATTGAACTGCAACTGAAGATTTCAAAAATAACACACTTAACTTTAGGCTGAACTGAAAAAAAGAATTTAATGGCATTTCAAATAAAGCTATTAAAATTTTAATTCGTTTAATTTAATTTATTCCCTTTTTGAACAAAACTGTGTGAACAGGGATTTTCTTTCATGTTATGTTCGAAAAAAAAAATACAGAACAAAATTAAAAGTGGATCGTAATTTACGGTTAAAGCTAAGTGAAATATGACCAGACATAAAGAAATTGATCTCACTTACACAGGCCTAAATTTCACAATAGATTTTTGAATTAAGTGTTATAACTTAAATTTTATTATTAAAATGGTAACCAATTTTTAATATTTTCTGTCTGTGCATATTTAATACAAATAGCCAACAGGTTGTGCAAACGGCAATATATATTTTTTTAATATTTCTATTGAGAAACTGAAAAATAATCATTGTAAAATGTAGTGGTGGTACTAAAGTTTGTCAATTTTTGTTTAGATGGTTCGCGTTAGTCAAAAGGTTGTAAACCGCTGGTCTAGATTTTACGTTCATTTAAACTGTTATTTCATGCTCAAATTGACAATCACAGGAAAAGGCGCAAAAGTCATTTGATTAAATATACAATCTTTACAAATTTTGCTCGAAATAAAGGATTTTTGACAGCGTTACGAATCCTGCTTTAAAACAATAATAATAATAATAATAATAATAATAAAGCCATAAATCATAGATGTTTGAATATATTCATAAATGATAGATTCACTGAACATTACCGTTATAACTGCGTAGCGATCGAAAAGATATCATTTACTCAAAAACCTCATTGTCGTGCAGTATTAGAAACCTGGATTTCAGATAATATCAAGCGTTGAATTTCACTGTTGCATTTTTCGGATTTTCGGATTCTATGCTTTCCATATCTGCATGATGCAGCAGCATTAGTTGCCCATGCAAGAAAATAACTGGTGCTACCCCAGTTGCCCTCTTGCAGTGTCTAATATAGTCTAACATAAATTTTTCAAGTGCAGTCTTGTATACAGATAATAAAGATGACGCTTAAGTCTAAGATACTTATCAATTAGAAAATTGACAGAAAGACGGAAATGTTGCATTCAAGCATATAAAGATTACACCAAAATTTCTCAGTTTTTATGTTTTTAAGAATGTTTTCTCAATTATTACTGAAAACATAGGTTTGATTCGGGTGATGCAATGTTTTTGAAGTTTTCATGCACAATAAAATATTCTAAAATTTATTCGGATTTAACCTACAGGTTTAGACGACTTAGTTTCTTTTCTTTTTCTTTTTTAGCCTAAAATGCAATAGCGATATTTATATAATATATCTATACTGCGACTTTAGACAGTTTAATATGAAAAAAAAGTCAGACGTTGCAAAGACGTTTTGGATCAATATAAAAATAGCTTATTAGAATCAATATGTTTTTTTTTTCATTAGAAATATCTATAAGTGGACTATTTCCTATTTATCATTTATGCATTACTCTCCGCTTGACCTCCAAGTGTTCGAAAGATAAGATCTTTAATATAGTTTCCATGCAACCTGGCAACTCTTCTTAAAGTATTATTGTTAGATGAAACAAATAACTTTCATTTATCTTTCAAATTATAATAATAGTTTTTAAGGTATTTCTCCCACTTTCTTGGCATGCCTTCGCGGTGTAGTGGTCAGCAAGCTCTGCGCGTCTTCGAGAGGTCCGTGGTTCGAGTCCCGGCGAGAACATTGCTCATTTGCCATCTCTTCTGCTTTAAAAATGCCTAATAAATCTACAGTGGCGCCCGAACTAATAAAGGCGGTGGTTGATGATTCTTGTCTACCAGGATTTGGAGACTGGGGCCCCTAATCCCCAGTCGCCCTTTAAAAGGGAGAGTATATAAGGTATTTTTCCCGCCATGTCATGTCTTCGTGGTGTAGTGGTCAGCACGCTCGGCGCGTATTCAAGAGGTCCGTGGTTCGAGTCCCGGCGAAAACAATGCTCATTTTTCCCATCTCCTATTTCAAAAAAGTCATAATGTCTCTACAAGTTTTTCAACAGACTGATCTATGTGAGAGCAAGAAAAATACTTAATTCCTTATTTTATTTTTAGCAATGTACTAATTGGTATAATTCACATTATATCCAACTGATAATTTTTCCCAATGTTTGCCCTTATTATATTTAATAAAGAAGTTCCTAATGCTAAATATAATATTCCTATAATATTTCTAATGCTATAGATAATATTTTTCTCTATTTAAAATAATTATTAAGTTTTATAACTATTGTTTTTTTGCATTTTCCTTAACTTTAAGTGTCTTCAGGCAAGGCAAATGCAATATCCACATTTTAATAAAAGGAATAATGCTTAAATGAGTTTTGTTAATAAACCAGTGTTTCAAATCTTACAATTCTAAATAAAGTTTTCCCTTTAGAGCTCAGTTGCATTTGGATGGTGTGCTGCAATAGCTTGCAATTTAGCTGTTATGTGCGGATTGTATGGTTATCGCAATGGAGAAGCCATGCAAATGACATTATCTGCAATTTATGCATCAGTTCACAGAATTGGATGGTCTCTTGGCATTACGTGGATTGTATTTGCATGTGCTTATGGTTATGGAGGTAAGAAAATGAAAAAGGATAATTGTATTATAAAATAACATTGTTAAATACAGTAGAATTCCAAATATTATACAGTCTAAATGAGTTGACAATTAGTTTAAATGGTTGGAAAATCTTAAAAATTGGCTTGTCTTTTATTACTTTAGCCAAATAAATATTTAATGTAATCCAGGTCAGGGAGGTGTTTATTTTGGGTATAGTATTTTATTTCAACAAAGAAATTATGGATTATTTTTGAAAAATTAAATGCAAAGCACGTTTTACTCAATAAAAATTGAGCAATGCAATTGATCATTACTCTTAACTCAGAACACAATCATTTCTATTTTAATAATAGCATAAAATTAAATTTTAAAATTAAACACAAGCTTTTTTATATTGAATTAAACCAAACAAGCCAATTATTTCTCATATGCACAAAAAACAAAATGCATTATTTATTTCTTATTATTTATCTTCATAAACAAAATACATCATTCTACTAAAATTAAACAAGGACGTTATTTATTAATAATGCAAAATTATAAAACTTCTCAGAGAATCACAAACAACAATAGGCCAACATATAGTAAATAACTGAATTTCTATTAATACTATTAAAAGCCACATTTCACCCAAGCTTGCATGGCAATTTATATCTCTTAACTTTCATCTGAATTAATGTAATAGCTTTTTAACAATGAACTCTATTGCACTGTATTTTTTATATTACTTTAATCAGTGAAAAATTAAAACCTCGTAAGCAAATTAAGAGCAAACTTAATATTACTTTGCACAGAAGACACAACAGGTGATCCAGTAACTGAAATTCTACTGCACTTACACAATAAGATATTCATATTATCATCAAGTTGAGTAAAATGTTAATTCATTTAGACATCGTCATTGATTTGATTTCTATTTCAAATTAAAATTGAAATTTAAGCTATTACAAGATGTAAAAATATTACTGAGTATATTTTGATATAAAATGTCTATAGATAGGTCTTTCTATTTCATACACCCGTTACATTTGTTACATTACGTTACACTAACACAACGATTATCATCCAACACCCTGGCAAAGTGCCATTGTCACAGCTGTTGCCAACCCTGCAGAATTGGTCCCACTAGTTGCTGGGCGGTTATATACTGCTAAATGATGAGAGTTCAATCCCAGATGAACTGACTGTTTGTATGGTTGGGTTTCGTAGTTTTCTTCATATATAACATGAATACAACAAATTTCCTCTTGAAAATCCTTTACGAAGGCATCCTTTCTAGGCAAATAACCATCCTGTGCTTGCTTTACTCAAATGCACTGGTCATCAAAATTAAAGGATAATGAGAAAAATTATGCTCACTAAGTTTAACCTATGTCCAATTTTGTAATTATTTATGTTAATTAAATACAGTTGAACACAAAATTGAAATTCCGCGCATACGCTAGCACCGAAAATATGCAAATTCGGTGACTGACAATGTGGCGCGCAATGGACTCATGTTAAAATTGTGTTCTGAAATATTGTTTAAAATGAAGGCGGTTTCTGAGAGTGATCAGTATTCAGTAGTTATGGCTCAAAGGCATCATTCAAGTGGAGTTCAGAAGTGGCAAATAATTAGTAGAATCGAAGGAGGTTAAACACAAATGGAGGTCGGCCAAGATTTGAATACCGTTGAAAGTGTCATATCCAAGGGTTTGGAGCTGCTTTTTAAGCACTGAATCATTGACAGACAACTTGGTCATTGACGGCCAAAAGCGATAACTGAATCAGAAGACCGTTTTCTCTCGTTATTGGCTCCAAGAAACCGCGAAGCGACTACGAAAGATTTGGTTTTAGACCTTCAGGCTACCATAGGAACTCGAATTAGCCGTTGTACTACTGCACGAAGGCTTATGAGGGTGGACTGTATGCAAGAAAACCAATGGTTTGTGTCCCAGTCACTCCAGCTTCCAGAGGGGCCTGCTTAAACTGGTGTCATCATCTTGTTTAATGAAGCCAAGACGAGTGGGCCCGAGTATTGTTTACTGACAACTCCAGGTATAATCTGAATAGTAATTCGAGACTTTTTTTTTATCTGGAGAAAAGATGGAACATGCAACTTGCCTTCCCTTGTCTGTGAAATATCCCTTTTCCGCAACCGCGGTTAAATGGTTTGGGAGGATTCAGAACAAATAGCCGCACCGAGCTGCATATCTTTCAAGGAGATTCTGTAACCGCTCAGAGATGTGTGGATTAGGTATTGGAACCCAAAGTTAGACTGCTTAGAGGTGCTGTTGAACCAGAGTTTTTGCTGATGGATGAAAATGCTTGGTCTCATCGAGCATATGTGGAGTCAGAATACCTGCAAACAGAAGATATCACTCGAATGGATCGGCTACCTTACTCACCCAACTTGAACCCGATTACACGTGTAGGATGCCTTAGGGCACCGAGTTTCAAAGTGCCAAATTTCTCCCAGGACCCTCCAGGAGCTGAAAAATGCACTTTTAAAAGAGTGGCGTGCAATTCCACAAGACTTTGTTAAAAATTTGTGTATGTATCATGTTAAAAATGCATGTATTTATCAAGATGTAAGGTATGCATATCTGCGCAAGATGACCATACACCGTATAAAAAAAAATTCCGAAAGAGATGATTTCATTTTTCCATCATTTTCCAACTTCCGTATTCAATTTCAATAATTTGCGAATAACAAACTGCCAAACATGCTAATTTATGTTAACTAATCCTTTTGTACAAATTTCTATTAACAATTTTTCATTAAGTATTAGTTACCTTTTATTTCTGCCATTATCCTTTAATTCTAATGACCAGTGTAAAGAATCAGATCTTTATCTTTTCTGATAAAGTGCTAGTTTTGGACTAAGATTTTTTAACTTTCAAACTTCAAAATTGCACTCCATTGCTACGACAAGCTCAGAAATTTAAAAGCAATGCATATACTCAAATTTTACATTTACTTCATTTTTAATAATATGTTTACTTGATAC
>KK114052.1:9123-86133 GCA_000611955.2 Stegodyphus mimosarum | reverse complement strand
TATCATATATTACATACTTTAATGCCAGTTTTACTTTTTTTATTTTGCAATTGTAAAACTATCCTACCTGAATTCGCAGTTTACTTTTTTTTAAATTTAAGAACAATTGTACTATGCTATTTCTAAATATGGTAATGTATGTTTAATTTTAGGTTTTGTGAATTCTATTCTATCATGGAAAATCCTAATTCCCTTTGACAGAATAAGCAATTTTATATATTTGCTGCATCCTTTGATTTTGTTTTTACATGAAGGTCAACTCAGAGAAAGAATATACATGGCACATTTAGATCAAGTAAGTAAAATATCAGTTCTGATTTTCAGATTAGAATTGCCATAAACTAGTCTACCTCTGTCTATAGAAATATCAGCTAGTTATACGAATATATGCACATTTTTTTTCTAAAACTCGCGCAGAAAAGTTAATAAAAAAGAGACAAATAAAATGCTTTAACTAAGCATGTTATTATTTTTTACTTTATTTTAAATGCAGTATATTTTTTCTTTGTATAAACATAAGTACATCTGATTCACATTATTTTGATCTTCTAAGCATCAAACAAAAAGGAGATCACCAGAAAAAATATTTCATGAAAGGTTTCTCAAACGAACTACACTGAAAAAATATATATATGTCTATGTGGGAAATATTCCCATTATTCATATTTTTATATTTAACACACTGGATGTATTATTTATTATAAAACACAAAACACAGCTGTCTGCCTTTACCAAAAAATGCTGTTTTAAAGAAAGCTTATGTTTTTATACATGCTTATATGAGGGTGGATCAAATGAAAACGGAACAGTAGCCACAAAATTAAAAGATTTTATCTATTTTCAAATGCAATCACCAAAATTACAAAAGCACGTATCCATTGTTGCATCAAGTGGTGAATACCTCGTTCGTAGAAAGAGTTTGGCTGCGATTGGAACCAGTTTCGATCTATGTCCATGACTTCGCTGCCCAAGTGTACATCAAATGAAAGCAGTGCAGCAGACATAACCTGATATTTTTGCATGTTGCGGCCAGGCATGTTGTCCTCTGGAGTACTTTTGCTCCACGACAATGCGCGGCCACATACGGCCACTCGTGGCAATGGCGTCGAATCATGATAGGGACGTTGTTCGCGCAGAAATGGCCGCTCTTATCATTGCAGAATCCTCGCTTTCATTTGTGGTCCTGCGACGTCCTCAGACTGCGCAACGGCATACTATCCTTTCTGCAATCCATTATCGCCACTGAGCAGCTACCATATTGCTCTGACAGAGGTGGTGGCCGATACGTCTGTTCAATCAGTCTGCTCTTTCTACTATACGCCCCTTCTCAAACTCCGCAACTGTCCGTACTGTCGCCGGTCATCTCTAGTCTCAATACCATCCATCCAAGTCGACAGATTCGTTCGTATAGCCCTAAGGCACGAGCAATCATGCTTTTTAACTCTCCCAGCTGCTCATCTCGCATGCTCATAGCAAACTTACCCTTGTCTCATTGATGTCGAAATTTAAATCATTTGCATATCTCTCATCAGACTATATTTCTGCCGAGTGTCGTGACTGTGGCTAGATTTCTTCTGGGTGCATATATTTTTTTGTGACAAAGTGTATTTTCTGTACTCATATTAATATGCACTACTGGCATTCAGTATACAGTATTCAATGCTGGTATATTTTCATTATATTTTTAAATCCATCATACTTGTGACATATTACGTATTATTTATCTGCATTATTTAATATAATGATGAATTAAAAGAAATTCCTGCACTGTTTAATATAAATTAAAGATATATAATTTAATTTTCATGCACAAATCTCACTATTCTCTCTTTTTTAGGCTATGTATGCTACAGCATATATTGTCTTTACTGTAGCCATTGCAGCATTATGTTATGTCTGTTGCCTTGTTCCATTCATGTTCTTTGAGAAAGTTCTATGGGAGTATGCATCAAATTTTGGGTGCAGTACAAGAACCATAGACAAAACAGAAAACAAAATCAAAGACTGTATATCAACAGTGATAGATATATGCCCAGAGAAGGAAAAAGCTGGATATTCTCAAAATTTTAAAAATGTAATAATGGAAAAAGATTCTAAAGCTTTTAAAACCTAGTAATTATTTTTCATATTAGTTCCAGTTGTAAAATTTTATTGTACATACTGTATATAAATTATTGTAAAAATGTGTTAGATGAATTCATTGTCACACAGAGCAGTGCTCAAATAAACTTATGTTAGAAAAGAGTTTTGATTAACATGAAAATCTTTTGGTTTTACTTAGTAGAGGATGGTTATATCAAATATAAAAGAACTACATAAATTTACATAAACAAATTAATGTATGAAAAAAAAGTTAAAATGTGAAGAATATGTATGTTTATATATATGTCCTTCTCATCGTGGGATATGGTACCACCTACAGCTACTAAATTTTGAACACATATACAGGTAGAGGACTAAGTCTTCTACTTGCATTTGTGTACCTCAACGAAGCTCGAATTTTGAATTTCGAATTCGGTTTTCAGTAATTTCATATCTTGAGTGAATTTAATGAATGTAAAAGCAATGTGTTGCCACTCAGGAAAGTGCAAAATATTTACATTCCAATTTAAATTAAAATCTTGATCACAAAATTCAGCAGTTTAAAAGACGTGTTACTGTTCATCAAAACATAAGATATCAGGCCTTCAAATTTAATCAACAATCTCAATAGTTAGAAATAACTGTGTTGTCATTTCCTAATATAAAATATTTTTATTTTCAAATGTCAGTGTGTTGCCGTTCAGGAAGGAACAAGATATTTATTTTTCTTTCTATTACAGATTAACAAAAATGTGACTTTAAAAGCAATAAAGGCAAATTATTCATCTCTATTATTATTCATTACAAACTGGAACTATGAAATTACGCTAGCTGACTCTTTCTCTCCCTATATATATACATATACTCATTCAAAAGTTGGAAGAAATTTCTAAAAGGACTATGGGAACAAAGTTGAAAAAACTAAGACGAAATGCGCAATAGCTAGATACAGCAAAAAGTTGGCAGAACTGAAATGAAATGGCTCGTGTTCCAATATCAAGGCTTAGTTCAAAAGGAAAAAGTTGTGGTTTTCAGTTTTCTTAATTGGCTATTAAAAGTTTCATTATTGTTTGTTTGAATTTCAGTTTCAAATTAGCTGAGTCACCAGTATTATGTAAGGGATGGAAAGGGAAAGTTAAATTAAAATACAGAAAAATAAACAATAAAATAAAATAATGTCGCGCTTCGCGATATGTATCAGTGATCGTCTTGATTTGATGAACAGAATTCTCGATACAGCGTAAAAGGTTGCCATGCGTATTTTTATATTCGCTATATCATTTCTTTAAAAACTAACCTCTCGCATGGCCAACCACCTAAATTAGTTATCGTAAAAAAAAGAAAAGTATATAATGACTTTAATAAGACCAACTAGGGCAATTCCATAAAAACATCGATAGTTATCTGGAAACAAGAAAAGTGTATAATGGCTTTAATAAATCCAGCTAGTTCAATTTCATAAAAATATTGAATATTTCTAATTAGACATCTCAAGATTTTAATACGCCTTTATTTAAATCAATCACATTAAAAAACAAATAAAATATTCATAAAAACTATGTTTATTGCTTTTAAATCGCTTAGTTTATTACTCAGTAAAGTTCCAGATTAAATTTGAAAGTATCCTAGGCTTTAATGAATGGCAACAAGCTGACATATGGAAGATAAAAGTATTTTATTTCCGCCCATGGCGACACACCGCTTTCAAATAGCAGAATTTGTTGATTAAAATTTAAAGATAAATATCTTAACATTTTTCTGAATGGCAACAGTTTCACGCGCTGGAGATATTTTATTTCAAACAGAGATGCCACTGCTCGCTTTCAGATCGTTGAGTTTGTTAATCAAAAACTCATTAAAGTTTTACAAAATATGAAATAAATAGTAAATTATAATAAATAAATAGTAAATAGTTAGAATTTCTAAATTCAAAATTTGAGCTTCCGGATGCACATGTTCAGGTGGAGGACTACGTTATTCAAAATCTGACGGCTTTAGGTACCATCGTTTTTTCACAATGCAAGAAACGTAAATATATATGTATACACGTTCAGATTCTTGATATTTTCATCTTATTTATATTTGTATATATTTTTATCTTATTATTAAATGCATGTATACACATTTACTAATAAATTTAAGTAGCTGGTAACGCAAGCAGCTAGTTATTTAAACAGTTAGAGATGCCCAGTCAGTAACTGAAATTGTAGCAAAATATACATGTTTCTTTGCATTGATATCACTGATTTCAATATGTAAATTACAAGTCATCTGTTTCTAAAACTTAAATGTACGTCTGTCGATAAGTAACTACTAAAGTATACTGCCTGTGATTGCTAAGTTAGGATAAAGAGCACTTCAAAATAATTTTCTTAAAACGAAATTTTGAGAAATATAATTTAATGTTATAGAAAACTGGATTACAGTGGAACTAAGAAGATCTGCATATATCTGCTAAGAAAACAACTTGTACATTGATGAATATTCCATTTAAACTGTGTAGATAAAAATGACTTCTAGGTAGATCAGCAGATTACCAGCAATTAGAACTAAAACACATAAACAAATGCAGTATAGTGTTAGATAAAGTTAAGTTGATTCAGAGAATTTAGATTTTGGGGATGGGAAGGGGAACACGTAGAGATATTTGATTTCGTGAGGAATGATTTTAAGAAGGAAATTCACATCTGCATTTCTTGATTTACTGGATAATAATTCTTAATTCAACCTTTTATAGATCAAAATAAATAAATTAGTGCCTATAGTTCGTAGAAACTAAGTTTTAAATAAAATGATAATCTTGGCCTCAGACTGTAAAGTAATGTGCTGCAAAGAAAGATATGTATGAACTTATTTAAATCACATATTTGCGTTTCAAATGAGATATTTTTAAGGAAAATATATAATAATGTATAATTTACAGTTACATCTGCAAGACAGTAAAACTTCATGGAGTTCGCTCTTATTTAATGCACAGATATAATCTTGTATCAAATTAGATATTTAGTTGAAAATTGTTGAATTGAACTAAAAATAAAATCAAGAAAAAAAAGCAGAGTAATTAAATTAATGTAGAAGGAAATTGTACAAAGAATACCAGAGTCTCTGAAAGAAGCAGAACAGCATTTCTGGACTGTACGTGGATTTCATTCTACATTTCAATATCTACATTTGATTTCATAACAAAGAAATGTAAATGAATCTTTCTACCACAGATGATAGAAGGATGTCTTCTGTTCTCTTTGATACCCATACTATCTTTTATTAAACAGTCACTATTCCACTTTCTCTAACATAGGAAGAGGATTGGTTTGGTTTATTTGATTGTAGCAAAGCATGCAAAGGCTATAGTTTAAGCGAAGGGATACTTTTGTAGAGGATTTTCTAAGGGAAACTAACTCATACCCATGTTACACAGGAGGGAAATCATGAAAACACCCCTGCAAACAGTACTTTTAGAACCTAGATGGAAATATCAGTGTTCAGTGACTTTAAGACTTGGCCACTGGTAGGCCCATGAGAAGAAGAGTTCCTGACCCTATTTTAGCTTACACAAATTTATGACTGAAATGTATATTTCAAACCTTAATTTACATGTCTGATGAAAAGATAAAATGTCACACTTTGCAATACAAAGTGTAACATGTTTAGTTTCTCATCAAAAAATCCTAGAAAGGGAATCATTACAGTTGCACCCTTTCAAAGAAATTATTTTGAGCAGTCAAAATGTTTTATAAACGCATGAAATTCAAATGCAAATCACATGAAAATAAAAAAATCATGCAAAATTACTAACATTACACCACATACAGTGACACAACAAAACAAAGTTTTAAAAATTATGCCACAAAGTAGTTAGCAATAAAAGATTAACAGAAGCAATTTTCTCTTTTTATAGCATCAATATTAACGCTTTCTTCAACTTATAGATAAAATATTGTTGCGTATGTACGGGTTCGTAATAGATTGAATGCACACGTCCAGGTATCAGTTAATAAAATTTATTCTTATCAAAAGAATTATATTAGAAATTTCAAATCATAAACAGAGAAATTCCTACAAGTGTTCATAATATAACGCAGTATATTCAGTAGTTATACTTCAAACTATTTAAAACGTTAAAACACAACGCAATGCAAAGCGCATCTAAAGAGAAAGATGGTACCGATTTATCTCAGGTCACGCGAATCTGCAACTCGCAACAACAATAATTAAGCAACTGAGCTGAAATGCTCTCTCTCTCTCCCTGGCATTTTATAGATTTCAATCGGTCGCGAAAAATTTCTAGAACTTTCTGCTTCTCAAGATTTCCGGAAAGCAATAAGAGGATGGAATTACGGTTACAGCCAACATAGTGGTCAATTATATTTATTCAACTTCAATATAAGTTACCGAGATAGCCATTTACTCAAAGTTAAATGAATGTGCCTCTATATTCACCAGACGCAGTCTGGAGAGTTACACAAGATGCCATACAAATGAGTTGATCTTTAAACTGTTTAGCTATATCTTTCCGATGGTAATATTGGCTCCTGTGTCAATCACCATATTGCAAGGAACTCCATTGATATGTCCCAAGATCAAGAGTCCGTTATTGTCACCAATCACTTCATAAATTTGAAGGAGTTTAAAATGGGGCTTCTCACTATCTTTCAAAGTCTGCTTCCCGAAATGGCCACTAATTTGTGACTTGCGTCATTCCTGCGGAATGGTCTTATTTTCCGTGCCCTGGGGTGTTCTGCAATTCCTCCGTATATGGCCTTCAACAGTGCAGTCCCAGCACTTGACTGTTTGCTTCTTCTTACTTCTATTCCGTCTCAGGACACTGATTTGTCTGGCTAAGTCATCCGTTTTATTTTCCGTATTATTGCTCTGGTATGTTCTGCTGTTCTACCGTACGTGGCCTTCAGTACCCCGTTTCAACACTTCAGATTCAGTTTGTTTTCCCTCCTCTTCCGTGTCAAAGCATTGATCTGTCTGATTAAATCACCTAAACAAGCTATCACTTGAACCACTGGCTCGTAAAGTTGTTCTGATTGGACGGTGGTCTCTACAAGTTGCTTGCTGGGTTGCCTCGAATTTCATGGCGTACACCAGAGCGTTTTTTAAGTCCTTAACATTCGCCATTCGTAGAGTTTTCTGTATTTCAGGATCACGGATGCCGCTGATGAAGTACTGCAGGGACAGGATTTCTCTTGTTTGTGTCAGACACCCAGGAAAGGCGAGATCAGATAGCCTTTCAACATTCGTGCCGAGCTCTTGGAGTGTTTCTGAGGGCTTCTTTTGACGGGATTTTAATTGAAGTCTGCGGTAGTCTTTGAAATATTTGTCCCCAAAGCGCAGCTCCAACGTCTCGGGCAGAGCTTCGAAGTCTAGCCTTTGGTTTTCCGAAAGAATATAAAGGATATCCGCAATGTCAGCTCTCACAGAAACGGCGAGATGACAGGCCTTGACTTGGGAATCATATCCATTCGCTTCCGCTACTATAGAAAATTGTATCTTATACATTTGCCAAGAGAAGACCTCTTGGCAAATGTATAAGATACAATTTTCTGTAACTGATTCCGATTAATATGTGGATAAAATGTGGTTTCAGAGAGGGACAAGCAGGCATGGGTAAAAATTTAAAACATCAGAATTCCTCTCTGCCGTCGCTATGAATTTTTTCAAGGTATCAACTTCTTTGTGACTGCAAAAACCCTGTCGTCAATTTGTTGTGTGATTTGGTGTTGAACGGCAAAAACTCTTCGTTCGATTCTTTGCTTTACATCAGAAACTCTCGCTTCTATTTGTTCTTTGACAGATGAAACGCTCTCTTCAGTGTGTCCAACTTTATTTTTGACAGCGTCTGTTCTGCCTTCCACAGCCTCAATTTTGTTTTCTATTATGCACGTAATTTCTCTTTTCATTTCCTCTTGATCTACTCTTGACCTGAGAAAGGAGCAGGCATAGGTAAAAATTTTAATTCATCAGAATTGCTTCCTGATGTCGCTATGCATATCTTTAACGTGTCAACTTCTTTGGCGACTACAGCAGAAACCCTGTGTTCATTTTTTTTTCGATTTGTCTTCAGGCGGCAGAAACCTTTTCTTTAATTTGTTGTTCGTTTTGTTGTTGGATGGCCGAAACGTTTCCTTCGAGTTGTTCTTTCCCAGAAGAAACTCTTTTTTCAGTGTGTCCAACTGTATTTTCAAGAGCGAGTATTCTGCCTCCCATAGCCTTAAATTCGTTTTCGATTATGCAGGTGACTTCTTTTTTTTTATTTCTTCTTCACCTGCTTCAATCTTTTCTTGAATGGCTTTCGTCTCTTCTTTAACAGATTCTTGACCAGCTTCTACCTTTTCTTGAACGGCTTTCATCTCTTCTTTAACGAATTCTTGACCTGCTTTCATCTCTTTCATCTCTTCTTTAACCCGTTCAGGAACAGCGTCGCGTATACGCGACGCAACGATTTTCCTCTGATCAGCCCAGCGTCGCGTATACGCGAAGAAGCTCCGACTGATCTCTGCAGCCCAGCGTCGCGTATACTTAACATTAAAACGACAGATTTATTTGAATTTTTAAAAGCCATTAGGTGGAGCTAAATGGTAACTGTTTCCACATGGGTTGATTCATATGATATTTGACCTTTCTGTACTGGCATTAGTTTCTGTTCTGTGCTTCTGGTTTTGATAGATTTATTGGTATAAACAAAGTGGGAACCATTGCTCATTATAAATGCGCCTGTGAATTAAAGAGACACCGGCGTTTTTGTTTATTTCGTTAGGAATTTCTTTTTTCTTTTGTTTGTTTTCGCTTTTGTTCTTTGCTTTTTTCGTCATTAGAATGTGAATAAGTGCATCCAACGCCTTGTTTTCGTTTATGTTAATTGCTTGTTTTGTTAGTAGAACGTAGGAAAGTGCATACAACTGACCATAGCAGGTGTAACGTCGCCGAACATCCGTGATGAAAAACCTCAAGACCAGTTGTCCTTTTTTCTATTTATTTTGAAACTTAACGTAAGCTTTCTTGTCTAATTAAAAAGTAACATTAGAGCATTATTACAGAAAAGAAAAGACTATCAGCTTTCTCGACGCGTAATGCGTCTTACTCGCGCGGCATTTCTCAACAAGGAGCCAGCGTTTTAGTTTTTCTTACTCGATTTAGGTCATTATATATAATGCCTTGAATGGTCATTATATATAATAACCCATGCATTGTATTATAATATAATGTATATATTGAACCTGATCAGTAGCGAATATCTTGCCAAGGGGGTTCTTTCCTTGATCACTTTCCGGTCATCGTGGCGGACACTTTTTTTCGATCCAGAAAAACAGGAAATTTTCTGATATAAACCTGATGTCACACAGGTTTTGAGGATGAAATATTTCTGGGTGTCTTATGGAGAAGTTTCGGGACATGCGTTGGTGTTATATTCAGTTTCATTCTGTTAGCCATGGCTAACTAACTGAGAGTAAAATATCTAAAATTATGAATGAAAGTGATTCTGAGATTAGTGAAGACAGTGATAGTGAATTGTTCACAATGAACCAGAAGTTTCATTTCCCGCAGACGGAGAAGAATATAAACCTGGAGAGGATTTGCCTTTACATGCTTTCTCTGAACTTGTAGCTAGTTGGTCTTCTGAAATAAAATTATTACCGAAGATGGACTTTTCAGTGATAACTAGACCAAATTTAAATAATTCACAAACTGAGAGTGAACTAGACATTTTTAATCTGTTTTTTGATAACAAAAGTATAAATGTCATTGCGAACGAAACGAATAATTTTACACAGAAAATATTCCAAAGGAAGCAAAATGAACCTGGACCCTCAACTAGCTGCCCTGTGAAGACCTTCCAGAACGTGACAAATGATGAGCTGACGATTTTGTGGCACCGGTAACTCTAATGAGCATCATTAGGAAATCGAATTTTAAAATGTAATTTTCCACAATCTTGATGCTATCTACAATATTTTAGTATGGCTATACCAAGGAACAGATTTTTAGAAATTTTGCGATTTCTGCATTTCAATTCCAATCCTAAAGCCAAAAAAAACTGGAGAAAATAAAGCCAATACTAACCATACTTTTAAGAAAATTTCAAGTCGGTACTTACGCCTGAAAGAAATATGTGCATTGATGAAACTCTTTTCCATAGGAAAGGGGCTTTTAAGTTTTCGTCAGAATATACCCTCGAAAAGATCGAGTACGGAATAAAAATATATAAATTATGCGAATCGCTGACCTTATATATTTGGAACTTCTGTATATATGTTACGGTGAAACACCGAAATCTGGAGAATCTCGACTTTCACCGGTGAATGTCAACATTCCCATGGTCGCTTGGTGTATGTCCGAAATATTTTCCAAATACTCTTATTTCTGACTTACACCAGTGAATGTCGACATTCACTATGTACTAATGGTGAATGTTGAATATATGAGAATATTATATTTTCTTCTCCGTAATTCAGTCACGAAAAAACACACAAGTACTTAAAACACACAATACATTCAAAAGGAGAAAGGAAAATAATAGAAGTTAAAAAACTTACTTAATTATACAGTACATAGTAAATGAAAAAATAAAATAATAGTAATAAAAACTTACTAAATTATGTGATTCAAATCTGATTAATTGCAACAACTTAAACTATTATGAGACTTTGAATTGCACAAGAGGCCCTTGCTTTTACAACTGCATTTAGAGGAAACAGCCAGTCGCCTCTCTTTTCGACCTATACCAGAGCATATCTGTGATTGTCGACATAACCGGTGAGGGTCCGAATGTACAAGAATGCAATGTTATACAGTAGAAGTCCAGAAATCCGCAATGCTTGGGACCAGAGGTTGCGTGAATTTTAGGATTTTGCGGATTTCAGGACAGAAAAGCCAAATCATAATATTCAGACTAAAGCGCAAAATAAATAAGGCAAATTAGATACATATTACAGGAATATTTTAAAGCAGTAAGGACATAAACAATAGAGACGTGTAAAAATAAGGGATACTAATAAAGCATAAAATATTTCATTTTTTTTACCTGTTTCACACATTTTTCTGATAGAGGTTTGTTTTAAAACTTTAGAGTGCTCTAGCGTAAAGTTTTTATTTTTATTTTTATTTTTTTGTAAATTCTATAGGGTCATAATCTCTAGCTCTGTGACACAGCTCTGTTGTTCTAAATATTTTAGGTATTTTTCCTCATGTTCCAAACGCTCATCAAAAGATATTTTCTCACTTCTATCAAATTCATTATCTGTGGCGGTGTCAGAATCGTTTTCTTGCTGTGGCGAGTTGAAAACAGAGCCAATGATTTCATCATCGGTTATCTGATACGCCAGTGTTGGCTCATCTGAACACATCATCCATACTAAAAACCTCTTCTGGGCTAATTTTTTTTTCTGCCACTAACACAGAATCATTATTATTCGGTAGTTATAACGTCATTATTGGATAAATATTTTTTTTCGGTATTTCATTCTCCATTCTGCGGTTTCTGGAACCTATAAATTCAATGTTTATATTTTGAGAGGCAGTGCGGATTTCAGGAGTTGGCGGATTTCAGGTCGGCGGATTTTCGGTACTTGACTGTATTCGATCTTTCACCGACATATTTGGTGAATGTTGACATTCTCCGGTGAAAGTCGACATTCTCCAATCTCGGTCTTTCGCAGTAACATATATACTGGAAAGGCTAACGAGATTTTGGAAATTGGAGGTCTGTACTGTAAGCGTGTAGTCAAAACTCTACTATCGACTCTGTCGGATAAAGGGTACAATTTATACTTAGACCGATTTTTGTATCATCGAACCTTGCTTCTTTTATTCTTAAAAAAAAAAAACATTTATGGGACTGTCATGAAGCAAAGAAAAGGAATGCCAAAACTCATTCCTAATATTAAGAAAGATGAAACTGTAGTTTTGCAAAGAATTTAGTGAATTTATTTGCATTTAAGGACAAAGAACGTGTTGATGTTATCAACCATACAAGACAATGTTATTTTGCCAGTAGATAAAAAGACCGAAAGACTGGGAAAGACATTTTGAAGCCACTCTGCGTTCTGGAATATGGAAGGTGCTGACACTGGAGATTCTATCATTTATCACTATCCAGCATTTAGAAAAACAGTAAAATGGTACAAAAAGCTGTTTTTTGGTTTGTTAGATATGGCAATTCTAAACGCAAATGTAATATATTCGAAGATAAAAGGAGAGAAAATACGCGCTTTGGAATTCAGATGCAGAGTTGTTCATCAGATAATGGAAAAGTTTGCAAAACCCAAAAACTTAAGAATTAGTCCAAAACACCAGACACTCCACCTCTCCGTCTAACTGGAAGACATTTTCCGAAAATTTACGTCGACGAAGAAGGTCATAAAAGTAGAAGGAGGTGCGTTGTGTGAGCTAAAAACAAAGAAAAGCGAAAGCAAACAACATATTTTGAGTGCAAAATGTAGTACTGTGTGTCGATCATTGTTTTGAATTATTCCACACACAACAGAATTTTTAAATTGGAACTTAATTACCTACAGGTAATTCTTGTTAGCATTTTTTTCCTAAATTTCGCATCTGTAATTTTGTTTTTATGTTTATAATATTTATTTCTGTGTGTATAGTTATTATTTTAGTATTTTGCATGTTTAATTTATTTCTATTAATCTGATATTCTTTATATTAATACACATTAAAAACAAGTACATTAAATACTCAACTTCAAAAATTGAAGTCATTCTATCCAAATGCTGATTTTATACGATTTTTTATGTAAAATTAGGCTTAACTGCTGAAAATGCGCAAGCCGGTGCCGACGTTTCATTTCAATGGGTTCGGTCCGCTGACTGCGTATCGTTCTCCGCGCGCTGGTCCTTAAGCGGTTAAAGAATTCTTGACCCGCTTTTATCTCTTCTTTAAACGCGGCAAAGGATGAAAGCAGCTGTCTTAATTGCTCATCCATCGCTTTTCCCACTGGCATTTAGTCAAAGAATATCTACTGTTAAGAAGGAAAACTTCGCAAAAGTAGAAGTGGCTCCCTTCCAACGAAAAGGGAAACAACTGCGCATGCGTGAAATATCTGTCGCCAAAAAGCGCCAGAGCTCGAAGCTGAATGTCGAAGTTGGTTTGGACAGGTTCGACCGTTACGTTTAGCAAGAGTTTAAACAAAGAATAGGTTCTTTGGTTTCAAGTAGCGATATGGACAATGGAAGTTCAACAGCCAGTGAAAGTGAAACTTCACCTAATATTTCATCATTTCCGAGTTTAAATTATCGCGACAAGTTAAAGAACGATTCATCTTAACCCGTGTTCCTCAATTTCCTATACACGTCGCGAAGGGAGAAAATGTCGGCTAGGTACCAAAGAACCAGCATATCACAGAGAGGAAATTCTCGCCAACAGATTCCGTCGCCAAATCCCTTGGCGAATGTTCCCTTTTCTTTGTAGCGACGTTGCAGACAAAGTGGTTTACATTACGTCTATGGAGCCTTTCCTTCTTTACATAGAGCTTCTTTGATTCAGTCTTATTCCTGAAACAAAACGTGTTGCGTGGGTACAAGTTCGTAATAGATGGAATGCACAAGTCCAATAATACACTGGTGTGCAAAACTTAAGCAACAGCAGGGTTTTTTGCCGTAACTCTACGAGAAATCAACTGAGAGGCATGAAATGCAGAAATGAAGGAGAGTATTATGTACGTAAAGGATGACGAAAGCATTGGAGCTGAAAAAGGAATACAGTGCATATGGTATGGAATCAAACAAAAACAAGCTTTATTGAACGCATAGTATCGTGACTCATGATTGTCTATCCAAGAGGAAGAACAACAAGCAGATGTTCCTTAATATGGTATATGCCCTCCCCGCACTACAATGGTTGCTTCGCACCATCTCCGCATACTCTGAACCAGCTGGTGCAACATTTCTTGCGGTAGGAGTGCACATTCCTCAATCAGCATCTGTTTGAATTGTTATGTGTTCTCTGGAGGATATAAGCGTGCTGCAATGCGTCTCCCCAAACCATCCCACACATGTTCGATGGGATTTAAATCTGGGGAATACGCTGGCCAATCCATTCGAGTGATATCTTCACTTTCTAGTAGCTCCTCAACAGCAAGAGTCCGATATGGCCGTGCATTGTCATCCATAAAATTTAAGTCTGGGCCAATGGCACCTCGGAACAGACGCACATGGGGAAGGACTACCTCCTCGCAATAGCAATCCCCGGTTACAGACCCTCTGTCGAAAACGTGGAGCTCAGTTCGCTCGTTCAGCATAATGCCTCCCCAGACAAGAACTTCAGGACCACCGTTACGGTGTCTTTCCTTGATGTTACTGGGATAAAACCGAGCTCTCTCCAAATCAAAACGCGTTGAGAATCGCTTCTGGTACTGAATCGACTCTCTACCGTAAAGAAGACACGACTCCATTGATCAGTTGTCCAGTTTTTGTGCTCTTTGCACCACTGTAAACAGTGGCGCCGGTGGCCAACTTTCAACAGCCTTCTAGCCATATTTCACAAACTGACTCACTGGCACAGCAGCGAATTTGTTGAATTGCGTCTCCGTCCTTCCTTTTATTCTACTGTTGAGCTGCGCGCGCCGACATCACGCGTTTTCTGTAGGCTCACGTCGCCTCTGACGTTTCGTTCCCGATATTTGCATACGCATGTCGTTTCTACTGACTTACGTGTTCATTTTACTGATCTCCAGACCTCCTTTTCTGCAATTTCATGGCCATCTGCTAAATTTTTACATTGTTGCTTAACCCTTAGCCTGTCGGGTTATTTTCTGCAAATACCTTTAAAATTTCGCTAACTTTTTTAAAATTGTCGCTAACTTTTGACCCAACTCCCCCTAAAATGTCGCGAAAATAACACTGAACTTTCGAAAAATGCTAGCAACTTCTTTTGTTAGTTGTCTTCCCTCCCAGAATTTTGGATTAAAGATTCCGCCTAATTGAGATAGATTGCTCCATAAACATTAGTAGCTGCGAGCTGTCAAGAACGTTGCAAAAGAATAGCTTTTCTCTGACTGACCTCGGGACTGCGGTAGGGGAAATGGCCAGCAAGTGTTCAACTCATCAACATTTCATGAATAGATTTCAGAACTACAAAACTTAAAAGTTTTCTTTCATACAGATATCTTATTTTCAAACATATTGCTTTTAAAATCTTAGATGCAGTAGAATATTTATTAGCTAAACTATTGTATACGCAATAAATCTGAAATAACAAACTTTGGTTTTTAGCTTTAATCTGGATGAAGAATTCACACCTAGATTTGAATTGCGTTACTATTTTTTTAATATAAAGATCCGAAAACTTTAAATCTACTAATTTCATTTGAAATTTAGACAATCATTAGCCCAAACGGGCAATTTATCCAAAAGGGCTATTAGTTTTGTTTTGGCATTTTGCGTTTACTATAAAAAATTTTAGCATAACTTAATAATATAAAAAAATTTCACGATAAAAAGTTTTAGTATAACTGACTTTTGTAGTATATTTTAAAAATAATACTATGAAAGTCTGAATCACTTTTGAAATCGCTGCCACCAAATATAAGAGTCTTGCGTTATATTTAGAGAAACTATATAATGAAGAATCTGTATGAATGTATGTTTCTTCCATTCTGAAAAAACAACAGTACCTAGAGACATCAAATTTTTAATAACGTAGTCCTTTACTCGAATATGGGCATCTGGAGGCCCAAATTTGGAATTTGTTTTATTATCTGTTTGATACTTTGTAAAACTTTAACGAATTTTTGATTAACAATCTCAACGATTTCGAAGTGAGCAACAACAATGCTGTACGAAAAAAAAAATGTCCAGCACGTGAGAGTGTGTATCGGAAATTCTAAAGATAGTCTCTTTTTAAATTTTTTGTGATACTGCTGTTGAATTGAGTTTTATGGTTTAAGTGCGAAGAACATGATATTTAATAAATAAAGGTAACACATAAAACGTTAAAAAAAGTCGCCTTGGGCGTAATATAAAATCTGAAAGCCTTCAGATTTATTATTATTATTATTATTTTGCTTCTCTAAAAAGTTCTTAACCTTGTTATTGATTGCTCATTACAATAGTACAGATTCGCATAGGTTTCTTTTCAGTTTTTAGAACAATAATTTCACATATCTCTCAATTTCATTTTACAACATCCATTTACTAGACGTTTCGTCTGCTGTATCTTTTAGCTTCCGTCATGTCATGGCCTCAGCAAAAATTACATTCTAAACCTGGGAAATGGATTCTTGGCTTCATTTCTTAGGCAAAATGTTAAACAAATCATCAAAGGAATAAATAATATTCAATATGCAAAAACACTGTAAGTTTTCAGTAAAAAAAAGACAGGGCCGTTAATGCTTAAATAGTTCCTAAATGCTTAACACTCAAAGCCAAATTAAAGGCCATTCGGCAAGAGACGTTTATAAATTCTTGCCTCTACTAAATTAGTTCTAATATTTAAATTAATTATAGTAGAAGTAATAAATGTGTCGATAGTTCTTTCATTGATTTACGTCTTTCACAGTCACTCAAATTAAAATTCTTCCCTTTAATAAAAAAATCGTTTTAAGGGAGTTTCTTGATGATTAAAGAATACAAAATTGTCAATTATATCCGTACAGCTCTCCAAAATATTATGTCCATTATTCATAAAACTGATATCATTTAAATCTGGTTCAGCAATGAGATCTTTATTAGATTTAATTTCTAAAACAAATATTTTCCAATTTTAGAACGGCCACAAGCATTGAGACGAATCATCTCATAGTAATTTATTTGCGTAATGCTATGAAAAAAGTATATTCACTGTTGAAAATCCATAATTTGTACATTTCTTTCATGCAGTATTTTAAATAGAATGAGAGTAAAAATATTTATCGGCTAGCGGAATGAGTACTTGAACTAATAAATTTAGTTCTGTAGTATTAAAATTGCCCTTTATAATATGAGTGATTTTTTTGTATATAAATTTAGAGCATATTATGATTGTATTAAATATAGCACATGCGTATATCTCACATTAATGAAGGAAATAATTTAGTGTATTTCAAACTAAGCAGACAAGGAGGAAAAGAAGAGCGAACGAGATTTGTTGCAGTTCTTACTATGGATCTACACCAGGGACGAAGGGAATAATTATTAAAAATCAAACATTCATGACAATTGTGGCCGAGGAAGTGAATACTATACACCTCATATCGCTATCAAGACTTTAAAAAAATAAACGAAAAAATAAAGTATTTATAGTTTGAAAACATCAGATTGTCGCCCGATGTTTCAAATCAAAGTTTACCACTGAAATTTAAAAAACAATACTAATAAAATTTAAGCTTTTACTTACTTCTCCTTTTAAGTAATAGCGCAGCCTACTCTTACCAATTCATAAAATTAAATGTACTCTTGTTTACTCATAAAACCAAATAAAATTAAAACTTAAATCAAAAAGTATTCCAATTTTGTGAAATCCAGCGATTGTTTCTGTACTTCTTTATGGTAAAACTGTTATAAGGAGAAAAACATCAAATTAGTTAAAAAGGTCTACTGCAGTTTAATCAAAATTTAAGAAAAAGGAATAGATATGATCGCTTTTCAATCTATATATTATTATAAAATAATAGTCAGCTGGTTTTTTTTGCGGAGAGATGGAAGACGATAACGTACATAAAAGTTAAAGGTAGGAATTTTGCAACTGACCATTATCAGATTAATTAGATATTAGAAACTTATTTTATTTATGACACTCATGGTACGAAGAAACACTTATTGAAAAATGTTGCTAAGAAATCCAGGTAAAATGGCTTTCTAAATTATTTACTTTTGCTGTATTGGGCAACGATTTTTTAATAATGTCAAAGATAAATAAAACGTCTTATGCATCGCAGAGTAATAAAAACATGCTCTCGAATTTTTTTTATTAATAATGGAAGGGTTTATCGCTAGATGAATATATTAACATTTCTTCCAAGTGTTTAATAAATAGATAACAGTACAGCAAAATCTTTTGCTTCTAAAATTGATTTACTTATTCTTAATATTACGAATGTTGCTGCTACTCTCTTATGAAAAAATACATCATTGGCCAGGGCTGAGTTCAATCATGAGGTTAAAATATCATGATTAAACAGATCAAATGTTAAACATCGAAAACCTTCAGTTCCTACCGATTTTAGAACAAGGGCAAGCTTATTAGCAACTTTAGCAAGCACGATGAAGAAAAGAAATCAATTTTTTTTTAAATATAAAATAGCTGAGAAAATAATTACCTATTCCGATATTAATAAAAAAAGGTTAATTCCTTCTATTGTCTTATAATTTTTATGAAAATCATAGCAAAAATGTTTGGTTTTTAAAATAATCTCCACACATTCACAAACAATTTTTTTCTTATATTGCATTTTTCTTTTGCTATGGAAAAATACACAAAAGAGGGATGCTTTCGTGGAGTTTTTTCTTAAGAAAACTGCTCCGTATCCTCGTTACACATAGGAAAACCTAGAAAACGTCCCTGCAGCCAGCCTGTTTGCTGGGATCCGAACCCGGTTTGAACTACCAGGGGTCAGCGACATTCTCGCTCTGTCACTGGTCTGCCTTTTTTCTTCAAATGATTTTCGGCAAATAATTCCCCTTATGTATTATTTTTCAAGAAGTTTAAACACTCAATATTCTTATTTTTCTAATACATTTCTAAAACTTACGTAATTAGCAAATTTCATTAAACGTTTAGTTTTTATGATCTTTATTATCTCTTTCCACTACTACATTATATATCTTTGTTTCTAAGAAAAGTGAAGGCGTCCAAGGCGATCCTTATGTTAGAGAAGCTAAGAAACGTAGTTCCTCTCAAAGCAATTAAGTGATGGGCATATTTTGATGAATATAAAAAAAAGAATAAAGGAAATCTGCAAAAGATCACTGCTAAAAATAATTATTTTGTAAAGAAAGTCAATACTTATTAAATTATACCACGAACAGAAATTGCTCACAAATATCTGCGTGTGATGAAGTTATTGTTAAACAACAGCAACAAAAAAAAATGGAGTTAAAAGTTGCTGGCTGGGCAACTATTATAGTTTTATACAAAATGCTAAATATTATTCTTATGACATAATTTCGAAAGTCAGTGCTTTTACATTTTTCTTCAACAGATAATTACTATTTTCTGTCTTAAAATATCTTTTTTTCTCACAAAGATTGTAGGGTTTCGAATTTTTTTTAGCTCTCTGTTTTATACTCTTAATGCTAGCACAGGATTTGAAACTGTAATGGAGAAAAAAATTAAAAATAGGTGCATTACATTTACTTTTCAATCTTATTCTTTCGTAAGCATAAATGTTTTCGTATAACCTTTCCTAAAATCTTTCCTGATCATTTACAGAAGCTATGCTGTTAAAAATGGTTTACTGCGCCTGATTTACACTCATGTCCATAAATTAAGGATAATTCGGGGTCACGCGGAAATCAAACTCTAAAATAAATATATCACCTGTAAAATCACTACAAACATCTTCAAAAATCATATGCAAATTTCAGAAAGTAGCCAGATGACACCGATGGTACGTCACAATGACGAGAGTGTAAGAGAGTGATATATAACGAATACAGGCAAAGAAGTAAAATTGTTCGCAGGTGCTTTATAAGCATTTCAGTGCAATAACCGAATAGTTATGACACAAAGGACGCATTTGGATGATTTTTTACGTTGTAGAATTATCGGCCGTCTGGAATGTGGGCGTACCCAACTGGAAGTATCAGGCGAACTTGGAATTGCCCAGAGTGTCATCTCCAGGCTTTGGCAACGATTTCAAGATGATGGTAATGTCAGTAGACGTTACAGCACAGGTCACCCCATAGTTACAACACCGAATGAGGACCGGTATTTGGCAGTTATTGCCAAAAGAAACAGGCGGAGCACAGCCTCAGACCTGTCTCGCCAGCTCTCTTCAGCCACTAGTACCACAATTTCAAGGCAGAGCGTGTACAGACGCTTAGGGCAGATTGGTCTATATGCTCGTAGACCTGTCAGATGCGTTCCACTTACTGCAACTCACTGTCGCCTGCGGTTAGCCAGGAGTAGAGAGCAGGCATTGTCGACACCGCAACAGTGGGCTTCTGTGATGTTTTCCAACGAGTCCAGGTTTAGCTTGCAGTCTGATTCTCGCCGGACATTCATATGGAGAGCTCCAGGTACCCGTTACCACCAAGAAAACATCATTGAACGACACCGTTACGGTGGTGCAGGAGTGCTCGTTTGGGGTGGAATTATTCTGGCATCCAGAACTGACCTGCATGTTCAAATTGGAACCATGACAAGCCAAATCTATCGAGACGTCATTCTGGAACAACATGTACGTTTGTTTCGGGGCGCCATGGGCGCACAATTTGTGTTTATGGATGACAACGCCCGTCCTCACCGTGCAAACATCGTAAGCGAATGCCTTCAATCGGAGGATATCACCCGTATGAACTGGCCAGCATTCTCACCGAACTTGAATCCAGTAGAGCACGTGTGGGACATGCTTGGCCGACAAGTTGCAGCCCGTCAACCTCCTCCTACATGTCTACCGGAACTTCGGAGAGCATTGCGTTTTGAGTGGTGTAATATCCCCCAAGATCAGATCGATAATTTGATACTCAGCATGCCTAGGCGTTATACGGACTGTATTGCATTGTCTGGGAGACATACAATGTATTAACAAGCATACCAACCATGTAATATTGGTTTTTTGTAAATAGGTTTTTTTTGTAATTTGCTCCAGGGAGAAAAAATCGCTAATTTTTTTAATAGCATCAAACATATAGCATCTTTTTTGTTCTTTACCTTTTGTTTAATAAATAAGCTTTACAAATAAGTCAAATTTATTTTGTTTCTAACTCTTCCTTTGCCTGATTTTGCATTATCTTTAATTTATGGACATGAGTGTACTTTGCATTATCCTTTTAATGAAAGCCACAGCCCCAAAATATATCTACTTAACATTTTAAAACTGTTACGAATTTGAATGTTTTTAGAATTATGTGAACAAACTGAAACTCTTTTACGAATATCATTACTTATATCTGGGTAAGCACTTATTTTTTGAATGAAAATATTTTGTAAAAGCCACGAGTATGACATTTTTTGATAGTTTATTTTAAAATTCGAAGCCCGTCATGAGAAAAATCACAATTAGCTTTCGAAAATTGCAAATGGTTATTTCTTTTTTATTAAACGTTAACTTGTGAAAGATGAAAGTTTCTAACTGATTTGTAATCAACTATCATTAGTATATCACTTGTAAAAGATTATCTACTACACCTGAGAACAGCTATTGTTTATCTTATGAAAACATATTACATTTCAACGTTTATAGATGTCGAAATGTTAATATTTGGAAATCGGTAAACTATTTGAAAATGCTTCTCTCTGTATATAACAGTGGGTGATGGAAGGATCTTGTAGTGTGTAATTATAGCTTTTAAGAGGAAGGGAAAGCGACTGCCTTCTATTGACTTTGGACACTGTTTGTTTTCAGGGCTAAGGAAGAGAGCTAGTCTGTCGCTATGTGTATATTGTGTTGTACACGCTGCCGTTACTCTTATTTCATACACCGTGAATAAGTGATTACCCATTTACTTTCCTGCTTGACCGGGACTTTAGGCGAAGGTCATGAGAGTGACGTATAGTGAGAATAGTGCTGTAAATATGAGTTTTCCCCTATTTTTAATTATTGACTGATTATTATTTTTAATTATTGACTGATTATTATTTTCATTAGTAGCAGCAGTACAAAAAATGTAGATCTTTATTCATTATCTGATGGCATTTTTACTGTCTGAATTAATGGAAAATACTGGACAATCCAGAAATCTACACTGAATTTAAGGAAATACATCCAATCCACTAGTCGCATTTTTTTATGGCTTTTATAGCGAAATTCTGGTATTCGGTACTTTTTCGGTTCTTTATAATATCTCCTGAATTAAAGTAACATGACTTTTTTTTTGTGCATTATGTTTTTTCGATAATTTTGCTTAAAAAGCAGAAAAGCAATTAAAAACTGATAAATCTAACAAATGAAAAAATAGTCTCTTTTCCCATTTCAAAGTTCGGTTGCCAAACGTGTACTCGTATGTTATATTTTTTTTTATATTTGTAACTAACTGACATTTTAAATGACGATCGTTGTAAATTTCCGTACTTAGTTGTTTCATAAGCTACTAAATTTCTTTTTATTCAAATACGTCAGTTTCAATTGCGTAGGCATGGTGTGAGAAAAGTAGGAGAAACAGAACTAGAAATATTGTACAATCAAGCAATGCACTAAAATACTTTCTCATTCAAAAAAAAAAAAAAAAAATCTCATTTTCCCCCCTGCCCTTCGTCTTTCAAAGGAGTCTTCCCAGGAAACGAATCCGTGATGTTAACAAAAGGTAAGAAAGACACCCCAGAAGCTATTTTAATGGTTTACAACTATTAGAGTCGCCCAAAACTGGGTGGAAATACCTGGTATGTGTTCGTATACTATAAAAGCGCTTTCTTTAAGCACTTAAGATGTCAATCTACTCCAGGTAAAAGGAAAGCGGGAAATTCTGGTATAGCTTAGGACTGCTTATAAAATTCAGTCGTGATTATCAGTCTGGTAGTAATAATAATAACTGCATAATAAGTGCAAAATTTTTTTCATTTCAATAACTATTTTCTGATATTTAAACGTACATTTGTACGATAATAGATATAAAAAAGGAACATGTCAATAAATTTATTCTATAGCCTGACATATTTTTCTCACAATAAGCTTCATTTTTACATTTAACATATAATCTCGCAAATTTAAAGTATAAAAAGTAAGAATTCGATAAAAGAGAACTAACTATGAATACAAAAATGTCACCTAGTAGGTAAATTAAATGGTACTATTCTGTTATCGGGATTGGATTCAGAAATGTACGTATGTGAGTATCTGTGTATATGTATACACACACATACATTCGTACGTACATATATGCATATATACATGAACACATCGATACTTACATGCATACATCCTAATATTTCTGAATCCGGTCCTGACTTTTTTTCCTCGCACCAAGAACCGCGTACCAATTAAATATCTATTACTTCATGCAGTGACACCTATCTTTTATAAATTACAACGAAGCTGTTAAAGTTATGAGATATATATAATTTTAATTTATACCGACATTCTCGAAAAAGTTAAATGAAGATTTATATTATAAGAAGTGCTTTTATTAACTTTAAATCGCTCCATTGTTTAATCAATAGTAAATTGATTAAATGTAAAAAATTAATTGAAGAGCTGATGCTTTAACTGAATCACAACGCTCTAAGAAGCTGTTCTTTCTGCATGTGCATGGAAGATAAATGAAATATCTTATATTTCACGGAGTGGCAACTCTCACGAGCTTTTAGATTCTTTACTCATTCCCCAGTTTTTTGAAGGACATTAATGCCTACAAAATTTGCTTTTCTAATACACGATTTTAATCGTTAAGTTAAAAAAATGCATCTCCTTTGTGGTATAATAATAATAACAAAAGTGAACAAATAATTTGCGAGCAAAATATATGCTGGCTCAATTCTCGGTTTTAACTAATTGTGGCAAAGAAGGTGAGAGGTATTTGCCTGAAGAAAGAGGTGATTTTATGAAGGACTTCAAGGATTTAAACTGGTTCATGCTGTACACAAGGAGAAACAATGAAAATGACATGCACTCAGTCTTGAAATTCGATCCGGACTAAATTACTGGTGCCCAGCGGTTGTATCCATTTGTCTACAGGTGGTCTCACTTTCCTTTATTTCTGGAAAATTAATTTTAGAATCATCACTTTACTTGCATTTTTTATTCTTAATCCTGCATTTTGCGTAAATACGTGCTTATATATCTTTGCTGTTAGGTAAAGTTTTTCATTAATAATTCAGTTATGTTTAGCTCACTGAGAAAATTTTCGGGCGTCATTCAACATTCATCTATATGATGACTATAAATTAATTACTTCTCCATCCATTGAAAAATGGTCAGTCTTTCCCAAATAACTGAGAAAACAGTGATTACTTTACACACTATTCAATGTCTTTTATCCCGCTAATACGAGAAACTTCTTTCTTAATAAAATATATAAAAAACAAATTGTCCATGAATATGGAAGATTACGCGGATGGTTTGGGATTGATTTTCCTCTTAGTGAAAACACTTAAGTACATACATCAACTAAAATCCTTCTCATAGCTTCGCTTTAATTATTTCAACGTATACAAGACTAACTTCCAAGAGTAAATACGTAGAGTCATTAGGATTTTTGAGACAGGAGACGTGAAAAAGAGACAGCACCCTAGCCGAGACTCAAAATTGAACCTCTCGAATATGCGCAGAGTATGCTACCGTAAAACCACGAAGGCATGCAGAAAAGAGCAAGAAAATACCTTATATACTCCCTCATTCAAAGGCCCACTAGGGATTAGGGGACCCAGTCGCCAAATCCTGGTGGTAAAGAATCATCATTCACCACCTTTTAGTTCGGGCGCCACTGTAGAGTCATTAGGATTTTTGAGACAAGAGACGTGAAAACTGAACAATGCCCTCACCGATTCTCAAACCTGGACCTCTCGAAAACGCGCCGAATGTGCTACCGTGACACCACAAAGGCATGCAGAAAGGAGGAAGAAAATACCTTATAAGTGTGCCTTCGCGAAGGATTTCGTAAAGGAAACTGACTCGTATCCACGTTACACTTGAGGAAGAACGTTAAACAGCCCCTTCTCTGGAATTAAAATCCATCTCAAACTACCAGTGTTCAGCGACTTAGCCACTCAACCGCTGGTGGCGTTTATTAGCATTTGTATCAAAAGACTTTGTAAAATAATTGCGTAGATACAGTTATTAGGTAATAACGAATTAATATATTAATTAAGTTCTCAATATAAAGAAAAACTTTCATTCAATTTATCGCTATCAGCACTGACGTTTGGAGAAATAGTAATTTATTTTCTGATAATAAAACATCTTTTCAAGTGTAATATTTTAGGCGTAAAATATCTAACACTTCCATGCACTTATTTTTTCAAATCTCTTATATTCCATTAAATATAAGAATAAAAGACTTATAGATTTCTTTCTAAAAGAGTTCCAAGACACGGCGAAGAAATTCACACAATGCAGATTTTAAAATTTCGGTTGCATTCCAAATTTTAATAAATTATTTAAACAAAGCTATTGATCTTCATGAATTTTTTCGGCATATTGCTTTACTCCATTTAATATAATTTCTTGAGTTGAATATTTTAATTTCTACCTCGAAGAATTTTTTACACGTAAGTTCGCGTTTATAGTAAAACAGTCAGTCACAATTACAAATTCCAAAACCGAGGCATGCTAAAAAAACAGTGCTGTCTTTTCATAAAGTAGAAAGAAAATACCATTAAAAACTTCACTTGAAATACGAAGGCAAACAAAAAGTTAATTTTGACATTATATTTCTTTTTCTTGTTGTTGAGAAATCAGAAACTGTAACCAACTTTTAATACGAAGATCAAATAGTCAATTATATATTATATGATTTATTAAAAATGCATTTTTCATTACATTTCTGAATTTTTCTTATTTTTATTAAAGATTTTGGGATGTAATCAGCGACTGAGGATTGGGCTTTCATTACTATAATGTACCCACAAAAACAATCAATTCGGCCAGTGGGCATGAAGGCATATTTTTCGGTGCACAAAACTGAAAGCTTACTTTTAGTCACACTGGGCAAGACACTGAAGTTGGTGCACCAACTGACTCAATTCACTAGTCTGCTAAGTTTCAAAGGTAAACAAATGGCGACTTCGATAGGCCTAGCGTCACTTTAAATTGTAAATTGATAATTCTAAAACTGAATCCAGATTAACTAAAGGCATAAAAATCTTAATCAGAACATAAAAACAACATAATTCATTCACTTTTAATGCAAAAAATGTATGGCGCTTTGATTTATGCACGCCATTTTTGGTTGTGTGTGTTGTTGCTGCAGGTAAGGCGATGATAGCTTGGCTCGGTGATATTTGACATTTTTATTTAATGCTAGAAAGAATATATATTTCAAGAAAAGTTCACACATACACAGTCATATCGTATTCAGTTCACGCAATGAGCATTTTTACAAGTAACAAGTCCACGCGGCAAGAATATCGGAATCGTAATTCAGCTACGAAGACATCACGAAAATGGAAGAGAGGTGAGCGTATGCTCCTCCGACGGCAGCCAGGAACAGAGTAGTCAGTCCGAATTTTCTTCTAGTGGAGAAGAGGGAGAAAGCTGGTAGCGCCCTCTCTCGGGTAAGTGGACGATTAACAACAACAATAATAATAATAAAGTTCTCCACAGTATTCCCCCCCGAGTACCAAAGGTACGATGAAAAAATTCAGTTCACAAATATCTGGTGTTGAAGCGAACACGTCTTCCTGACCGTGTGACGACTGGTGAAGCACTGGTAGGAAGCGTAAGGTCTATCGAAGAAGGAGTATCCAGAGAAACAGTTGGATCTGGGGGATCAGGAGGATCGGTGGTCACAGGAACCTGAGTGTTTGAAGCTTCGAAGAAAGCAGGTTTCAGTCGATCTATTCCCAGAACGGTTTCCTTGTCGCGCACGAGAACGGTAAAATGTTTATCGTTACGTGCACAGACCTTGAAGGGTCCATCGTATGGAGGAGCGAGCGGTGGTTTTACCGCGTCGTTTCTCACAAATACGTGAGTGCAAGTGCTCAGTGCATGGTGTACGAATGGGGTGGCTTTGTTGTGGCATGATGTAGGAGTCGGAGACAGCTTCTTCATCGCCTCTCGGAAAGTCTGGAGAAAGGATGCTGGGTCGACTGGAGCAGAGGATGGCTGAAAGAACTCAGATGGTAATCGAAGGGCTGTGCCGTAGACAAGTTCAGCGGATGTACCTGCGAGGTCTTGCTTGAAAGAAGAACGTAAACCAAGAAGCACAAGGGGGAGTGATGTAGTCCAACGGGTGTCATTATAGCACTTCAGGGCTGCTTTCAGGTCGCGGTGTAAACGTTCCACTAAGCCGTTGGCGGAAGGATGGTATGGTGAAGTGCGAATTCGGCGTATTCCAAGCAAAGATGTCAGGGAAGCGAAAAGGTGTGACTGGAATTGTCGACCTTGATCAGTTGTCACAACTGATGGTACACCAAATCGTGCAATCCAACCGGAGATGAACTGTCGAGCCACAGAGTCGGCAGAGATGTCCTGAATGGGAAAAGCTTCTGGCCAACGAGTAAATCTATCAATGCAGGTGAGTAGATATCGATAACCGTCAGATGGTGGCAGAGGACCGACAATGTCTATATGGACATGGTCGAATCGTTCGGAAGGCATCGCGATTTTTTTCAAAGGGCTGTGTGTGTGCCGAGTAACTTTTGAACGTTGGCACATGATGCAGGAACGAGTCCAATTGGCAATGTCCTTTTGCATGGATGGCCAAACGAATCTCTCTTGTATGAGCTTTTTGGAAGCCCGGATACCTGGGTGCGATAGGTTGTGGAAACAGTCAAAAACTTTCTTCCTGAAGTCGAGTGGTACATAAGGTCGCAGTCTGTTGTTGTAGGTATCGCACAATAGTTGGAGGTCCGGAGTAAGTTGCAATGACTGGAATTTCAATGAGCAGTTCGGGTCTTCACTCAGACGTTTTAACTCCTCATCAGTGGCTTGCGAGTGAGCAATAAGCGTGAAATCCAGTGGTGCATTGGCATCGATGCCCTGAATACGCGAGAGAGTGTCTGCGACGACATTGCTGGAACCTGATATATGCTGAATATCAGTGCTGAACTGAGCTATGTAATTTAAATGCCGAATTTGTCTCGGGGAAGCAGAATTTGATTTTGATGTGAATGCATAAGTTAGAGGTCGGTGATCAGTAAAGATAGTGAAGTGTTGACCCTCGAGATTATGCCTGAAATATTTTATAGCTGCATAAATAGCTAATAGCTCTCTGTCATACGTGCTGTATTTTTGTTCGGTGGGGGACAGCTTACGGGAGAAGAATCCTAGCGGCTGGTAGTCATTAGAGTGTCGAACGTTTAAGACAGCTCCGATGGAAATGTCAGACGCGTCGACCATAACACTCAGCTTTTGGTTAGGAGAGTGATAAGAGAGAGTTGCAGCATTACTAAGGTCGTGTTTACATTTTTCAAATGCCTGATTAAGTTCGTCGTTCCAAGGAATGGGGCGTTTATCATTTTTACGTGAATCTTTTAAGAGTTCATTCAGTGAAGCTTGGGTCTCAGCTGCCTTTGGTAAGAAGCGACGATAGAAGTTTATCATGGCTAAAAAACGTCTGAGCTCGACAATAGTGGTAGGTTTTGGGAAGTCGGCAATTGCTTTGGTTTTATCAGGCAGGGGTTTTACGCCTGAGGCAGTAATCAGGCAACCTAAAAAGGAAACAGACGGTTTTCCGAGTACACATTTGTTAGGGTTTAAGGTCAAACCGTGTTTATTCAAACGATCAAACACTTGACGAAGATGACGGATGTGCTCTTCTTCACTAGTTGATGCAATAAGGATGTCGTCAAAATAAGGGATGCAAAAATCCAATCCAAATAAAACTTCATGTATAAAACGTTGGAAAGTTTGGCCTGAATTTCGTAAACCAAACGGCATAGCCAAAAATTCAAAAAGACCAAAAGGGGTAGTGACGGCCGTTTTCGGAATGTCTGCAGGGTTAACAGGAATTTGATGATAGGCACGGGCTAAATCAAGTGTTGAGAATATGTTCTTTCCTGAAAACATTTGAGTGCAATCCTGAATATGGGGTACGGGATAACGATCCGGAATTGTAACGGCGTTTAAACGACGATAATCCCCGCATGGTCGCCAGTCGCCATTAGCCTTACGAACCATGTGTAGAGGGCTTGCCCAGGGACTTTTTGAAGGCTGAATGATGCCTTTTGATAGGAGAAAGTCAAACTCTTGACGTGCAGCTTGAAGTAATTCTGGAGATAATCTTCTAGGTTTCGAGAAAATAGGAGGTCCTTTTGTTTCGATGTGATGGAAAATTGTTGACGTTGTTGCCCTCTCAAAAGTTTGCGAAGGATTTGTCAAGTTAGGGTAATCGGCAAGAATTTTGTCAAATTTTGAGTTACCCATCAAAATATGGATGCTAGTACTGAGTGGGTTCACACTGGGAAGTCTACCACAAGAATATAGTTTTGTTTGCCCATCAATTAAACGGTTGTTTTTAACATCTATAAGTAAGTTGAACTTCGTGAGAAAGTCAACACCTATGATGGGTTGATTGACGTCAGCCAGGACAAAAGGCCAAGTAAATGAGCGACGCAAGTTTAAATTGATGGTCAAAAGTTTGGTGCCATACGTTGCAATTTTAGTGCCGTTAGCGGCGAAGAGTACCAATGCAGCTGGTTTTTTGGCATGCTGACTGTAACTTTTGGGAATGACAGATAAATCGGCTCCGGTGTCAATTAAAAAGGTCAGCTTTGAGGATGAATCGGCCAAAAGAATTCGATTAATTTGGCGGTCGCAACGTTGGCCGACAAGCGATCGCCGATCTAGTTTTCCGACTGCCGGAAATTGCACGGAGAAACACATTTTCGTGCTTTGGAACCAAAATTAGTATGGTAGAAACAGATGTCGTTGCAAGGTTCTTTGTACTGTCGATAGCGTCTATTGGATCTACTACGCCTACTGTTGCGTTGGGGATAACTGTCTCTTCGTTCACAGGAACGCTCACGGCTCTTTTTGATTGCTAGCGAAAGTTCATTTACTTGCTTTGTCAGCTCTGCAACTTGCTGTTCAATGGGAGAGGCAGATGCCGTGGCAGCACTATTTATGTGCGGGAGAGTTGTGAGATCTGTAATTTTATCAGCTACAACTGCGAGTTTTGGGAGGTCATCACTTAAGGCAGCAAGAATACTTTGTGTATTCTGCGGGAGACGAGATATCCATAGGGATTTCAACAAGGGTTCTCCAACGGTCTCTCCAGCGAGGTTTCGCATGCGGCAAAGTAATTGTGAAGGGCGCTGATCGCCAAGTTCTAGCCCCTGAAGAAGTGTACGTATCTTTGACTCCTCACTTTCAGAATGCAATTCAATTAAGCGTGTTTTTAGTGTATCATATTTGCCAGTCACTGGTGGGCGTAAAACGATATCACAAACGCTATTGAGAATATCGGATTCAATTGCAGATATCACATGATTGAATTTCGTGGAGTCGACAGTGATTCCGGCGATATCGAACTGGGCCTCTAGTTGTGCAAACCACAAAGTGGGGTTGACTTTCCAAAATGGGGGAGGTTTGACGGAAACACGTGAAATATTAAGATCGTCTGCGATGGGTTGTGGTGGAGCCATGATTCACAAAACAAATATATAATGCTAATATGACACAAATACACAATAATCAGTCACTAAAAAGTTCACATACGACACTAGTGTAAAATAAATAAAGTTAATGTAAACATTAACGTGAGAAAAACACTTTTGTAGGTAAGCTATCCGAATATAAGCATAAGTACTACTAAGAATTTGCGTGGCTTACCTCCGAATTATACGAGAAATATTGGCTCAGTCAGTAGCAGATTCAGCGTAACACAATTCACATATAAAAAAAATATTCCAAGAAAAACTCATTTTGCAATATGTAACCACGTTGTATGATTTATATGTAGAACACTTCAAAGCACTTTGTCGTTTCGCATGAGAATTCACAAGCACGTTGTTAAGCAAGCACAACTGTTTTTCACACAATTTTGACGATAACACGAAAATAATGATGGATTACGCTATTAGTTGGCATGAACAGACGATATTTCCACTTCACAGCACATTATAATCACAGAACTGGACGATGCAAGCAGGTTGTAGGAGGCACGTGCTCACTAACTTGACGGGTCACCATTTATGGCGCTTTGATTTATGCACGCCATTTTTGGTTGTGTGTGTTGTTGCTGCAGGTAAGGCGATGATAGCTTGGCTCGGTGATATTTAACATTTTTATTTAATGCTAGAAAGAATATATATTTCAAGAAAAGTTCACACATACACAGTCATATCGTATTCAGTTCACGCAATGAGCATTTTTACAAGTAACAAGTCCGCGCGGCAAGAATATCGGAATCGTAATTCAGCTACGAAGACATCACGAAAATGGAAGAGAGGTGAGCGTATGCTCCTCCGACGGCAGCCAGGAACAGAGTAGTCAGTCCGGATTTTCTTCTAGTGGAGAAGAGGGAGAAAGCTGGTAGCGCCCTCTCTCGGGTAAGTGGACAATTAACAACAATAATAATAATAGAGTTCTCCACAAATGCACAGTTTTCTAAACATAATAAAAAAACTGAGGTCACCCAGCTGGATTACAGAGTAGACATATATTTATATACACGTTTGCAACCAAAAAGGGTGGTGCACAACTACAAGTTATAGCAATCCCATATAGAAAATTTCAACCTCCTTCGGCTACTCGTTTTTGACTTAGACGATATAATATATATACGTACGTACAGACGTCCGAAAAAATTTCTAATTCCATTTTTAATCCGTTTTGGGTAAAAAAGACCTTTATTATGTCCGTACATATAGATGGCACTCAAAAACATCGTTCGGATGAATTGGAGAAAAGTCAAAATGGATATTTCCATTGAAATATGATACGTGAAATTTTTCACGGTTACAATACTTCTTTTACTTTGTACAAGGAAGTAAAAAATGAACCTAAGCAAGCCATACATTTTTATTGCCACCATCAAAGATATGGACCATCTGCAAAAGCTTCTATCCTCCTAATGTTAAAATGTGTGCGTGTTTTTTATTTTTTTTCTCATTAGCCTAAAGCTTTTTATTTTGTTTCAACAATATATCGTAGATGTAATTTAAAAGAACTTCTAATAAGTAAGATTCTACCTTAATATAAAATTCAAGGTAATTAGCTATCTTACAAATTTCATTAGATGAAGCCTTATGTAATTATAAAATGCCACTTCATTTCCATAGCTGATCAGCTTGCACAGAATGTGTGGGTTTCATAACTTCAAAACCAGATTGATTTCTGCAACAGAGAAAATTTTCAGAATCACAATATTCTCAGAAATACCAATTAATTCTCCAAAATTCCAAAACATGGACCAAATGAAGAAAACCAGGACTCTCACAAATATCCAAAATCGGAACAATTTTTTTCTATTCTAATTTCCCATGAAATCATATTCATTCTTTCTTCACAATCTTGAACCAAATATAATACACAAGCATTAGAATCGAGAATGTTAGCAAATAATCACACTAGCTGCATGAGTAATTTCATGGTTTTCCCCAAGCGAAATGTAGATATGACCTAACTTCTCTTAGACAAATATCACTTAGGATATATACTCATATAAGGAAATATAGAATTTGTGCATTTTCCACAAATATCAGAAATCGGAATGATCTCCCCTTATCAAATTTCCATTAAAATAGTGCTATAAAATTCTTCAAAATCTTGGACATAATTACGAAAGCATTGAAACCAAGAATATTCCTTAAGCAACATAGGAAAAATCTGTCGTTCAGAAGTGTGGTGATTCTTTGAAACATCCTACCAGTACTATCTTACTTAATATGAAAGTTATGCCATAATTTGATTTTACAACAGAGGAATCATGGCCATTTCTGGATTAAATATGTCTTAGTATTCAGAAAAATATTTACCTTTGATTTTACAACACATGAATCTTAATAACATTTTTCTAAACCAAAAAAGAGAGAAAGATTTAGTTTCTTCTGTTCTCCTTTTTGAATCCAAGCCTGTCACTTAAAAATCACTCACAGCATCCTTTGCCCTATCATGGAGGAAAGAGGTCTTTGATCTCGTTTTTGGCTGGTAAAAAATTTGTCGGTGAAAACAAGATTTTAAAGCATTATTCTGCAAATTTGGTGAAAATAAAAGTATCACACTTGTAATGCAAAGCATGTTAAAAATTATGCTTCTGATAAAAATATTCTTAGGAGGAGAGTTGCTTGAATAGAATTAAACCTAAGAAGATGTTAATTACTTCACAAGATCTCAGATCAAAATAAAAATATCTTAAATTATTGATAACAATGCATTTCTAAAAGACAAATGTAAATGAATATCTTTATTCAGTGAAAATACATTTAATAACATATCACATACCTTACTTCATTCAAAAGTTTCACATACAAAATTCTAATGTTTCATACCTTTCAGCAAGCAGCTGAAAAGATGAATAACTGTTAAAATTATTTGTACAGAAGCTACAATATTGGAAAAAAAAAAAAAGGTAATATGAAAAGAAACATGAGAGGGAATTAATATATGTCTTACAATTTTTACCACAGACGCATGATTTTGTTGCTGTATGAACAGCAAAATAATTTACTACTACATTTACACTATTACTAGATGGTTCAAAATAATATTAATACAATAAATGATTAAATAATGCAATGCATAAAAGCTACTATCATTACTTTAATATCACATTGCATTTCAAAGAATTTTATTGTTACTGTTATGAAAGAAATAAAAAACAAAAATTCTTGCATAATTTTGGCAACAGTACATTAAAGGCAAAGGATGTGAAATTAGAGAAAAATAACCACAGTCCATAGCTTCATCTTTGAATATTTGAAATGGTATGCAATGAAAGCACAGTTTGTTATGAAAGAAATCAAAATATAAAAAACATTTTGCATAACTTAAAGACATAAAATTTTGAAACAGACATACTTAAAACTTGAAAATTTCTTTCTTTGAAGGAAATCTTCAAATCATATAATTACACAAAATATTGTTAACAGCCAAAAATTTAGATTTTATATGTCTTTTCATAAGAAAAATATTAAAATTCACAATTCATTTGCACATATATATATGAAATCATACATACACAAACACCTACTTACAGAATACAGATATTTTATAGCAAAAAGAGCTTCATAATTTTAATTAAGTGCTTCTGAAACATTAAGCCTACATATTTACATTACTGCATATGTGAAACTGAAACAAAAAATATTACATAATAGATATAAAATTCAAGCTGAAAGCATAGCCACATTGCATAGCATAGTAACACACTTCCAAAAAAAAAAATTCTTTAACTGTAGTATAAAACTAAAAGGAAGAAGAACCAAAATAAAAATTACAAATCTCTACAAACTTATGAAACAGTTAAGAAACTCAGTATCAATGGTCTCAAAATCAATTGAATGCACAATCTGAAAGCAGTTGATGGACCAGAATATTTTTTAATAAAATTTTTAACAAAAAAAAGGTAAACTAAATTTTAAATTTCACTTACTGAATATTTACCAAAACATACATAAACAATAATAATAACACAAAGGGAAAAATTCATATTTATATTTATTTTTTATCTGAAATTCAAAAGTTCTTTGTAAAAAATTTCTAATGTTTATATTTCTATTGTTATAATTCAAACATAAGACAGCTAAACATTAAATTTTAGATTGACATTTATTTCAGGTAATTCTAATATGTTGAATTTATCATTAAATAACTTGCTTTTGAAATTAATTGGAAATTTCAGAAGACTGGAGCACCATCAGCAGTTGGTTGGCAAAACTAAACTTAAAGGTCAAATTCTCCCACCTGACCTTAGTCATGCAGCCTGGCATACAAGTATACTATGATCAAGATGAAGCAATTCTACTTTTTCCCCTCCAGTAGTAGTCACATACATAAACTCAATGAATATATGCATGTCTCTAAAACAATGAACACTGTATTTGCAACAAACAAACGACTGAAATGTATCAGAGGCTGCATAAAATTGCTTCATTGGGCACATGAATTTGAGACCATTGCCCTAAACTCTATAAAATAACAAAAGTGCACCATATAATATTCTGTGTCTTATTTCCAAAATTAAAGCATGTTTGGAAAATATGTTTTTAAAATTAAAACATATTTTAGAGACATTTAAAAATGACAATATTAAAAAGAAAAGAAAAAGCTACACAGAATTGATTAATATATTTTACATATGCTGTAGAAATCACAGTGGTAAAATTTTCAGACTTAAATTTAATTTAAGCATGTCACTTTAATGATTCAAAAATCATTCAAAACTGTAAAAAGGTCCAGTTACATACATCAATAACATTATATGTTTTACAAACAATGCCATTTCTCTATTCATTTTCTGTTACATTTTAAACCCTTAAGGTAGGATATAGAAACTCGAAAACATTCAACAGATGAAAAAAACACATGTATGCACAAATATGCACGTAAATATAATATGCATATTTCTGATTACACAGATTTGTTGAATTTATGTTTTAGTTCTAAAAACTTATTAACTGAAAAATTACATGCATTTTTCATATATTTTTAATATATTTAGATATTTTTGTAAATGATAAGCTAAACAATTTAAAACAACCAAACAGTGAGCATTTTAATTAAAAAAAGGTTATATATGTTATAAATCATTCTTTAAGTCATTACAAATATTAGCTTATTATAAAAACCACATCTGAACATTTTAGCATTAACATAAACATCAATATTACAAAATTCATAAGCTAGTTGAAAAATTTTAAGACAAAATTTTTTTATTCAGAACATTTTTTCCCCCTTTCTTTTCCAAAATTCAGTCCGTCTTACTAAATTACACTTTATGAATGATGCAAAAATATGAAATACTATTCAGTGACATCCAGATACAGCATTTTGTGTCTTCTTGATTTAAAGAAAACCCCTTTTTGCACAATTGCGTATTTCTGTTGAGATATTTTACTACTGTCACACTTAGCTCAAATAGTACTGCCAGCACCACAAGAGAGACATGCTGTTAAATATTGTCCTTATTGAAATGACATTGTTTCTTGAGCAAATCTGATATTTCTTCAAGATTTCATATAAATGGGTTTTCAGGAAGTCCGCACAAGACTGTTTGTTCACAGTCTGCTCATGAGTTGGCAATACTGACATCCATAACCACACTGAATGGGCAGCCAGAATGTGTTTTGCCAATTACACATTCTGGCATTCTCAGTTGCATATTTGAAGTGCTTTCCCCCCACTACTGAAATAATGAAGCATATGTAAGTTTATCTTTCTTTACCTGGAATATATATCACTCTCTTAAACAATCAAACCTCAATTAAGAAACAAGCCTCATTAATGGACAGTTTCTGAATCCTCAGACCCTCGAACTGCGGGATCAATGCTCTATCATTTAGTCCTTGGTCCTATAACTGCTTGCTAATGGGAAGTTTCACTGTATCTAACTGCATAGTTAAATTATCACACAGTATTTTATTCAGTTAATTTGCATAGTATCAAGTACAGATACATGACTTAATATTTTAAATAAAATCCAGATGCAAATGGTAACTTAATTATAGCACAAAAGCCAATTTTAGAACAATCATTGATCAATCACATGCAGTCATAAACTGAGTAGACACACATAGCTTAGCAATCAATGGGTGACAGAAATATACAAGTAATAAATTGGTAATTATTACAAAACCATGACTTAAATTATTTTTATATATCATACACAACATTTGAAATTTTCAAAACAATGAAATTGTTTAATGTGTCAGGAATAAATCACTGTATATAATACATAAAAAGCTTAGAATCAGTATATAAGATTAACTATTATAGAACAGATGTCTGAAAAATTCAAAAATAATCTTTTCTATGCTTTTTATCTTCATTTTATTTCTATAAACATTCAGTTCTTCATTCTGTTTCATAAGTATTCATACTTTTACATATTTCCTTTTTTTTAAAATCACATGATTTTTCTTGTATTCTACAAATTCCAAAATTTGCACAATCTCTAAGACTAGATGAAATTTGACTAGACGCATATATATACATTAGAAAAGTTAATGCAAAATCCAACGATGTTTTAATATTAATTTGAAACTGTTTAAAATGCAATTACAATGAAATAATTTATCTCGAAATACAGCAAATCCTGCATGAATGTAATCAGACTGAATATGTCTGCCTTTCTTTTAAGTCAGAAATGAAGCTTGAAGTCTCAACTCTTTTAACAGAAAAAAAAGTTTCACTTCGGATTTGAAAGTACAAAGCCATTTAACGGACATCATTATAAAACTGGCAGAATAAAACTGCTTAAAAGAACACTGTAATTTATACAGTGCTATTTTAATGCATATTCTAAATTTAATGAAATAAAAAATTTTCTTTAATATATTGACAATTCTACACACAGAGAAAGAATTGCTTGGATTTAAAATTTAAAATGTCATTTTATATGTAAATGCAATCTGGTTTAAAAAAGGTGCCTTCATGGGAGGTTTTCAAGGGGAAATTGGCCTGTATTAACATTATACTAATGGTTAACCCTACGTAGCCAACTCTTTCTATTGGAACTAAACCTAAGATAAATTATCAATGCTCAACTGTCTTATCCACTTGGCTAAGGATGGACACAAAATTTTGCAAATTTAGTTCAATTTACCTTCTTTTTAAATTACAATACATGCAGTATCAAAGAAATAACAGCAACTTATCAGAATGTATAGAAGTTCTGCTTATTTCCTAGTTCGAAAAAAAAAAAGCAAAGAATATAATCAGTTAACACTTCATTTAATTGCTCTCATTATATATGATCTTTTGCTATCTATGAAGGAGTAGGCTTATACCAAATTGATAAAATTCCTCTGTGTTTTGATTTAAAAAAAAAAAAAACTCATGTTTTTTTTTTTTTTTACGCCATCAGAGATATGGACAGTGAAAGTTTATTTGATACTCATCATGTACGATGCAAGTTTGCAAGAGCAATACCTGGGTAGATTAACTTCCAAACCCAAATTACTGGACCCATTGAAGTCCAGTAATTTTTGTCAACTGATTAAAGCATTACTTCTTCTCTTACTCTGCTCAAATGTAAGTAGAAAGGCAATTATTTATCACTTGGTTATATCTCAAATGACTATTCTCTTCACACCCCATGAAGAACAAGCAAATATCAAATAATAACATTGGTACTAATATATCAAGTAAGTATTAAGTAGTAAGAACTTTACTATTAATAATAGTTTAGAAGTCCAAAACTTAGCTGAATCCTGAAATAATATCCAGTAACTTAAAATAAATTCTTACAGTATTTCAGCTTCAAAATAATAGGCTTTATAATATTCAAATATAAAAACTGTGATTTCAAGTAATCAAGCTAAATGGTAACAATATTACAGATTAAATAATTTGTCTTAATTTTTTTGGAGGAGTGATTTAAATTCATGGTCCTTTCAAATCTCTATTTAAAAAAAAATAATAATAATGTGAATACCATACCCCAGCTCTGCAGGAGAAATGACTAAACAAATGACAAAAATAATACAGAACAATGAGAACAATGTCAAAATGAAATTTTAACAATACCAATTACACTGAAACTAATGTACCCAAAAACATGTATAAAGTGAAAATAAAAAGTAAAACTAAAAATTCTATAAAAATCCAGCTAAATCAAAAATCAAGGACATCTTTCATTACTTTCCTTCATCCAGATAGGAACACATAAAAAATTATCCTACTGAATGAAGAGTTTTTTCTTTAATGTATTTCTTTATTTTTTTTTGGCAATATTTTACGATGAAAGCGCACATAAACTCTCTGAATAATGAGACATTTTTCGGTTCTGCTAATGAAAAGATTTATTTAAACAAAGTTAGTTTTGAATAATCACTTACTTCATTAAAACATAGAATATCTTTCAACAGTTTCTTGAAATCATTAAACAGGAATTTAACTGTTCATTCAGTATGAAGTAAAGCTGAAAAATTGAAAACATTTTTTTTTGTTTTGTTTTTGCCCATGCAACTTACAGAATTTAGAAAAATACCATTGAATTGCAGAATTTAGCAAAATATTTAAAAAACTCATAATAATTAAATTTTATGGACCGGGAATTAATGCAGCTATACAAATTACAGAAATCCTAATGATTTCTTGAAACTCACAGATATACAAAAAGTAAATAAAAAAGATGAAAAATTCTGATGTGCCTTCAAATGCAGAAATACGAGAAAGATTTCAGAATATAAGCCGATTCATATATAAGGCAACACTGTCCTTTTTCTTCAAAAATTTACCCCAAATTCAAAACTTACATATAAGCAGAAATAAAAAAAAACTAATAATGTTCAAAATATACTGCCAAACATGACGGCAAAAATGTTGCCAAGCAGGCAATATGAGTGGAATATTTTCCAATCAAATCATTATAAAGCAAAATGCCAGATGCCAGTGACTGTTTTTTACAGTGTTAACTCTAGTAATCTTATCTGAGGTTAGCACAGTTTTTTTGCATTCATCTGTTGTTTTGTGTTTGGACTGCAATATCTACGCTAGTCTTATGTTCCATGCCATTTTATTTTGTGTGAAATTATGAATATGTGGGAAGAGAAATTTCCATAAAGCACATTTCTAGGTGATCCCATTTGCTGAAAATTCTAACAAAAGTATGACTGCTGAACAATTTTCTGTAAATGAAAAATAAGTGGAGAAAAAAGTCAGCAATATAAACAGTTTCGAAAATAAAATAACTAATTTCATTTTGAATTTACTTTTCTTAACACAAAGAAATAAAAAGTGCTATATATGATGATTTAGCATTTGTGTCTGGCTAACAGAAAGTTACATTTTTTGCGAGATTAGTGGATCCATACATAAGACGATTCCTGTAATTTAGTTTTCCAAAAAATTTTAAAAGTTCTAGGCTAGTACAGAAATATACAGTATTTTCTTAATTCTGAATTATTGTGTTCCACTCATATGTGGAAAAATTACATTTATTCACCTCTATTCAAGTAAGTATTGCTGGTAAAATTGCATAGAAATATTTTTGGTTGTGAAAGAAGATAAACTTGTTTTAGTGACGGCCAAAGCACACAAAAATTTTTGATGAACTGTTAATCTCGAACACTGCCTAACTTTCATGTCAAAAGATTAAGTATTTAAGCATAATTAATAGAAAATAATAAAAAATTTAATTCTACTTAACTCAAGTGGTCAAAGATTTGTCAGCAAACTCCAAATTTCCCAAAATGGCCATGAGTAAGAGGTATTTTTCAGATTACAACTTCAAAATAACCCTCTAAATTTGTACTCTGAATCTTTTTCTTCCACTACATAAGCTACTTTGAATAGCTATGCATATTTCAAGATACATCTGTGTACTTAAAGCAATATTTCTGAACGTATGTATAAGTTTGATCACTTAGAAATTTAAAAGAAAAACAGTTTTATGGCATGTAAAATGCCACCATATTTAATCAACTCTCTTTGCTTACCGTAACCTTCACATAAAAACAATCAATGTGTATCTCTATACATATTAACGGGCAATTAATTATTAGTTAAAATACCAACTAATTCTAGATTAAATAATACATTAAACACATATACTGTAACTTAAATCTAAAAGCCTTCATCAAATTAAATAAGAATACTTACACGTTATCCTTCCGCCGTGGAACTGTCACCAAGGACAATTTAGTGCCAATTATGAATAAGCATGACATAACAACATACTCATTTCGCTTTGGTTCGATGTAACCTTGATTAATTCTTGATAAACCATAGTTTGTTCTTATGAACATGGATATAAATTAACTACTATCATTGTATTTTTCTTGCATTTTTGAAAGAGTCATTAAAACTTTGAACCAACATTCTACAGAACAAACAGCGGGTTAATTTCAAAGTTATGGCATCTTACTACAAAAAAAAAAAAAAAAAAATCATCTAAATGGACGCCATATGGTTAGCTAATTATGGCTGATAAAACACTAATGGATTAGAAACCTGTGGGAAGTTTCTACTTGCAGCATTCTAGACAAAGCTTCCATTAAAACTGGAGGGCCTAACAAATAGCACAAATCAATAAAAGCCTTTTTACAAAGTCCAAAAACCAAGTGGTTCAAGTACAGGGTGTTTATTAAATAAAGAAAGGTCAGTTCCTTCAGAATTCTGAAGAAAAAATTGGCTCAACTTTGGTGGAATCTCAGCCAACTTTCACAATTGACGGCATGATACATATGTAACAGAATTAAAATACATACATTTCTTGTATTGCATATAATTTTCACATAAAATACTACTACGCAATACACACATATACAGAGTGCGGCAAGGGAACTTCCTTATTTGAAACATTTATTCCGAGAAAGGTGGAGTGGGGTCCATTGCTAACGTTTTATGTCATGTAGGTGTAGTACCGATCACGCATTCGCCGTGGAGTCATACTTTTCAAGCGGGCGTTCAATCATTGCCATGCAACGTGAATTCAGAAATCACTTTAATATTGTCCCCATAGGTCATGTTCCTGATCGGAAATCGATTCTTTTATTAGTGGACACCTTTAGAGAAACCAGTAATGTACAGAAAAAAAAAGCCTTGGAGGTTCACCAAGAACCATCAGGCCTGAACTGAAACTGAAGAACCATCAGGCCACCCGAAAACATCGAGCAGGTTTTGCAATCTCTCAGGTGATCTAAGCACAAACATGCAGCTGTTCTTGGGATGTCTCATTGCTCTGCAAGACGAATTCTTCAGGAAGAACAGCATTTTCATCCATATAAATTGGCAGTGGTGCAAAAACTAAAACTTAATCCACGTAATTTTCTTTCACGAAAAAATGCATGCGAAGCTGTTCTTGACAATATGCCTCATGATGCCCTTCTGTTCTTTAGCGATGAGGCTCATTTTCATCTTTCTGGTTGCCTGAATAAGCAAAACATGCGATACTAGAGCGGCATGAATCCCCGAGAACACAGAACATGTGACTGTTTCGCGTGCATTGTCCAGAATAGGCATCATTGGACCACGGTTTTTTGAAGAAAATGGTCGGACAGTTATGGTCACTTCTGCTAGATATGCCCACATGATTGAGGAGTTTTTACCAAAACTTGAAGAAATGCATGAGGGGGGGGGATGTCTGGTTTCAGCAAGATGGTGCCACAGCTCACACGGTGCATACATTGATGACTCTTTTGCGAGAACATTTCCCTGGATGCCTTATCTGGCGATCTTCAGTGGCCAGCACGCTCGCCTGATTTAGCCCCGTGTGATTTCTTTTTGTAGGCTATCTGAAATCTCTAATTTACAACAAACATCCAAAAATCCTGGCTCAACTGAAGAACAATATCCAAGCTGCTATTGACAACATACCCATTGATATGCTGGTAAAAGTGGAAAGAAACTTCAAAACTAGACTATCTCAATGCATTGACCTGAACGGAGGCCACCTTAACAATATTATTTTTAAACCATAAAAAAAAAAAAAGTTAAATGTTTCTGTATAACTTGGAAAAAAATTAAACTGATATAGCTTATACTATTTGTGTTATTTATTTTTAAAATGAGGTAGTTTCCCTGCCGCACCCTGTATTATAATCAATTGTCACAAGTAAAATAGAACAAATTTTAAATTCCCATTTCTGCTGTCTGTGAAAAAATTAAAAGTGAACTTTTAAGTACATAATAATTACAGTACATAATAACTTATAAAAAGAATATTTTATAACACGGAAACAAAATGATTAAGCTAAAAAATATATTATTGTCAAATACTAAATGATTTCAATAATTTTAATTTACTAATGCCTAATTTACCGTAAATTCACTATAGCATTAAAAATTACCCTTGCAGCTGGATCTTTTCTACAAATTGTAAGTATTGTTTTATCAGGAAAAAATAAAAAATAATTTCAAATAAATATAACAACGAATTACAGAAATACATTACATTTATTAACCTTTAAAGCATGTTCCTAAACATTTGATTTTCCCCATAACAGAGATAATAATGGTACATTGAGATATTCCTTTTTTCCTTAAATAGTGCAATAAATTCATTTTCACAGTGCAAATAACCCTATTATGAAAACAGACTAGCATCTTTTACCCATGCACAGAAACCTTGTTTTTCACGAGCAGTTCTACTTTCCATAGCCTGATGTTGGTAGTACTATTCCTTGCAAAACAGCTGATTGAATTAATCTAAGAATGCGACTGGAAAAATAAACACTTCTGATTTATGTAAACATTATTCTAAATTATACTTCAGATTTTACAAACAGCGGGGCAGATAATATCACTTTAAATAGCAAATATGTGTAAGCTTTTTTTAAAAAAGTTATTTTACAAATTTGAACATATACGTTAAAGGGACAGAGATAATACAAATAGACAGGATATCAGACATCATAGAAATAATTTAGAAGTATCATTCAAGAGCTATATAAATTGACATTGAAACAATACTTACAAAACTAATTTCAAGTTTCTAAGTATTATATGTATTTCATACAAGTTAAATAACATCTACACAGGTCATTGGGATTAAAATTGCCAAAATATTAAAAATGGTTTTCACTACAAATTTTACCACCCCTAAGAAAGAATGCGCTGTATTTAGCATATACAAGCCAATGTGAAACAGACTTTTAAAGAAGTAATTGACAAATACGCAATTTAGTGTTATCCTCAACATTTGAACATTTCTTTAAATCAAAATATCAAATTTTGTCCACTGTTTTACACTTATCAACATAACAATAAGTCAGGCATCATACCATATGTTTTTATTTTTAACAACTGCGACCAGATTAACAAACTTTATTATTACTACTGAATGCATATTTAATTTCATATCCTTAACCATCCTACCTTTCTGACTTGTTAAAAATATCAATACTGAAAATTAACATGATTTATTTCTTTCACGATCAAACACAATGTTCTTTACAGTTTGTAATATTTTACACCTAGTAATGTATAAATTTTTCATTGAGAGACAAATTCAAAAAGACATTATAATTCCTGTCCACCACCAGTGACCCAATGGATAATTCTATACAACATTGCCAGTTTCATTCAGGTTTGAATCTCTTCAAAATGTGCTAGCCGGCAGTAATTTTAAGCTATTTTTCTTTGCAAATCTAATGGGAAAAAAAAAAAAAATTGGACAGCCTTGCATGCTTTGCTAAAACTGATTAAAGAAACACATTATTGTCAATGCTTTCTATCAGCAAAACCTCTTAGACTGATAGTTTGAAATAAATATAACTTCTAATTACAGAAATAAATGTTTATTGCTATAGGGAGTATGCTTCAATATTAGCTAAATAAAGTACTGATAAATAAAGCAAATTAACATGCGTATTGATGCTATCGTCCATGTTAATTTTTCCCATGTCTATACAAATACTGGAATATATATTAAAAAACTAAAAATTTTTAATATTATGAAATGATAGAAAGTGTTAATATTTTAAAAACTTCAATGCAGTGAACTTCATATAATAAAGGAAATAGAATGCAATTGTTTCGATGCAAAAATTTCCATAATTCTATTTTATCATGAGAAATTCTGTAAAAATTAAACAGTTGAGAGTTTGAAGTATCATAGCTATAGAAACCCACATTACTAAAAATTAAAAAGTAAGATATTTAAAGAGAGTAACCCTGCTACAAGAATTTTTACCTAATATAAACAATACAATTCAGTACATTTTCAATAAATAATAATTTGAATAAAAATCAATAAATAATAATTTGAATTAATATAATTTCAACAAATAATAATTTTAATAAAAATCAATCACTTTTATCTTCTGTATACAAGGTAAAAAGTTTTTTTTAACTTTGTTACTTATTCCCATTTTATATATCTGTCAATTTTAATATTTGATCTTCATTACATAAACATGTCTCATATTTTTACTTGTGAAAGAGTAACTGTTCATGTTATTAATTAAATCTTACACAATGATAATTCTGGAAAGAAATAAAATTTAATTCTCTTCACTAATCCATACAAAATTATCTCACAATTTTGATAGACTGACACTTTCATAAGCCCCACTTAAACCTGAGAACGGATATGCCCTCTATATATATGGCTCTATAAGGTTCTGTATAATCATCTAGAGCCACATAGCAGGTAGCACATTTGTATTTCCACACGGCTTGATTACTGTTAGACCTACAGTTCTAAACTTCTGCAGTTTTTCATAACATATATGTATATATATTTATGATTATGCACATGTGAAAGAAAAGCCAAACACATGTGAAAACTAATGACAATGCCATCTGGGGACCAAATCATTTGTGTGTACATTTAAGACATTTAATTTTGTGTTTACAAGTATGAAAACCCACCAAAATGCCAAGTGCATAATAGAAAAGTAATGTAGTTTATCCCTCATTAAAAACAAAAGAAACAAGACAGTAGAGCCCTCAATAATAGCACTATGTCTAGGAATCTAGAACATCATCAGAGGGCTTATTTTAACAATTTCTTGATGCTATATATATATACTGATGAGAAACAAAATAATGAACGAATTCTGAATATTCTACACATATTAAACACATTGAAATGATTCAGGTATTAAAATATGATGAAACACATATAAAGCAATAATAATTGTATTCCCCCTTCAAGAAAGGACAATAATTGCAGATGTTTATCCTCATATATTTCCTTCTAAAGACTGACACATAAATTGGAAAACAAGTATAACCTGCTTACTTATTAAACCTTGAATGAGAAGTTCACTTCTGCCTGGAAAGGATACACCAGTTTCAAATCTTACACTAATGAAATTGTTTTAGTAAACATACGCAATTATTGTGCATGGTGAGATGACACCAATCGTGGTAATTTTGGATAACACTTCTAAAAAATTCATCCAATCCCCTGGTCTGTCATTAAGTATCATCTTAAAGCAATTACTTAATCAGAACATTTCAAGATTATAAATATTTAAAAGATAGCAGCAATTGGAATACCAGATACGATTAAGCAGACCTGACATAAGTTAAATATTTCAAGTTTAACTAAGTAACAAATGAAACAAATAACGAAAGCTAATTAAGATAAAAACTCCTGACTAACATTTTGATACCTGAATAATTTCAGCATGTTTAATTTTTTAACAAAATTTTATAATGCCAGCAATTTTCTTTTCCAATAAAATTCTAATATTCCGAACACCGAAAATTCCTTCTCCAATATTTGTATCCACATTTTCTTCCAACAAGATGCATACTAGCAGAATCTAAATAAAAGAAATAAAATACCTTCTGATGAAAAACCCAAAATATAAACTCATAATGGGACCCCTATAAATAAAAAAAAAGGGAAAGAAAAATCCAAAAGGTTTCAGATTTTAAATTATGTCTAAAGGGGCATTTTGTGTGCTATCTTTATTTATTAAATATCATGTTCTTTGTACTTGAACCATAAAATACAGTTCAAGAGCAATATCGCAAAATAATTTTTAAATGAGCATATCTTTAGAATTTCCAATACGCAGTCTGATGTTTCTGTACAAAGTTGCCATTGCTCACTTTGAAATCCTCAAGTTTGTTAAAGTTTTACAAAATATGAAATCAGTAATAAAACAAATTCCAAATTTGGACTTCCAGATGCCCATATTCACGTGGAAACGTACAATATTCAAAATTTGATGGCTCCAAGTACCGTTCTTTTATCACAATGTGAGAAACATACATTCACTTACGCAGATTCTTCGTTATTTAATTTCTTTAAATATGATATAGGGCGATAATATTTGGCGGCAATAATCTGAAAAGTGAAACAACGTTTTCAGTGAATCACAGTGAAATGCTACAACGAAATTAATAGTCCTTCTGGGCAAATTGCTCCTTTGGACTAAAAAAATTGGGAGAACAGAAAAGTATTACATATAGGTTTATTGCACATTCTAAACTATAACTTTATCTTAGTATTTCAATTTGTTCTCAGTTCTTAGTACATAATAATGCATATTTTCAAAATTACTTTAGGTGAAAATGCACCTTAGCCCACTGCTTGGCGATGTTTTGAAAATCGCCAATTCGGTGCGTTTCTGCGAAACGTCTTTGCAATTGCAACCTTCCCGACACGCTCCGCGAAAACCTATTGTAAACAAAACATAGAATTCTAAAGCATAAATTAGTATGGAAACTGTTGCCACAAAAAGATAATAAAATAATATGCAAAACGAACATTAGATCATTAAAATATTTGTCAGTTACGTTTAAATTAATTATTTACATTTTATGTTGCAATACTTACACATTTTATGGCGTTACATAACCTTCCTGACACTCTCTGCGAAAACGTAACCAAAATGGCATCGAAGAAAGAAGGAATTTTTTTTAAAAGGGCATTAAAATCGCAAACGATACCATGTACACACCGTTCCGTTTTAACTTAAAAAAAACTTCAGCGAATTGCACAATGTAGGCAACGTGCACAAATGAACAAAATACCCAGTCAGCCATGTTGGCAGATATATGGAGTTACCCATGTTGGCACGTTTATTGCTCATTCAAAAACAATCGCCGCCAAGCAGTGGGCTAAAGAGCATTCCAACCTTACTTTATATTAGTGAATAATGAGATTGTAAGATAAGCCGGTTGGATACTAGCAGAGGCCACACCCTTGGCGCGAATGATTTTGGTTGGTGATAATTGCGCCAATCTTGGTAACCCTATTTTGATATACTAGATATGGCAAACCTAACTATTTCTAGAATTTTCGTATTTGGCGGGTATTTCGAATTTTGAGATTTTGTAGTTGGTCATCGAGTTGGAAGTATGGCTGCTTGTGTGAGCGAGTATACATTAGAATTTTTTACTTTGTTGAATCCGAAAGGTAATAGAGAATTTATTCAATGGTGCATGAAGGAAGGATTGATTGCTTCGAATTATGAATGTCCTAAATGTAATGAGCGAATGGGATTATACGAACAAAAGAGTGTTGTTTTGGATGGATTTGAATGGAGATATCGGAAAAAAGGTGTTAATGCGCATGATGTTTGTAGAAGTATAAGAAAGAATTCGTGGTTTACCAAAAGTTAAGTATATATGATATTTTGCATGTAACTAAAATGTGTTTTGGAAGATGTATGAATGATTATGTTGTGAATGAATTGAAACTGAATAAGAATACAGTTGTTGATTGGTTTATGTTTTGTCGAGAGGTGTGTATACATACGATTATGAATGATAGTGTGAAAATTGGAGGAGTAAATGTTATTGTTGAAATTGACGAGAGTAAGTTTGGGAAAATGAAATATGGAAGAGGGAAGCCTGTGAATGGACAATGGGTGTTTGGAGGCATAGAAAGAGGATCAAATAGATGTTTTTTTAGAGTGGTTAAACGACGGACGAAAGAGGAATTGTTGTGTGTGATTAAGGAATGGGTTTTGCCTATAAGTACGATTGTTTCCGATTGTTGGAAGGCTTATAAATGTTTGTCAGATGAGGGTTTTAAGCATTTGGAGGTTAATCACAGCGTATATTTCAAAGATCCTGATGCTGGTGCCCACACAAATTCTATTGAGGGTACATGGTCTGCAATAAAACGTTTCCTTCGAAACCATACCAGCCACGCTGAAGGTATGTTTGACCATTATCTTGCAGAATATATATGACGGCGCTCCCACGGTCATTCGCTGAGCGATGAAGTATTTAAAGCTTTTTTAAAATCTGTTGTTACGCTGTACCCTCCACTCGGAAAAGATGAGCAGTAAGAAAGTAAGTGCTATTTTTTATTTTAAATATATTTGATTAATTTCTGTAATGTTTACATATATTTTCATTACGCATCCACCTTATCCCGCTATATTCACTTTCCGCCATTGTGTTATTTTTTATCTTAAAATATTTCATTAATTTCTGTAATGTTTACACATATTTTCATTACGCATTCACCTTATCCCACTGTATTCACTTGCAGCCATTGTCGTTTTCGCCTGGGGCCATTTCGTTGTGCCTTGGCGCATTTTTTTCAGTTTGTCGCCATGGGTGTGGGCTCTCCTAGGATTTTACCCGTAAGCCTCTTACAAAAAGTTTCACCATTATCTTAACGTACAGGTTTTAGTCTGGTCAATCTAAAGATTACTTTAAAAATCATATAGTGTCTAAGTATTATGTAAAATTACATACACTGTCTGAACGTGTAAAATTAGTGCCCCCCTCCTACTTTAATTTCTTTCTAAAAACATAGATACTCCTTTCTTCATCCCATACCTCCCACTACAGATCATTAAAATTTACTAGAATGTATAATGAATGCACAACATCCTGTAAAATATAATAGCTATTGTTAAGAATTTTGTACAGTTACACATTAAAAAACAACTATTTCATACAATATAGAATGATACAATAGGAGCTGCATTCACTTAAAAAATGTATAAATAAAATAAGGCAAAAATAATATGTCAGAAGATTCAATTTTATGCTTTCGAAAATTACTATGAAATTTGATAATATCACTGTTTTTGGCTAATCATGAATTAATTTTTATTTTACCAAAATAAGAATAATGTGATAAACAATTTTCTCTTATATTCATTTTACAGTATTCAAATAAAGAAAACGATTTTCTGTTATAGTAATTTTACAGCATTCAAATAAACAGAGTTCACAAATCCTGCAAATAAATAAGAGTACAGTAAATAAAATTATACTCAAATTTTATGAAGAAATAATAATTAGTCGCTTGTAAATAAAAAAGTATATTTTTAAGAAAGTAACTTACTGTGAACCATTCAAAAGATGTTTTTTGCTATATTTGATAGAAACCATGGTTCATTTTTCACAGGCATACTTGAACAAAATCTTATTAAGAACACTTTTTTTTTTTTTTTAAGATTTCTTCTCCTATATGTTAAATTTGTATGATAGCAAACCTGAGAAAATTCTCAGGTTTCTACATTACCCGCAATGATCACATTGCAGTAATACTCAAATACAAAAATCATGACAATAGCAGCAGTGGCGTAACTAGGGTGGGGCAAGGGGGGACATCTGTCCCCGGGCGCAGTATTCAGGGGGCGCCAAATTGATGTCAAGAAATTTGAGAATGAAATGTTTTCCTTTCTTCGCACGTAGAAAGGGGCGCAAAATCTTCAGTTGTCCCCGGGCGCTGAAAGCCCTAGCTACGGCTCTGAATAGCAGTGGAATAAACTAGAACTTGTACAATACACTTAAATCAATAATAACCATAACACTGCAGGCTATGTGTAAATTTTAAGCAATAACAAACTGAGTGGCCTTAACTGATTTACTACTAGAAATTAAAAATTTCATGCATTTATATAAAATTTGAAATAACATTAAATTATCAGAGGTACATAATTACTAAACTAGTTAATATCTTTCCTTTCCAAGTATCATTTGCAAATTAGGAGTTGACCAAGCAGTCACAGAAATAAAGAAATGTACAATTAAAATGCTTACTTAAAGCAGTATCCTGTCTTTTTTACTAGTTACTCACAGATACTTGACAAAAAGTTCAAGTTATTTAAGACAATATTTATTTCTTAGATACTGATATACATACGAAATTAGGTATGGACATCTTCATACAAAAAACAAATAATCCCATTAATATAATTTGCATTTACAAAATACGATTTTAAAGGCATGTTATTTAGAATGTGCATCCTGTCTGGACAGAAAAAGCTTTAATTTCTGATATATAGCTCAATTAGGCATCTTTATCTAACAAAAGCTAAATAAAATATGCCAGATGTATTAAATTAAGAAACAATTTGCTACAGCTTTTTAAGTCTAAAAAGTGATTTTTCACACACTAATTCACATTTATCCTGTAGTTTAAATATCCATTTCTTTGAATATTAAGAAATAAATTCTGCAATGTTGAGAGAGAAAGTAATTTCAAATTACTTAAAAAAAAGTTAAATGTTTTCAGGAAAACTAAAATGTCAATATGCAAATTATTTATAAAAACACAACACAGTGCTTCTGCAGACAAATGCTTAGATGGAACCATAATCTTTCTAATTCCACATGTAATGAATTTAAGCTTAATCAATGGATATGACTTCAGGTGATGCTGCATCATCTTCAAGTGGGATTTCAAATGGTTCATCTTGTGTTCGCTGAATTAAAGAATACAAATCGAAATTTCTAAAATCATGAACTGTTGAGCTTTGAGGGCTATTTAAAATTTCCAACTGATCATGGAATGTGCTCGTAGAAGGTGGTGGACAATACGGTTGTATAGGAGATGCTGGAGAAGTAACATCCTGGTAGCTTGGAGATCCTGGCAAATCGACAAGTGTTTGTGGTGTAATGCAACTTACATCACTTTCAATAAGAGGCTGGGCAACAGGTGTAGCTTTTTCAGATACAGCGGCAACAGCAGAAGAATCTGTCAGATCAGATTTAGATGAACAGGATGCAAGTGCATCAATTGATTTTGTTACTGTATCTTGCACTGTTGTTGAACTTAACGGTGAATACATAGGAAGTAAACTCGGAGATATAATGCCAACAGGTTTACAAGGTTTCTTCTTAGGTACATCAATCCAGGAATCTTCTGTATCACTATCTGATTCTAGACTTATAACTTCAACTGGTTTCTTTGGTTTGGGAGCTTCTTTCTTTACAACCTTTGCAGCTTCAAACGATGCTTCACTGATTTCAGGAGGGGCTTTTTTTACGGGTATCACAGGTGTCCAAGAACCATCTTCATGAAACTGTACTTCTGTACATTCTGATGGCGCTCTTTGTGTTATATCTAAAAAGAGACCATCAATTGCCAAATTTTTAAACAAAGCAGGTTTATCACATACAGGGCATATCCATTTAGGTTTTCTTTCATTCATTTGTAAATACAATGTAGCATCAAAACACTGCAAATGAGCACATGTCAAAGCACGGCAAGGAAGTTTCATTTTTATTTTTCCAAGTGGGCATATTAAAGATCCTCTTAAACTCATAGTTGCAATCTCAGCATCACGGTCTTGACACAACTTTTCCTTAATCATTGCTGTAGTATGGTCAGGATTTCTCACTCCATTTGATTTCAAACGCTTTATTAGTACTGATGATGTCTGTTTTTGAACTAAAAATATTCCTACAACATAGGCTCTACCACAGTTTATGCCCCAAGAAATGTGAACTTCATTTGGTTCTGAAACACTCTTCTTAATGAAAAGTGTTATGTCAACAGGACGTTTTGGACGCTTGGGCTCTACACCAGGTTTGTTGGTTGGAATAGGATTAGGTAAATTGACCACATTTTTATTTACTTTTATACAAACGCTCGTTGGAATTTCATCATCTTGATCACAACTAGTGTCCAAGAGACATACACGTAGTTGTACTTGTACATCACAGTTCTGTAAATCATTCAACTGCTGACGAGTAAAATAAAACACAAAATCCCTTTCTTGAAATCGTTCATTTTGAAGGGGAACAAGACTAGTTGGTCGCAAAAGTTCCGCTAATACATCATAAAAAGGCAACTCTTTGAATTTCACTTCTGGATAAACAGGATATGGAGACATAACATTCAACCCAGCATTTGGTGGAAGCATATGTTTACTCATATTCTGCATATATCCAGGTATTGCAGAGTTAAGCGATCCACGGTGATCAGATGTATTTCCGTAATTACTACCCATTGGTTCGTTGATTGTAGCTAAAGGATATATATCTTGAGGTTCGGGAAGAGCACGAGACTGCTGATATCTGTTCATATGAAGTTCTCTTATCTTCATGTCGATGGATGCTGAATGGAGTTTAATCAGATCAAGAGCTCTATTCTGCAAGTCGTATTTCTTGCCGCCTTTATTTCGCCCAGCATAGCTTAAAAGTGATTGTAAATCACTGACCCTAAAGCCGCGAACCATCTTCTGCAACTCGAGGTCCGAATTCGACATAATGTTATGAAGTTCGAAAAATATTTAGCTACTGAAAAAATTTATAAACAAATAATTCCGATACTGATATAAAAAAACTACACTTCTCGATTTGCAAATTTTGTACCATCACAACGATATTCTTAAACATACACTATAAAATTGTTGCCAAATGAAAATAAATATAGTTACGAAATCTGTTGCGAAATTATTGATTTGCATAAGTATATAATTTCATTATAAAGTTTTTTTGTTTCTGAAAGTTCATTTCATTACAATCTACTTTTCTAGGAATTTCTGTACTATAGACAAAATGCATTTCAATTAGATATATTCCGCATGAGAAGAAGAGGAAAATTTGGTCACGTGTGTTATGAACAACAACTTCCGCATGCCCTATCTTTACAATGGAGCATACAGTAGACTATCCGCTTGTGGAAGTCTGGAACATAAGAAACTTTAAGCGTCGTTCTGACTCCAAGGAGATTAATATTTATTTACATTTTTTGGATATAGAATAATACAGACAGAAAATCAGTCAATGTTCTTTTTTTTTGTCGAAGGCTTACTTTTGCCACTCTGGTGAAAAGAAAAATGCATGCGAGAAGTTTCACTGATGGCGCTTCATTAACGCGAATGATGTCGCCACACATTCCCTTCCCGACGATAGCGTTATACGTCGTAATCTTTCAGGTATGCAGGAAATCTCAACCTTCGTCCAGCTTTTGTGTTTCTAAGATGAATATCTTTGGAAGAATCATTGTCTCCAGAAAGTGGAGTTGAAATTTTGGAATTATCAGCTTCTTGTGTCTGGAGATTTGCTATTATTTCATTCTTGAGGCTGAAACATGGTTTCAGTCTATCTATCGATATCCCTTTAATTTTACCTGAAACTTCCACATCGAAATATTTCTCGAAACGTTTTTTAACTAAATATGGTCCGAGATAGGATGGATAGATGTGTAGATGTGATGTGTAGATATAGATGAATAGAGGTGAACAATTTGCTAAGTACATGTGCACGAAAATTGCTTTTTTTCATGGCTGGTTGTTGGTGTTGGTTTTAGGTTTTGGAAGTAACTGAAAAATTCTCCAGACAAACAGATTGGTACAACTTACACAAGTTCAGCAGTAGAACAATGCAAATCCTCTTTAATGGCGGATCGAATGCCAAGAAGAATCAAACGCAGAACGTCAATCTAAGAATTTGACGTTTGCAGGTGGGATTTTAGGCTGTTTTTTAAGGTTCGATGTTGTCGTTCAATTAAACCATTAGATTACGGATGATAAGCCGTGGTGCTGTTAGCCTTGAAGCCTAGGTATTTGCTCAAGGATCCGAAGAGTTGGCTGTCAAATTGTCGACCTTGGTCAGAAGTTATCATCTCTGGGGTTCCAAATCTCGAAATCCAAGTCGCGATGAGGACATGTGCTACGGGCTCTGCGATTTGGTCTTTCAGAGGTACAGCTTCGATCCACCGAGTGAATCTATCGATGATGGTAACCAGCTACCTAAAACCTTTGCAAGATGGTAAAGGACTAACAATATAGATATAAAGATGCTTGAAACGTTGATTGGGGACTTTGAATTCGGCAGCTGTAGCATGGATATGTTTGTGAATTTTGGCTCGTTGGCATTGCAAACATGCTCTAGACCGCAGCTGACAGGCTTTGTTTATGCCAGGCCAAATGAATCTTTTTGTCACTAACTTCGTTGTTGCACGAATTCCAGGATGGGATAAATTATGTATAGAGGAAAATACTTGTGCGCGAAATTCTTTAGGAATGTATGGCCTGTTAAAATTAGTGGAGGTATCGCAATAAATTTCCTTATTGTACTTTTTTAAAACTGGAATTTGATTTAAGAATCCTGTCGTTTTCATCATCCTGGCAATCTGCTATAACTGTATAATCAATTAGAGCTGGGATAGCGATGGTGTCGATTCTCGATAGCGTGTCAGCTACAATGTTTTCTTCTCCAGAAATGTAGCGTATGTTTGTAGTGAATTCGGCAATGTAATTCAACTGCCGTACTTGTCTTGGAGAAGCTTTATCTAAATTCCGGTGGAAGGCGAAAGTGATAGGTTAATGATCAGTGAAGATAGTAAATAATGGTCCTTCTAGAATGTGTTTAACCCATTAACGGGCTGACCCTTCGGAGCAAAATGTTTTGAAAAAGGCTGAATTTTTTTCTAACAATTCCCTCCAAAACGATCAGTTTTGCTTTCAGGAAACACTTTTAAAATGGGCCATTGCCTAGAGCGGTGTGTTCGCTTCCCCTTAAAATGATGGATAAGCCATAAAAGATCTCCCCCCTAATGAATAGCAGCAAGAGCTTATCCCTTAGTTTCGTTAGTTTTTAGTTGGTAAATGCTTGATCTTTTGATCATGGGACAGATCAAACAATAATTTTCCTAGCGAGGGTTTTTCTGAATTTTAAAGCAATTTCTAGAATTTTGGCGGTTTTCTAAAAATATTTCAGTAATTTTAGCTATTTTGGGTTTGCTAGCAATATGAAAATTAAAATTAAAATTTTATTGAGTTAATTTGAGAGAATGCATTTTTAAATCAAACGGGAAGTCAAATGAATTTGGTGCAATCTTTTTCTAGACTAGGAGGAATTATTTATGTGTTCAAAGACAGGATTTTCTCCCTTTTCCTCATTCTACAGATTAAATGTACAAAATGAAATATATGTAAATCCTTTTTAATTCTCATAGTTTTAGTTAAATGAATAGTAACATTTCAAATTTGTTTTCTATTTCTTTTTACACAATATTCCTGCTCGTACGTGACTCAGTTTGAAATTACGGAACTTCCACTTATAAATTATATTACGGCATTACATTATCTCAAGGAACAATTGAAATTAATGTACTCAAATGATATAGAATGTAAGAATGATAATACGAATAGTCAATTTAAAATAAAATTCTGTTTGTCAGTTTTCATTTACTATTTTCCCTGCTTTATGTTCCGTACGAGGAAAGGTACTCTCAAATTCGTATACTTTCAAAGAGCTACATTAGAAAAATTATTCATGAAACAGTAAGAATTTTCCTTTAGGTAAGGTAACTCTTATCCAACTCAATTCAAATAAATTTTCTATGCTTTGCGTAATTGATTGCAACTCTGTAATGTACTATATTTTTGCAAGTTTTCAAGTATGTATGATCTCAACTGAGATTGGGTGAGCACTGACTTCTTAACAGCATTTATTCTTGCATCTTTTGATGTACTGACAAACACTCTCATTTAAGCCGCCTAAACGGTATAGTAGTTATTAAAACCTATTGCGGTACGGATGGGTTCGGGTTCGAATCTCGGAGAAGGCTTGTCTATTTGTACAAGTATAGTGTTAGTGCGCCATGGGGGCGCTTTTAATAGGCAGCGATCCGAAAGTCCTCTTGAGAGGTTAGTGGGATGGGAAGAGGAGTGGGAGACCCTCTGACCAGTCTCTCAGAGGTGCTCTCCATCAAAATTGAAGTCGGAACTGAGTGAAGTCGTACTGTCACCTGTATGGTGCTCAAGGTTCTTGCCAAGGACAGGCGCAAAATTGCACTCCTTGCCACGATGAATTTCGCGGGTTTGTTCTGATGTTACTATCAGATAAGTGAGATAAGTCACACACAACGCACATTTCCACGTATTTTTTACCATTTATATGCCTTTGTCGAAATAAAATTCCAAAAAGAGTTTATTTGCTACTCTTATCGTTAGATTATCGCAATTTAAATTTAATTAAGTATGGGTTTAACACCAATTTCAAATTATTTAATTTTACTTTATTTCTGATAAGGTATTCTTATAATATGATTATCTCATTTTTTAGTTTGAATCAAGCGAAAAGTATGTATTTGAAAATTACGTTTTGAGTTTAAAAAATAAGACACTTGTTCCCTATATGCTTCCTTTGATACAGATAATTTTAGCAATTTCAAATATAACTGATGTAAAATACTTTTCCCTCTATTCTTCTATATATAGTAATCTTTAACACAATATAATTAATGCGCTGTTTCGCTAAAAGCACGTGTAACTTAAATTGGGAATTGTAAGAATAGATTAATGGAAATGTGCGATACCCATATTAATCTAATAGTCAAGTATTCCTGAATATTGCAAATTTAATGTCATGTAAACATTTGTCAGCAATACAATACTTCTAGCAAGGGAAATTTAGTTTCGACAGATAAGCTATCTGTTTTCACATAGTTGTTTTTGTTTTGCTTTAAAATTAAAATCATAACTTGAAATAATTTCCCTTATTACAGTTTCCATTCAGTTACTTCATATATATTATGAGGTATTTCTCCGGCCTTATTCGCATGCCTTCGTGGTGTAGTGGTCAGTACGCTCGACGCGTAACCGAGAGGTCCGTGGTTCGATTTCCGGCGAAGGCTTTGCTCATTTTCCATTCTCTCTGCTTCCAAAAAAAATTCTAATGACTCTACAAGCGGCGCCCGAACTAAAAAGGTGGTGGATGATGATTTTCCACCACCACGATTTGGCGATTTGGGCCCCTAATCCCCGTTGCCCTTTAAAAAGGGAAGCATATAAGGTATTTCTCCCGCCTGTTCTCATGCGTTAGTGGTGTAGTGGTCAGCACGATCTACGCGTAACCGAGAGGTCCATAGTTCGATTCCCGGTGAAGGCGGTGCTCATTTTTCATAACTCCTGCTTCCAAATACCTAATTACCAATTACCTTCCAAATACCATGTCTCTGCAATATATACTAAAATAAGAATGATACTACCAGTTACTTTCATATATTTATATTTTATTTATTTAGCTCATTAGAAATGTAAAAAAAATTATTCATAAAGAATTCCTAGTTATCAGAGTATAAAATTATACACAATTGAAAAGGTTAAATCTGGTATTCTACTAAATATATTTTTGTTTCTTATAAAATATAAACAAATTAATTTAATTTGGTACTAACATGGCTTATAACTTATTGAAAGTTTAGAATTATTCATCCAACACACATTTTAATGATAGCGAATTATCAAATTCCTCCTTGTAAACTCTAGTAATACTGGTGGTTGCAACCGGCAATCAGAAGTTCAAATCACATAGGAGAATTTAACTTATTTTTTGTATATCGTGCTCCAAAAAACCGTGATGACAGATGAAATAATATGCATATATCTGTCTATTTTCTTAAGCTTAGGAATTAGCATGAAAAAGTATTGTCACATTTAAATTTTGCTTTAATACTGACTTTTCTCTAATTTATTAATTACTAATTTTTCTTTCTCTTTCTTATTTTATTTTTATTCCATTTATTTATTTCTTGTAATCTAATAATCTTAAAAATACAGAAAGGATACAGAAGAATTCCCTTTTTTTGAATTAAATGGAATATTTGCATTATAATTTGAATTCTTTTACCCTTGTATTAAATTGCATTCAATTATGACGATTCCTTCTTGGTGTTGCAATTTTCACAAACGTGAGTGTGTATATATATATAACAGCAGTAAAATTATAAAAAGTGATAAATATATACGACACTTTTCATAATTTTATTACTCAAAAGGTTTAATATCCCAGTGAATGTATCTTTTTGGTTATGCTCATTGATTTAAAATACTGTATTTCTTAAACTACTATAGCAACCCACGAAAACAGTTACTTCAATATATATATATTTTCAATAGTTGCTCATAAAATGAGATTTTTGAGAGAGTTCAAATCGTATAATTCCACTTTAAACTAATGCATCATTCATATGTTTGTATCGAAATTCATTTACATACTGTGTGAAGTCAGGCATTTTACACATTGAAATATGATTATATAATAAATAAATTTTGTTCTTCTGATTTCTAGTCTAAAAATAACTACTGAGAATTTTTCTTGGCATGATATGAAAATCATTCGCAAATAAGGTAACTCGCTTTTTGGAGTAAGAGATTAAATCGCTTTTTGGAGTTGATAAAATGAAGTACTGGAAGTATATGAAATCATAAGATACATTTTTTACCTTAAGCAAAATACTTCTGTTTTACTGAAAATGTTATCTAATAAAAAGGGTCTAAATGGTATTTAATGATAATATTTTACTGTTATGAAGTTGTGCTTATTTTCAAATTTCGAAACGGTTGGGACATAAAACACTCAGCTAGTAAGAGTAAATATTTATGAAAAATAATGGGTAGTAGAAGAAAATGTAAATAGCTTTTTATAAAGTCGTCGCAATCATTATACGAGGGTGGAAAAATTTTGATGGTGATCTGGTTGATGGAAAAAATTTCTGAAAAGGAAATAAAAATTTCCGATTCTTGTCTGGATCAAGATTTGAAATGACACAATTAGATGCACAGATAAAGATAAATAGACAAGTTTAACTTTCATGGACGACTTTCGGAGGGAAAACGATTTGTTATTTACGACTACGGTTAATTGATTAAGAAGGGCTACCTGTGTATGGGGAGGGGTGCCTTCGTGGAGGACTTTTTAAAGGAAACCGGCTCGTATTTACGTTACACATGGGGAAATCTTAATTTCATGTCGAACTACTAGTGTTCAATGACGTTAATGCTTAGCCGCTAGTAGGCGTTATTTGCGACTAAGGACTGATGAGCGATGTTAAATTATTTACTGATTATAATTTATTTTTAAATTCATTAGTTAACTTAAGACTGGGGTTTCACTAAAAAGACTAATGTATGAATGTATTTCTTGAAATCAGTTTTCACTTCTTATTAATATTTTATGTGCAGTTTTTATGGCATCTTACCTTCACGTCCACTAAATTAATTTCACCGAACTACCTGTATTCAGCGATGTGTAATGTACACATGTTTAAAAAAATTAAACAACTAAACAATTTTTTCACCGTTCAGGGCAGAACCATGGTTTCAATTTCAAAAAAATAAATAAAAAGAAGAAAAAATTGAAACGTTTCAGACTTTAAATTGCGTCCAAAGGGGCGGGTTTTTTTAGCACTTTGTGTGTTACCTTTATTTATTAAATATCATGTTCTTCCCCCTTAAACCATAAAATTCAATTCGAGAGCAATATCGCAAAATAATTTTAAAATGAGCATATCTTTGGAATTTCCGATACACAGTTTCACGCGCTGGAGATAAACATGTTTTCTCTGTACAACGTTGCCATTGCTTGCTTTGAAATCGTTGAGTTTGCTAATTAAAAATTCGTTAAACTTTTACAAAATATGAAATAGATAATAAAACAAATTCCAAATTGATCCTTCGAGATATTCGGGTGGAGATGTACTTTATTTAAAATTTGATGGCTCTAGGTACCTTTGTTTTATCCCATTGAGAAAAACATACATACATTTATCCAGATTCTTCATGATTTAATTTCTTAAATATAATATAGGGTGATAATATTTGGTGGCAACAATTTGAAAATTGAAACAACGCTTTTATTGAATCGACGCAAAATGCCAAAATGAAATTAACAGTCCTTCCGAGCAAATTGCCCCCTTTTGACTAATAAATAAATAAAAATAAAATAGCCTTCCGTACAACGACAATTTTTGAATCATTTTATTACTAATCTATGAAGCAAATTTCTTTCCGTTCTCCAAAAGAAATAAATATGTCAGTGAATAATATGTTTATCAATGTGCTATTAGAATAAGAAATCCATACTCGTCTGACGCAAATTAACTGATGTATATTTTTAATCGAAATTTTGCAGGACAGATTTCAAATATTACTTTCAAGCACTAACTACACAGAAATTACATTTTTTAAGTTTTTAAATGCAGTTTTCAATAGTTTAAGAAATGTCTTTTATAAGTGTTCCGAACCTTCTTATTCCTCTAAATTTTCTTTAGCAAGGTAAGGAACAACATATTTCTTTACTTTTCTTGTACCTTAAGAATTTTAGTGTATCCCGACTGCAACTGATGGCGTTACCGCTGTGTGATGTCATATGGTCGTCATGGTATCGAGAATTCTTTTTTTTCGTTTTTTATAGAGTGTGTATTCGAAACTTGATGTGCTTATGGTGACTAATAATGAAAGAAAATGCTACAGTATATTCTTTAGTGGAAAATATACATGTGCGCAGTCGTCATGTGGACGGCTTACTTCATATTAAAAATGATACTACATTAAAGTCGTTATTTATTATTAGTGTATACAGTCCATTTTCTCGTCTTCAAGTGAAAACAAAACAAACTATTCTGGTCCAGATCGACCTGGAAGAAAACAGTTATTTCGATTTTGGAATAAGTGAAATAAATTCGTGTAGTGAATTAGCAAAGTGAAATGGCAAAGTAGATTAGCGAGTATACTTATGTGGTTTAGAGATAAAGCTGCAATATTGGGTGAGTACGTTCCATTTTTTTATTTTGCTAAAAATTGTTAGTACTTATTGTTATTCTTAATGGCAGAATTAAGGCCTCTTTTAACTAAAAAGAAAGTTCTAAACAGCAATATAACTATGTTTGAAGGCAAAATTTAGAACAAGCAGAAATTTTAGAAGTAAAGCTGTTCGAAACGAAACTAAAGGATTTTAGCAGTGAACTACGTTCTTTCTTTGAGGAAATATTTTTGTTTTGTTCTGAAAAAGATTGTGACACATTCATTATAAGAACAACAAACGATGCAAGAAACGTTAGATGATTTATGGATTGCTATAAATAAAAAGCTACAGAAATCTTCCAATGATTCTAAAAACGAAACAAATAGTGCAGAAAATGTAAATTTGTCTGAAGTTCGATTGCCAAAATTAGAACTTTCTTCCTTTACAGGCGAAAACATAGAAGAGTGTATTAGTTTTTATGATCTTTTTAAAGCAAGTGTAGATAACAATCCAAATATTTCTAAATGTCAAAAGTTGCAATATTTAAAGGCTTCTTTTGAAAAAAAGGCTCTGTCTATTATTGGTTATATCCCAATTTCAGATGCTAATTATGATATCGCTTTGCAACTTTTACGGGAACGTTATTCTAATAAAAGAGAATTAACTAATGCATTAATTCGAAAAATGTTTAATTTGCCTAAAGTTTCTGATTCTGCACAAGCTATTTTACATTGTGTTGATGTAGTGAATGAATGTGTACGTTCCTTAAGAACACTTAAGTTAGAAGTTTCTGATCTTTCTGATGTTCTTTTTATTTATATGATAACTGAGAAATTAGGTAAAAATATAAGGTTTTGGTGGGAACGAACTTTGAAAAAAGATGAATTAGGTACTTTAAATAATTTGCTCCAATTTCTAAAAGATCATTCTAGAACCCTACAGAATAGTATAAATCAGTCCAAAGATTATAAGATATATTCTAAATCCAAAGTGACTTCCTTAGTGTGGAGTAAAAGCAGTTGCATACTATGCAAGGAAGATCATTCCCTTTACCGATGTGGTAGATTTTTAAAGTTCAGTGTCCAAAAAAGAATCGAATTGGTAAAGAAACACAAATTTTGTTTTTATTGTTTATCTTCTGAACCTCATTTCGTGAAAAATTGTCGTAGTTTACATAAATGTATGACGTGTAAGTTGCCCCATCACACTATTCTTCATTATGAGCGAAATTCCAAAATTGGTGAAAATGAGACACCGAAACTAAATACAGCACTATCACCCAGTGCGGAAGTATACTTACCAAGGAAAAAAAGAGGTAGTTAATAATGCAACTACGTGTACAGGACAGTTCGGTGATCCTAAATGTAGCGGAAAGCATGTTTTGTTATGCACTGCTGTCATTAAAGTAAGTGATTCCTCTGGTAAAGCTATACCTTGTAGGGCTTTATTGGACTGTGGCAGTGAAGCCAATTTCATAAGTGAAGAGTGTGCCGAAAAGCTCAAGTTAAGTAGATGTAAATCGAAAATAGAAGTGTCGTGTCTAGGTTAATTCAACACTGTAACCAGTGGACAGATGGAACTGAACTTTACATCACATTTTGAGTCAAACTCTAAATTTCGTACTTATGCATATGTAATTCCAAAGATAACTTCCGATGTGCCTAATGTGTCTCTTCCTTCTAACATCGCGGATCATTTTGAAGATCTAGTCTTAGCAGATCCTATGTTTTATGAAAGAAAACCCATTGATATTTTGTTAGGTGTAAATGCATTTTTTTGCTGTGCTTAAGGGAGACATTATAAAGCGAGGACAATCAGCGCCCTTTGCTATTTGTTCTCAGTTAGGTTGGATGATATCCGAAAACACTTTTACTGATAATTCAAGTATCACTACCACTTACGCCGTGAATAATCTTAAGTTGAGTACAAATGAATTAATTGAAACGTTTTGGTCTTTAGATTCTGTTTCTGAAGTCAAAAATATCTCTAGTGAAGATAAAGAATGTGAGAAATTCTTTAAAACAACACACTTTTGTGATAAAAATGCTCTTTATGTTGTGAAACTTCAACTGAAGGATAGCTCTTCAAAGTTGGGTAACTCTAAGGATCTTGCTTTACAAAGATTTAAATCTTTAAAGCAAAAGCTCTTAAGATCTCCTGATACATATGAGATGTATAAACAATTTATGAAAGAATACTTCGACCTCGTTCACATGGAACCAGTTTGTGGTACAGAGTCACCGAACGTACTACATGCATAGGCGTACTACATGCCACATCATGCAGTAATTAAGAAGACTAGTTCTACGAGTAAAATATGTGTGGTTTTCAATGCTACTTCTAAATCTTCATCTGGAATATCTCTTAATGACATATTGATGAAAGGTCCCCGAATACAAGAAGAACCGTTTCCAGTGTTGATAAAATTCAGATGTTACCCTGTAATTGTTACAGCTGATATCAGGAAAATGTTTAGGCAGATTTTTGTAAATGAAGAGGATAGAGATTTCCAAAGAATATTTTGCCGTGACAGTACAAGTGAACCTGTAAGGTTTTAGTTAAACTAACAAAGTTTTATTTTAATTTGCCTTTTTCTATCTGTTCTTATTTCAACTTCTCGTTAGAATAAGCGCGCGTTTCAGCTTTATGCTAATTTGAAGTGGAGCCAAGTTCTATTTAAACGAGAGGTAGGAACCTCTCAGTGTGAGAGAGCTTTTAGTCTCAGACCACTGTTACTCTGTTCAACGTTCGCCTGACCAGCTAGCATTTAAATTCTAAGCCGCAGCTCTGCTACGCTATTACTTATTGAAGTAATTCTAAGTCCGTTCGTATTAGTTAAATCTTACTACGCACCATTTAGCACAGAGGCCAACCTCGCGTTTATAGCTCTGTGAGCAACGACGATTTAATTTCTACTTAATTTTAGTTTAAAATAATTTGATTGTTCAGTTTAGACCCAAGTGTGGTCATTATTTTCTGTATCCCTCCAGAGTTGGGAAGTGGCTGTAAATAATTGTGGTTTAATAAAAGAGGATTTTACATCCTTCTTACGTATAGTTATTCTACCACTTAATCACAGTACTCTACCACAGAACATAGCTGCATTCAGCTCCTTGTTCAAGATCAGGACTTAACGTTTCACAAAGATGTTCGCCAAGAATACGCATCGAACACTTAGTCCTGACACTGGCGCCCGAAGAAAAGTGAGTCGTTGGCCTGAAAGACAAGAGGATCCTGAGACACCTGGAGTACCTGTGCAGAACCCTGAGATACCACCTTCTGCCCTAGAAGGATTTGGCTACATTGTACAAACCATGCGGGTAGCCATGAAGCCAGCGGCAAGTTTTGACGGCAAGTCAGCCGTAATAAATTTCCTGGGAAAGCAAGACGCCCACTTCATGTTATATCCAGTCCACGAATTTCAGAAAGTCACTCTTGCCACCAGCGCTTTGAAGGGCCAAGCGCTAAATTGGTTCAAGTGTATTGGACAGAATCTCTTGGGGAAACCAGGAAGCCCCACATATGAAAATTTTAAAAATTCCTTGGTGAAAGCATTTCCCATAGTATGAGATCGGGCCAGACTGGAGGCGGAACTTTTTAGTCGTTATCAGGAAAAGATAGAAGATTTGTCAAATTTTAGCTTGAGAAAAATTCAAGCTTTCAAGCTTTTGTATGAAAGTCGCCCGGATCCTGAAATTATTCAAATTATAGTTCCTAGGCTACTGGCCCTAGTTCAAGATTCTATCCATCTAAGAAATCGAACGACTTTAGATAAATTATTCGAGCTCGCCGTACAAGTTGAAAGCCAAAGAACTGCAGACAACGAACGATGTCGCCAATTTGAGCGAAAAGTCAGTGGAGTACGCAAAGACTCCAGCAGAAGCAAAATCAGAGTTACGGGAACAAGGCGAAGCAATGGCCGAAGAAGGATGTATCTCCTAAATCGAGGGGCGAACGACGTGATTTTAATAGAAAAACGGGCAAAGATGTAGAAAGCAACCAGAATAAGAAGAAGGATTTAAACTAAGATGGATTTCTTCAAGGAAGGTGAAGAAGTCCGAAGCCTCGCAAAATCCTTCCACAATTAGTTTAAACACCGTGGTCGTGAAAAATTTAAGTTTACTGAAGATTGAAGTCTTAATTAACAACATACCGGCGACGGGTCGGCTCTCTTAGATACAGAAGACCAAAGCAGCTTTATATCAGAAAGATTTTTCAAGAAGCACTTTCGCTGTTACAGAATTTTTAGTGCAAGAGACATGGATGTCATAGCGGCCCAAGGAGAGAAGTGCAGCTGTTTAGTCAAAGTACCGTTGTTCGTGCGTATCAACGACGAGCAGGTAAAACTTTTATTTTATATTGTGCGAAACCTACAAACATGCATTATTCTAGGTGTGGACATTTTTAGTTTGGCAGAAGCAAAAATTGATTTCAAAGGGGGAGAGTTGACGTTAAATATGAAACCAATAGAAACCAAGAATGATAAGCCCCCGCAGCTGGACTTGCAGCATCTACAGGCAGAAGAAAAAGAAAAATTATTTTTCAAGAAGCACTTTCGCCGTTACAGAATTTTTAGTGCAAGAGACACGAATGTCATAGCGGCCCAAGGAGAGAAGTGTAGATGCTTAGGAAAAGTGCTACTTATTGTGCGTATCAACGACGAGCAGGTAAAACTTTTATTTTATATTGTGCGAAACCTACAAACATGTATTATTCTGGGTGTGGATTTTTTTAGATTGGCAGAAGCAAAAATGGATTTTCGGGGGGGGGGAATTGACATTATCGATGCAACCAGTAGAAAAACAGAATGATAAGCCCCTGCAGGTGGACTAACAGCACTTACCGGCAGAAGAGCAAGAAAAACTGCAGAAGTTGGTAACTGAGTTTTCAAATTTATTTAGCGATGTACAGGGTTTCACGCAAGTGATAAATCATGAAATCCTAACAGGGGACGCCTAACCAGTAAGACAAAAACATTATCGCTATGATAAGGTAAAGGAAGAAATAATTGTATACCATATCAAGGAGATGTTGAAAAACAAAATAATCACTCCGATTTCTAGCAGGTATTCTAGCCCAGTAGTTTTATGCAAGAAAAATAATGATTATCCGATTGCGCACCCGAAGCGGTGGCGTTTTGCTATAGATTATCGCAAGCTCAATTCCGTCACAAAATATCCTGTATATCCTCTACCGATAATCGAAGAGATAATTCGAAATATTTCCTCTTACAAAGTATATGACCACAATTTTTGTGATTAGGGCAGTGCTTTCTCAAAATAGGCAACCCGTTGCCTTTTTCAGTAGAACATTAAATGAAACCCAGAGAAACTATTCGGCTACAGAAAGAGAAACTCTGCAGTGTTATCAGCAGTGCATAAATTTCGTGTTTTCTTTGGAAGTTCTCCAGTAACTGTATATACGGACCACGCTGAGGTTACCAGGCTCTACTCTGGGAAACATTTATCACCCAGATTAATAAGAGGGGCACTTAAATTACAAGAATATAATCTAGTAATTAAACACACGCCGGGAAAGGAAAATGTTGTGGCAGATGCTTTAAGCGGAATTAATTTGGAAGAAAACGGGAATACGGTTAGAATAGCCATGCTGACATCCAAAGTATTAGATTCTCGTGAAACAGTAATAGCCGAACTCGGAAAGGATCCGGAGTTCAAAAATATATACAATTATTTGGCCGACCCTGAGAATTTCATCATCCGGATAGTCCGATAAGAAATAGGATCCGGATATTGTGTCATCCGGATATTGTGCCGATAAGAAATAGGGCCACAAATTACGAAATAATTGATGGACTTTTATTTTATATGTAAACGACTAATGAAAACCACGAGTTTAGGTTATCTCAGCTAGCATTAGATTGAATGTATTAGAGGAGTTGCACGATTCGGCCATTTCGGGCCATTTGGGCATACGAAAAACTGTCCAATGAGTTCGCGAGGCAGTTTTCTTTCCCGAACTGCGAAAGTTTACTAGGGCGTATGTAAAGTCGTGCCAGCATGTCAATTTATTAATTATGTTAATTTCCGCCCGGCCGGGTTCCTAAATAGTGTTAATTTAGAATTCCTAAATCAAATAATAGGCATCGATTTATTGGGGCCTTATCCTAGAAGTAAAATTAACAAAAGCCGATATCTTTTAGTTATAGTGGACCATTTTAGCAAATGTTTAGAGCTGATTCCGTTAAAACGCGCGTCTGAAAAAATTGTAGTAGATTAAATTTTAAATAAGTATATTTTAAAATACGGGGCGCCCCTAAAAGTTATTTCCGACAATGGTCCCCAATTTGTTAGTAATACTTTTGAGGAAATGTGTGCAAAACTGGGCATACGTCACTTAAAGATGGTCCCGTATCGTCCGCGGTCAAACATAGCGGGACGGGTTAATAGAAGCGTAGTGAAAATCATTCGAAGTTTCATTAAGAATTATCACTCTACCTGGGATAGCCATATAAATGAATTTGCATTTGCCCTTAGAACTGCCAAACATGACATTAGACAAAAAACAGCCGCTGAACTACTTCTTGGAAGAAAGATTTTGACACCCTTAGACCAACTTTTCTTTGCCCAGGAAAGGGCAGAAGAATTTAAAATGAGTGATATTCAAAAGTTGATACGGGAAGTCAAAGGAAATTCGGAAATAGTCCAGAGGAAACAGAAATTTTACTATGACCAAAAGAGAAGTGGGTGAATCATAAAGTTGGAGATGAGGTGCTGAAAATAAAGCACGCTTTATCAAATGCCCCAGAAGAAAAGGTGGGGAAATTTTTTCCGCGTTTTGACGGCCCTTTCCTTATCGAGAAAATTACCCAGACAGTGGTAGTATTAAGGAGGAACAAGGGCGAGAAAATTACTGATAATGTGGACCAAATTAAGCCCTATTATGACCGTAAGAAAATGGAAATGCTTAAAGATTTTTTCCAGGATCCGGGGAAACGGACTTCCACGGAAGATATACCTCAGCGGCAACAACATGAACCATCAACAATGGCAACGAAAGGCCAGAAAAAGAAAGCCCCCCCCCTCAACAAAGTAAAAGAAACAAGAAAGGGAAAATCACCAGAGGAGGTGGATTGAAAAGAAAGAACTCTGAGAATACAAGTTCAACAATTAACAAAAGACCCAAGCACAATGGACAAGGCTAACCCAAAGTAGCCAAGAGAACTGCCTAAACATCGAAAAAGAGCCTGAGAAGCAAGCAGCCCAGATTGCAGCCTGAGGATCAACGTCCCGAATACAGCAGGAGTCCGGAGCAGCGACGATTAAGGGCCCAGGAGCAAAGGACCCAGACGAACAAACGGCGAGCGGATCACCTTCCTCCCCAGCGAAAATACCCCATGATTAAAAGAAGGGCACATAAAAGAAAGGCGGAGGAACAGCAAGAGGGCAACGGGGAGCAACCAAAGTCAAAGAAACTGGCCCAAGCTACAATCTACCAAACTTTCAAGGATTGGGCCAAGAAAAGAATGGCTAGCTACAACAAGATAAGTAGTATTTCTTATTCCAACGTTTAGTTAATTTTCGAGTGTTGCTGCAAGTTGCAAGGTCTCTTTTTACCTCATGCGAGGTTGATTTTTACGCCAAATGGGCGATAAATGATTACTTATCTTGAAAGATGCTTTTATTTAAAATTGTAATTCTGCAAAGATTTAAAATTACTTAATGTTTGTAAAGTAGATTCTGAAGCATTGTGAATATATTAGCTTTGTAAAAGCAACGAATTGCTGCGAGAATGTTAACTAAATGATTTTGTATTATGCTTTGTCGAAAGACCTGTAAAATCTTAGAATGAAAAGTCGGTAGAAGGAAAAACACGATTTAGTCTACAGGCTATTATTTCAGTGTAATGCGATGTTTCAGGAAAGAACTTTGAAGAAAAAAAGAATGTGAAGCACTTGCTGTAAAATCAGAAATTTAATGTACTTATTGTATCTTCTGATTTGTATGCAATTGTTAAAAGTTTTTTAAAATGTAACAAAAATGGAATTATGCCATCAATGCACGTTAGGTGCAAAGTCAATGTTGAATGAAGCATTCTTTGTGAAAACTACGAATTGTATGCATGAAAAGGCGAAATAGAATTAAAAGAATGCAAGTGTTAATAGGCTCTCCACCAAATACACTTAAAGTGTTAGACATGAAGTTAGTTAGAACCTCAGGTTTAGCTGGCTATAGGGCGTCTTTTGAGGCCTCGTTATGTCACGTTCTAACTAATGTTAGTCGATCGTAGGTGGTAGAGTTGAACACCACCGAACACACACACAGACAAAAAAAAAACCCGCTATTGCGGTTCGCTTTTCATCCAACACCGGTGGATGCATCGGGAATTTAATTTTGCTTGAATGATAATGTGTGTGGGCGAATTTACACGGGTAAGAAAAAGAAGTCGGTTACCTACAACTTACTGTTATTATGTTACACTAAAATTTCTTTCCTTCCAGATTTTGCTGGAAGGACGTAGACCAAAGTCAGGTAATGCTCAAAACAGATGAAGATGTATGTACAAATCAAGTTTTCGTCTGTAAATGGCCAAGAAATTCTATTTTTCTGTAAAGGTTGGCCTAAGTAGGAAGAGTTAAATTTGAGTATTTCTAGAATTGCAAGTTTCAACCTGGTTCGTTTGGACCACAGTAGTTCAACTTTTGCGAATTTTGGCGGAAAGTATGTAAGGTTTTAGTTAAACTAACAGGTTTAGTTTAAAGTTTTATTTTAATTTGCCTTTTTCTATCTGTTCTTATTTCAACTTCCCGTTAGAATAAGCGCGCGTTTCAGCTTTATGCTAATTTGAAGTGGAGCAAAGTTCTATTTAAACGAGAATTTAAATAGTTCTATTTAAACAAACCTCTCAGCGTCAGAGAGTTTTTAGTCTCAGACCACTGTTACTCTGTTCAACGTTCGCCTGACTAGCTAGTATTTAAATTCTAAGCCGTAGCGCTGTTACGCTATTACTTATTGAAGTAATTCTAAATGCGTTAGTATTAGTTAAATCTTGCTACGCACCATTTAGCATAGAGGCCAACCTCGCGTTTATAGCTCTGTGAGCAACGACGATTTAATTTCTACTTAATTTTAGTTTAAAATAATTTGATTGTTCAGTTTAGACCCAAGTGTGGTCATTATTTTCTGTATCCCTCCCGAGATGGGAAGTGGCTGTAATTAATTGTGGTTTAATAAAAGAGTATTTTACATCCTTCTTACGTATAGTTATTCTACCACTTAATCACAGTATTCTACCACAGAACATAGCTGCATTCAGTTCCCTGTTCAAGATCAGGACTCAGTTTAATTCACGAACATGTTTGCCAGGAATATGCACCGAACACTCAGTCCTGACAAACCTATAGAAGAATTTCGTCTTAATACTGCCATATATGGCACTGCCTCCGCTCCCTATTTGGCTACTATCTGTTTATATCAACTTGCCTATGATGAACAGAATAACTTTAACCCTTAGAAAGCTTCAAGGCCGGGGGCTATGTTGACTTTTTTTTGTACCTTAAGAATTTTAGTGTATAAAGATTGCAACAGATGGCGTTACCGCCGTGTGATGTCATATGGTCGTCATGGTATCGAGAATTCTTTTTTTTCTTTTCTTTTTTTATAGTGTATTCGAAACTTGATGTGCTTATGATGACTAATAGTGTAAGAAAATACTATTATACATTCTTTAGTGGAAAATATACATGTGCGCAGTCGTCATGTGGGCGGCTTACTTCATATTAAAAATGATACTACATTAAAGTGGATTATTATTAGTGTATACAATCCATTTTCTCGTCTTCAAGTGAAAACAAAGCAAACTAATATTCAAGGGCACATTTTTCGCACAATCGCTTTACAGACACTTAAATTTCGCGTATGTCTCTCATATATTCGTAGCTGAAATAGTCCATAACTGAAAGCCTAATTTTATTCAATTATTTCTTAGATTAAAATCATAGCTGTTTGTACTCTTTTTAAGATTTTCCCGGATAAATAGGTATCCTTCTAAAGTAGAAATGGCAAAATCATTTGACATAAATTTTTTCTTTCTCAAAACAAACTGTTTTTTTCGCGAAAATATAATCGAAAATAATTTTAGAGCTATGTAATAAATTCAAGAAGAATAAATATTTTAAAATTTATTCAGTTGTATAGGGAAATGGCAGCACAACATTATAATACATCATCATAATATCAGCTGAAAGTGATAAAAGAGAAAAAACGTTTCATTGCTTCTAAATGGTTTATATAAGACTCCTTTTATAAAAGCTCCAAAAAGTTACTCCTTTTATAAAAGCTCCAAAAAGCGAATATATATATCATTTGCATTAGTTGAATTAACGTAATCTTTAAAGATATTGTTGCATACAATAAAAATATCTGCTTGTTATTTTATGAAATAACAGTGTCTGGAGCTCAGCCAAATATACTGTAGAATTTTAACAAATTATTTTATAGGATACAAACATGCACTTGCTTTTTATGAAATATGCGAAACTCATACAAACATAATTTTGTTTTATTAAAATTAAGGATTATGTAATTTGTTTTAATAGGAATACATTACTCTACATAAAGAAATCTGCTGGCACCTTTATTTCCTTAATTTTTTTATTATTATCATTGCAAAAAAATAGCATTTATTTTATAATAAACTAGTTAAATTATTTTAAAAACTCGATCCGTGAAAACTTTTTATACTCCTTGCCTCAGTTTTTCTTTTGACAGTTACGCAATTTCTTTAACTTGGTATAAGATCTATGTATTTTAAATACTTTTCTAAACCGTTTTATAAAAAATAGGAAAATAATGTAAGCGCAAACCATTTGTTTGTAAAGTTATATAAAACTGGGTTCAATACACAAAAAAATAAATAAAAAATGAAAAAATAAATATTAGGTCCAAACGGGCAATTTTTTTATTTACAGACACATTCCTGTTTCGGGAGCATTTGGGCTAACGTCACTTTGGGCTAAAATTACTTAGAAACAGCATAGCCTTAGAATATCCGATACACACTGTGGAGACAAAAATGTTTTGTTTCTTACAGTGTTGTCATTGCTCGCTTTGAAACTGCTGAGTTTCTAATCAAAAGTTCGTTAAAGTTTTACAGAATATGAAATCGACAATAAAAACGAATTCCAGATTCCTAGATTCGAGCTTCCAAGTGACCATGTTCGAGTGGAGGACTATTTATCCAAAATTTGATGACTCTAGGTAAAGTTGGTTTTTCACAATGCGAAAAACATACATACGTTCATGTAAATTCTCATTATTCAGTTTCTTGAAATATAATACAGTGGGATAATGTTGGTGGCAAGAGTTCGGAAAAGGGATTCGATGCAAAATGCAGTTTTGAAACTGATAGCCCTTTTGGGCTAAAAAGCTCTTCTGGGCTAAGCCCATTTGGTCTTTGAAAAGGATTTATAAAATTAAAAACACTGAAATAAAATCCGAAAGCTTACGGATTTTACATTACGCCCAAAGGGACTTTTTTTGACATTTTGCGTGTTACCTTTATTTATTAAATATCATGTTGTTTGCACTTAAGGGTATTAAAAACTTGAACAAATCTATTACAGATTCCAATTACTTCAACCTCAGCAAGGAAGGTATGCACCCCCCCCCAAAAAAATTAAATTCTTCAACATTTCATTTCTTTAGAACGAAGGTCATTCTAAATTAACCCAGTAAAAATTTATATTTTTTAATAAGGGAAAACCCCTTTTCAAAACTCTAACCAATTTTTTAGTTAATTATGAAATGGTAAAATTTTTAGTAGCTTATTTCCCTTAAGGTATGCACAAATCAAGTAAGAGAAATCTAAAAATCTTATCTGAGAATTCCGGAGTGCCAGTCCCTCTTTTAGAAAAATGAAGTCGCCGATGTTAAGTTAGCTGGAATGTCCCCACATTTTTACGATGTTGGAAAACAGAAGTTTGCAGACGAGTTGAACTCTCATGCATGGTGAAGAAACGAAGAGCCGGCGAAATCGTCATCCGTAAACAGCAAACCAGGACTACAGAACTTCAAGGCAAGCCCAGGAACGATAGGCATGATGGTTATTATTCGTACAAATTCCGTTGAAATCATCCAGATTTACTTTCACCAGGACTACCGGACTGCAAGTTCAGGAACGATAGGCATGATGATAATAATTCGTAGAAATTCCGTTGAAATCATTAAGATTCCCTTTCACCAGGACTACTGGACTCAAGGAAGCTCAATAAGCATGGTTGAGATGTAGGAGTAAACAAATGTATTAGAGTAGTTTCATATTACGTAGCGTTCATGTTTTTTTCAGTAGCCGATACTAATTGCAGAAAGGATAACTCTGAAGTATTAGGAGACCAAAATGCTCTTAAAAGAAGATAACGTTACGCAGGGGTACCCATAATGGAGGAAGGCCCAAGGCAAGCAAATAAAATCTGTTTAGCTGGTAATCATAGCAATATGTTGATGGAGCAATAAGCCACGCTTCAAATTCTACGGGCTACTTCTCTATTCAAGAACCACGGAAAAAGCGTGCGAAAGAGACCGAGTGACCCCCTACAACGCGTTTTTATTAAGAAGGAGTGCCAGCAATCGACAAACCCCACCAAAACGGTGAAAAAAACTTGTTTAGTCGCACCCCGCCTTACTCCCTGTAAAATTTCACACATTTCTAATTGTCAGTTCAACCATTACTTCAACACCCGCCAAAAAAAAAAAAACACGCCAACTAACACCTGGGGACAGTGGATGTGACAACCTATAACCCATCGTCGGAAATGCTCTTGTCAGTGGGATGCAGCTAAAATGTTGTACTCAGAAAATTTCACCCCCACCTCACGAAAGAAGGACAATTAATTAAATAAATTGCCATAACTCAAAAACTAATTTAGCTATTGATTCGAAAGTAATCTCAAATTGAAGATAAAATTTTTCTGCTTCTAGTAGTATGAACAGAAATATATGAACACAAATTAAGTATTTTTAAATTCAAATATTACGTGGAAAATACAGAAAGTTTTATTGTCTGCCGTTTACAAGTTTCGCGAATAACGAAAGTTAAGGATGTAAAAACTTATGTACGAAAACCCCAAATAAGATAAAACAAAATTACAAAGAAATTAAGTTAAAACACACGTTATGTAGCTTAAATTTGGAATATGAAAGATTAAATTTAGATATCTCATTAATTACTTAATTAACATAATTTCGCTACACAACGCAAATACACCGACGACTTGCGGCGGAACTTAGAAATACTCCACAATAAATAGATATTAATAAATAAAAAGATCAAAATAAATAAATATAAATAGATTGTTAACATAAAATACAAGCACTTCGTGCTTACAAGAAACCGACGACTTGCGGAGGAGCTTAAGAATAACTCACAATGAATAGATATAGAGAGAATAAATAGATACAGATAAATACAATAGATATAATATATACAGTAAATAGAATAGCTATAGAGATATATAATAAGATATATAATAAGTTCACAATATATAGATGCACTAGATATAGAGATATATAATAAGATAAAGAGTAGTGCTGGACTAAGAATTTAATTTAAGGCTAACGAGGCTGACTCAACAATCTACATATGGCGATGTACTTATTAAATGGCCAAAAAAGCGCATCAGAAACTCCGCGTAACAGCAAGGACAACTACACTCATGTCCATAAATTAAGAATAATGCAAAATCAGGCGAAGGAAGAATTAGAAGCAAAACAAATTTGACTTATTTGTAAAGCTTATTTATTAAACAAAAGGTAAAGAGCAAAAGAAGATGCTATATGTTTGATATTATTAAAAAAAATTAGCGATTTTTTCTCCCTGGAGCTTATTATTAAAAAAATTAGCGATTTTTCTCCCTGGAGCAAATTACAAAAAAATCTATTTACAAAAAACCAATATTATATGGTTGGTATGATTGTTAATACATTGTATGTCTCTCAGACGATGCAATACAGTTCGTACAACACCTGGGCATGCTGAGTATCAAATTATCGGTCTGATCTTGGGGCACTCAAAAAGCAGTGCTCTCCGAAGTTCCAGTAGACATGTAGGAGGAGGTTCCCGGGCTGCAACTCGTCGGCCAAGCATGATCCACACGTGCTCTACTGGATTCAAGTCCGGTGAGAATGCTGGCCAGTCCATACGGGTGATATCCTACGATTGAAAGCATTCGCTTACGATGTTTGCACGGTGAGGACGGGCGTTGTCATCCATAAACACAAATTGTGCGCCCATGGCGCCCTGAAACAAACGTACATGTTGTTCCAGAATGACGTCACGATAGATTTGGCTTGTCATATTTCCAATTTGAACATGCAGGTCAGTTCTGGAAACTAGAATAATTTCTACCCCAAACGAGCACTCCTGCACCACCGTAACGGTGTCGTTCAATGATGTTTTCTTGGTGGTAACGGGTACCTGGAGCTCTCCATATGAAAGTCCGGCGAGAATCAGACTGCAAGCTAAACCTGGACTGGTCGGAAAACATCACACAAGCCCATTGTTGCGGTGTCCACAATGCATGCTCTCTACTCCAGGCTAACCGCAGGCGACAGTGAGTTGCAGTAAGTAGCTTTGCGGTGTCCACAATGCATGCTCTCTACTCCAGGCTAACCGCAGGCAACAGTGAGTTGCAGTAAGTGGTACGCATCTGACAGGTCTACGAACATATAGACCAATGCCCTAAGTCCGCCTGTTTCTTTTGGCAGTAACTGCCAAATACCGGTCCTCATTCGGCGTTGTAACTCTGCGGCGACCTGTGCTGTAACGTCTACTCACATTACCATCATCTTGGAATCGTTGCCAAAGTCTGGAGATGACACTCTGGGCAATTCCAAGTTCGTCTGATACTTCCAGTTGGGTACGCTCACATTCCAGACGGCCGATAATTCTACCATGTAAAAAATCCTCCAACTGCGTCCTTTGTGTCATAACTATTCGGCTATTGCACTGAAATGCTTATAAAGCGCCTGCGAACAGTTTTACTTCTTTGCCTGTATTCCTTATGTATCAGTGTCTTACGCTTTCGTCATTTGTGACGTACCATCGGTGTCATCTGGTTACTTCCTGAAATTTGCATATGATTCTTGAAGGTGTGTGTAGTGATTTTACAGGTGATATATTTATTTTAGAGTTCTATTTCCACGTGACTCCGAATTATTCTTAATTTATGGACATGAGTGTAGTAACGTGCCTTGGCTAGCGAAATCATACTCTGAATAAACTACAAGATCCGTCGTTTTCAATACTCACTTCATTTAACTTTCAATTTGCATCCCGGCGAGGAAATGAAAGGGTAAAATGAAAGGTTCAGGAAGGATACGAAACTTAAAATAATTTATACTGCAAAATAAGGGAAACCTTACAATACATATGATAAAAACATCATAAATTCAAGCTTTGTCGCTGATAATAAAATATTTTCAGTCTGAGGGACATGATTTTAGATATAAAATAATTTTTTGGATTGTATAAATTTCAAGCAGTGTATTTTCAGAATTGTTCTATATGCAATAGGTCTATATATAATTTTTTTCTAAATAGTATTTTAGACCGCTAAGAAAAATTCGCAAATTTTTCCGAAACATGTTTTCTCTGCCAAAATGACTGTAATGTCCAGTCTTTATACACAAAAATTGCAGAAATTTGCTTTTGATTTAACGCATTTAAGGAGTACCTTTGCTTTATATAACTAATGAAATGCGCGTATTAATTCTAAGAAGTGAAAAAATTAAGTGCTATAGAAATAAATGAAACTGGTATGATGATTGCAGGTACAGTGATTTAGTTTAATTCCTCTGTCCAGTTCCACTTTTCGAAATCTGTTTCAGTGATTCCCGTTGCTATTGAACCCTTCACAAGCAAACACATGACTGTCTTTCTTTTTTTTTCCCTCGTTCACAATGTCTGTCCTGTAGGCT